>NC_061169.1:1609458-1654458 GCF_022113875.1 Hydra vulgaris
ATGTATGTATGTATGTATGTATGTATGTATGTATGTATGTATGTATGTATGTATGTATGTATGTATGTATGTATGTATGTATGTATGTATGTATGTATGTATGTATGTATGTATGTATGTATGTATGTATGTATGTATGTATGTATGTATGTATGTATGTATGTATGTATATATATATATATATGTATATATAAATAGACACACATATATGTATATATATACACGTATATATATATATATATCACACATATATATACACACACACACATATATATATATATATATATATATATATATATATATATATATATATATATATATATATATATATAATATATTTATATATATATAATATGTATGTATATATATATATATATATATATATATATATATATATATATATGTATATATATATATATATATATATATATATATATATATATATACACACACACAGTCGTGTGACAATTTATTATGACCACCTAGGAACTTTGATTGATTTGAAGTTTAGCCTCATTTTTTTCATATAAAGAATAAAATTTCATTATTGTAAGTTAATTTTTTGTTTAAAAAAGTTATAACTTATAAAATCAGTTTTTTTTCTACTAACTTTTAACAGCCGTTTTGTATGATTTTATCTTATTTATTGTCTTTTCAATGTGCATTTTTGAGTTTTATTACCTGAATTTTGAATATTTTTAATAAGTTTTTTCTTTAAAGTATTTATTTAAATCAGTAAAATTATTATTTCTTAAATTTTTATTTTAAAGTAAAAACAATTTTAAAGTAAAAACGGATATGATATTTTTAAAGTATTTAGTAATTTACAAATTTGCGGTTTAATTTGAGTAAAAGGCTTATTCATAAAGTTGTAACTTTTTTTAAATTCAGGCTGGAGCCTGAATTAAAAAAAAATCAACATCTTTTAGCTGCAGGATATTGAATGATTTCTTGAGCCTAACTGACTCAGTATTATTATCAAATATAACGGACTGAATACATCCGTCTTTTTTAATTTTTGGTTAATGCTGCTATGCACCGCATCTACTTCTTGAACACAAGCATTGACGCTTGCGGAAAACTTTTTAGGATATATTTTGATTAGTTTTATATTTTAATTCAGGTATTTTTAATTTTAACAAATTTTGTATGGTTTTTATCAAATAAAAAATCTGAGAATAAAAGTTCTTTATAATTAGTGCATGATACAATATTGTGTACTTAAAAAATACTTTATGAGTGTGTATTTAAAAAGTGCTTTATCGCAATGCTCGTAATACTGTTTCTATTTTGCGGAAGGTTAGGAATCAAACAATAAAATAAAGTTCTTTAGCTGCGGATATGTAGGAAGCACAGACTGTAAAACGTTTGGCATAGCAGATGCCATATCATTTCCTGATCTGTCTGACTGGCTTTCAGAACAGATACAACAGTAAACAGCTATATATCCATGGAAAGGTGTGATGTCATGTTATAAACAGACAGCTTTTAAGATAAAAGAAGTTTTAGATTTTAGCTTTGAGCAGAATTATAACATTTTGTAAATCAAAATAAAGAATAGTATTTCTGGACTCATCTTTGCGCTACACACGAGCGTCTTCTTTTTAACAAATATGATTTAGATGTTGAGCTCGCTCACAATCGCTCAATTTATCTTCAGCACTTTTGGTATTGAAAATTTTGCATTTATCACACCTAACTATTTATCTTTGTTGGAAAGAAATATTAAACACCTTTTTAAAAACGTCACAGTATTAATGCTTTTTATCTGGTTTTTGCTTGCAAAGTTCTTATTAGAGCTAAACAATCAATTCATAGACTGTTTAGCTCTAACAAGACTAGTTTATTAAATTGGATTGAAAGTATTTCCTTTCTGTACTAGAACGGCAGTAATGCGAGTCTATGACAGGAATACTACTTATGTACTCCTTCATACCATCTCTGACTCCATGAGAAATTTTCTTTTTTGTATATTTGCCTCGTTTTTTTAGAGGTACGTGTGTTTGTATCTGTTTAGAAATGTTTATAAAAGTATATAACTCTTCGTTAGCTAATGTCCAGAACGTACAAAAGAAAGGCTTACAAACTCTAATGGGAATGCCTTCAAGGTGAAAAAAGTAGGCAAATGAGAACTTCTGCCTGTGTTTGTTTTTTTTACAATTCGTTTTGTATTTTTACTCTGAAAATGTGCTTTAGTTAAAACTTTTATAGTAAATATAAAAAACGCATTCTAAAAAAATTAATCTATAACATGTCAATGGATAAAAAAAATCAAAGTCTAAAAAAACAAATAATTAATAACATGTCAAAGTCAATAGTAAATATTGACACTATTCACTATATTAGCTAAAAAATTTAGTTGATACTGTATGTTAATTTATATAAAACAATTGATTCAGACAATTCGAATAACTCTTTTGCTAATCCTACTTATTTATTTTTTTTCTCTGCATTTTTCTTCATATAAAAGCAATAGGTAGGTTTGATAAAAATATTTTAGTTTTGTGTAAAACATTTTTTCAAACTATTTTATTTACTATTAAAAGTAAAAAAAAAAAAAAGACATAGATTTACTTTTGAAACTCGTATTGTCACAAAATAATCATTTGTTTAATATTTTTTGAAATCGTATTGATTTTAAATTTACCCAAGTAGCAAACAATATTGGCGCAATATTGGGGCGATATTGTTTACAATATTGGCGCAATATTATAAACTATATCAATATTGCAATGTGAACATTTTGCCAATATTGGCGCTACAATATTGCGCCAATATTGTAAATAATATCGCGCCAATAATGGGGATATAATGCTGGCCAATATTGGTGTAATATAGTTTACAATATTATCCTCATATATATATATATAATATATATAACTATATTAAGGTAATATATTGAGTATTTTTGATTAAATTTTTATTATTAAAAAATAATAAAAAATACTACCTTCTACAAATTTTTAATAATTAAAATTTATAACAGTTTCTTTATTTAAATGATACTATAGTACTAGGCTGCATTATTCTTTTGAGTAAAACAGGTTATAGTCTAGGAGATGACAATGATCATAGAACACGCTTTATAAAAAAACAAATGGAAATCATTAAATTTGTTTAAAGTTATATGAAACAGATACAAATGAAAAAAACCAAAATATAACAAAATAAAATCAAAATATAACCAACAAAATATAACAAAATATAACAAAAAAAACCAAAATATAACAAAATAAAATCAAAATATAACCAACAAAATATAACAAAATATAACAAAATATAACAAAAAAAAACCAAGATATAACAAAATAAAATGCTATTTAAATACAAGCACAAAAAATATGTATACATATATATTTATAATTTACTGTATTAAACTCTCACTACCAGATAGTGGGCATCGACTTTTATTAATTTGGCGATACTTATTTCATTTCTCAATATTAGGCGTTGCTCAGTTGCGGTTCTATTTTTCTTCCGTAATCTCTATAAATGGCAGTTTTTTGTCAGTAGCAATTTTGAAATGAACGAATACAACGATAAATGACTAAACGCAACTTTAGAAAATGTTTTTTCAATATCATCACAATATAATTTTGAAATATATAATTTTTCACGTATAAATATTGTAAAATAATTAGCTTTTATTAAAATATTTATTTATTAAAAGGAAATGGGATATAGATTACAAATATTGTGCTTTACCTATAACGACCTTGCAGGACGTTTTTGTTTCCTTTCATAAATTGAGTATGAAAAACATTTCTTTGGCCATTAGCTGAATTAAGATTGCCGCTCTAAGTTTCTCATCTCCTCTAACCGAAGTAAGAAAATTCATCTAAAATAAAAAAACAAATGTTATATAATTGGTTGTACTGAAGGTTTAATGGTTTCTCTTATGTGTATGTATATGACGGTTTTCCATAATGTGATTCTTATTAAAATATGACATTATAGAAGAGTAAAAGCAATTGGTTATAAATAGATTAGGTCAACCCTTTTTGCAGATCAGGATTGATTTTTTTTTTTAAACTTTTATAACACTAGTTTTGTAACACTAAATTTCATACAGGTTCGTAAGCTTTTCCTACCCTTGACCACAATAACAGAGTAGTATAAAATTCTCCAAGATTGGTTGCATTTGCCACAGCAAAAAGCTGTGTTGAATACAACGTAAAGATGTCATAGATGTCTGAGATTAGTAGTCATTGCTACACAAAATACATTGCTAATTGGGCATAAAAGATAAAAATCATAAAAGATAAGATAAAAATATAATAGACATTTATATAAAACATTCTTATATACATCATAATTATAATCAATCATGAACCATATTGCATCATTTGTTTGTATGTTTCATATGAATGTATCATATTTTTAAAAAAATAGAAACTTTAATAGTATATGGAACTGTTTCCAAAACTATTAACTAATATTAGTTTATTAATACATACTCGCTGATTCATAATGTGTCTTTGTTCCATGTTAAGATGATCTTTTTTCCTCTATAGCTAACAAATAACTCAATAAAAAAAAACTCAATCAACTCAATAAATTGAAAGAGATGGTCAAGCAAAACTCTGATGGAAACACTTAACCCTAAAAAACTAAAGATTTCTTTTATCTTTGAGAAACTGATGTACAATCTCATCAGTGTCACTTTTTTGTAACCCGCAACTTTTTAAGGTGGAGGTATAGATAATTTTCTTCATCACTATCAGCAGCTGTTTCAACACTTGATGTAAACTCTAACATTTCCATTTTAAAGCAGTTTCTTAACTGTCAAAAAAAATATAAAGAAAATATGAAACCATACAAAACAATGAACAGTATTTGAGTCAAATATAGCTGTCTAGATCATTAGCATCTTGCACGTAAGTAACTTAAAATTAAACAAGCAAAAACAATATTGTAAATAAGCAATTACCAAAATAATAAAAAAATTTTTATTATCAGCTGCTTCCAGTTACTTTTAGAAGCGTGGCTTCATGTATGGCAGCCAAAAAGTAAAATGCTTGCAAGTAATTTGTCCAATACATCAAACTTTCATTGATCAGCCATGAAAAACAGGTTACATACATAGCACACATGTTGTTTTTCTATCAAAAAATTCAGCCAGAGCAAACTTTCTAAACTTTATTGCCATCTTCAGTTTAACAGTACAACAGCTGAAAAAAATCACAACAAATAATTATATAATATAAAAAACTTCAGATTATAATTTTTTTTTTTAACTGAAATATTAGTCTAAAATTTATTGATTTTTATTTTTTAATGTAAATTGTAATCGCTTCGTATTTCAAGTAGAGTTTGATAATTGGTTAGTTAAAGAAAGTGAGTTTTAAAGTTTGTGTTATTTGGAAAGGTTTGCATAGTAACATTTTCTTATTTAAATATGACATAAAGGAAGAGTTAAAAATATTTGTTATAATTTTATTTTTATCAGTGTTTTCATCCTCCAATATAGGTTGGCTTTTTATTATAGAGTATAATTTTATTTATTGTAGAAATTAAATAATGCATTTACTACGGCTAAAGATTAGTTAAGTTAAGTTAAAAGTTAAATTACACGGAGCGGGCGTGTTCCGTAAGCCCATCAACAGCTAGCCGTGCTAGCTCGTGCGAAATTGCATGGAAGATGATGCGCTGTAGTAATTATTAAAGCTGATCGAATTTTGCTTTGAAGCGATTGACACTGGTAGCACTGACTACTACGTTAGGTAATGCGTTCCATGGGTGAGCGACGCGGTTGTTGAAGGAATTATAGCGAACGAGGCAGTTGTTGTCCATTTCACGATAAAAGCGCTTGCGATGACCGTAGCTAGGTGGGGTGTTGGGTGGATCTATATGCCAGCTAATTGAGTCGATACTGTTTACGAATTTATATTTTTGAATGAGGTCGCCGCGTAAACGTCTATTTAATAGAGAGGTGATGCATCTTGTCTCGTAATCGAAGCGCTTTATTTCGTGCGGTACTTTGGTAACCCGATGCTGAACACGTTCTATGACATTTATGTCTTTTTCAAGATGCGGGAACCAGGCAGTAACTGCAAACTCGAGATGTGGGCGTATATAAGTGGTGTAAAGTTTTTTCCATACTTAGGTATCTCTGCTTAGGAACGTGTTTTTCAATGTCCCGAGGACTTTATTAGCCTTGGCAGCGGCTATTTGTGTTTGCCTCTCATATTTTAAGTCGTTGGAAATTTGAACGCCTAGATCTTTTTCGGATGTTGAAGACTCGATTACTGTTCTAGTGACGCTACCGTTAGCGTCGTACTCGTTCATTAAATAAATGTGTGGGGAAACATTGTACTTACTAAAATGCATGACTTTGCATTTCTTGATGTTGAGTTCCATTAACCAGGTTTGAGTCCAGGTAACAACGCTATCTATATCGGATTGCAGACGAGTTTTATCTTTTGGTTTTGACGACACTCAGGATTTTAGTATCGTCTGCATACATTTTACATAAGTTTTCGATACTGATTTGTTCGGGTAAGTCATTAATAAATATTATGAACAGCGTAGGACCTAGCACTGAACCTTGCGGAACGCCACTGGTAACCTTTACCCAGGTATATGACGTATTACCTAATATGACACGCTGTGATCTATTTGAAAGGAAAGCTTTTATTCAGTTAAGAACGTTACCTTCGATTCCGTAGGATTTAAGTTTTTGATGTAATCTTCTGAGAGGGACTTTATCGAAGGCTTTGGCGAAGTCAAGAAAAAGAACATCTACTGGAAGCTTGCGAGAAACGTTGTAGGTCAGAAAGTCCATGGCCTCAAGCAGATTCGTGACGCAGGCTTTTTTATTGACAAAGCCGTGCTGGCAATCGGCAATAAGTTTATGAGCTACAAGGTGCTGTATGATCTTTTCTTTAACATTTTTTTCCATTATTTTGCATGGTACTGAGGTGATGGAGATAGGCCTATAGTTTTCTGGGTCGAGTCTGGAGCCTTTTTTGAACAGTGGCGTCACGTTTGCCGAGAGCCACGCTTTTTGGGACTACACATTGGTCCATCGGTTTCTGAATGGCGAGCGGGGTAGCCGCCGCATCAGCGCATGCTTTAAACACAAATGGACTGATACCGTCACCTCCAGTTGATTTATTGGCGTTGAGAGCAGATAGGTGTTTGTGAACGGAATCATAGCTGAAGATGACGGAGGAGATTAAAGTGGTTGTACGCTTAACAAAGGATGGTAGTTGTTGATCTGATGGTTCGATTGTGAATACTGACTGGAACTGGCTGTTAAGTATATTGGCTATGGATGCGTGGTTGCTACTTATTTCCCCAGCGGGTGAGCACGTAGAAGTTATCTGGTTATTGACGGCGTGTTTGTTGTTTACATAAGCGTATAAACGCTTAGGGTTCCATTTGTCGCTAGCTAATTTGTGTTCAAATGCTCTAGTTGCAGTACAGGAAGCTTTTTTGACAAGGTTTCGAGTTTGGTTATACTCTTTGACAAGAGGAATGATTTTGACAAGAGGAATGATGATAAAGAGCCGTAGTAAATGCACCCTGAAGACAACCCTGAAGACAATCTCGAGATTCAAATGAGCATGAAATTAATATCTCAAGCTCAATTGAATGAGTTAGCCAGGCATTTTTTCAGCTATGGAACACTAAAATAAAGTGTTTTAATGTTTAAAATAAACATAAAAATTAATTGGTGTTTAATTAATTTGAAACTTAATAAAATTATACTCTATAATAAAAAAAAGAGTTTGTTTACTGGCATACTTTATTTATTTTGTTATAAAAGCAAAATATACTTATAACAATTTTTGGACGTATCCAAAGTAGTACACGCTAAGTAAAATCTTAGTTAAAATCCATTGTTTAGCGATAATCAGGAGGTGAAATATAAACAAATTTCTTGACGTTTGACACGTTTTGTCTATACTAAAAGAATAAAAAACATTATAACTAAACATTTAAAAAAGATTATAAAATATGCTAATATTTGATTTTTTTTTTCTCAAGTATGTAATTTAAAGTATGTAATTTTCTCAAGTATGTAATTTTCTCAACTATGTAATTTAAAGTTTTTCAAAAATTATTTTTTCTTTTTAAAAAGTCAGCGAGTAATATACTGGAAGTTTTAATATTGTACGATTAAAAACTGCGCAATAGCTAATATTTTACCAGCGATTTTATATAATATTTTTTTATTTTTATTTATTTTCATAAAGCGGTTGATAAGCACAATCACTCGTATTACTAAAAAACTTTAACGAACGTTTTGAATAGATTTTTAATGTTTACAAGGAATTTTATTTCTAGTAAAATAAAATAAAATAAAATGTTATAATAAAAATCTTATAGGTATAAAAGACATATTTCAGCGAAAAAATTTGCATATTGAACAATATTTAATATAAGGTGCGCTTGAATAAAAAAAATAAAACATTACGTGGTTAAATATGAGAATTAATTTTATTTTTAAGAAAAAAAATTAATGCATGTTTTATATATGTTCTCATTTAAATATACTTTATATTTTAAGTTTTATGAAATGGCTTATGATTACAGGTTGCAAATTAATTTTTAATTTTTTTCGTTTATTGAGCCTTTTTTAGGGTGTTTGTGGAAATTCGCTTTTCATCGGTAGAAACCGGGTAACAAAACCAGGTTATATAAACTTATTAAACTATTGACGTTCTATTTTTCAGCAGCTGTTGACATTCTATTTTTCAGCAGCTATTGACGTTCTATTTTTCAGCAGCTTTCTTGAGCATGCTTCGTTTGAGTTTCGGCAAAATAGCGATTGTTATTGTTTAAGTAATTTTTTTTGAGTTACTTTTTGCAAAAATTTTAATAACTGTACTTTTTTATTGAATCAAGTAGAATACGTTTTAATATTAATCCTTTTATTTTTTTTTTATTTGCGCTTACCAATTTTTAAAATGTTTCCTCGAAATTACTCTTAAATACTTTAAATACGTCTAACAGTTAATAAATATTTTTAAATCTATGGAAAAATTTTAAAACCTAACAAACCCCCGTAAAATAATTATTTAAGTTTAAAATCTAAAACTATAAGAAAGTATTTTTGTTCAATTTTATCTACAAAATTGCTATTGCTAAATAATTTTATTAAAATGTTAGCTTAAAAAGATTTTAACTTTTTTTTTAAATCTGAATTTTTACTACTTGTATATAATGAGCATATTTAATTTTTTTGTAATTCAAACTTTTTATCAACTGCGTGCGGTTTTTAAAATACTTTATTAAATGTTAAAATAATCGTAAATTACTTCATTAAAATTCCGCTCAAAAATATCTTTAAATATACTCAAACAAAAACTTTTTTGCTCGACGCAAATAGCCCTAGCTACACACAAAATTGCTCTTGGACGACGTAAAATTCACATCGCCCGACGCTTTATCGCAAGGCCTGTATTATTAATGTTGTTATTATTATTATTTTATAAGGTTATAATTTTAAAAATAGAATAATTAGGCATATAAAATAAGCTTATCAACCTTTTGTTCTATTGTATCTACTTGTGTAGGTCTAATTGTTTATATGCAATTGTACATTTGATGTACCCAATATGCATCTAGATGATTTTTAAACATTGTGACATAAGTTGAACACACTATTTCTGATGGTAGACTATTCTACAAATTTGTGAATTGCATACTAAAAAAGATTTTCCGGACATCTGTCTTACAAAACATTTTTTTCAATTTATAAGCATGACCGCAGGTTGTTAAGTTAGGGTTAGTCATAATGGAGGAATAAATACTAACTAAATATATAATCTATATGTTATTATTAAGAAGCAGCCATATTGACACACACGCTATTACAACACAGATTATCTACTTAATGGTCTGTGATTACAATAATAAATGTAACAGCCGCCCTACGGGCATTTCTTTTTAAAAGTTACGTTCTAAATGTCTTTTAAACGTTTTTGAAACGTCTTCTTAACGTTCTTTACGTAAGAATGTTTGAAAGACGTTTAAAAGACATTTAAAAGACATTTAGAACGTAACTTTTTAAAACAAATGCCCGCTGGGCGTGCAGATGACATTACTCTAACACAGGTGTTAATTGATAAAATAATGAATGGTATTTAATGAGAAAATAAATGGATTGTAACTACATTTATAAAGATTGTGAATGCATTTGTAAGTTTCTGCTATGCCATTACATAAGAAACGACACAGTAAGCACGGGACGCTTTTAAAACGTTTTAAAAACTTAAAAAAAACCGAATAATAGCGTTTTTTAAACGTTTTAAAAACGATCTGTGCTTACTGGGGATAGTTAACGCTAGTAAAATTTAGTCTCAGTAGTCTTTGGTTGTAAGTGAGTCCAGTCTGGCCAAAAACAGATTTACTAGACTTGCATAGAACATTTTCAATTAATTGTTGATGTTTTTAAAGCCTAAGATAGTAGACAGAGCTGCAAGAATCAAGGTGAGGATGAATAAGGAAAATAAACAAAGTACGAAATGTCAAGATATTGAGATTGACAAACAATCTTTTGATCATTCCAACATATTTATCAGCAGTGTTATTATTTGTACTTACAAAATAAAAGTCAAATTACTGTCAACGAAGACCCCTTTATTGACGAGAGAGTTTTTAAGATTAATTGAAGTATTGAGATTTTTATCGACAAGTATATAAACGAATTTTGTATTTATTGGTCCTAAGGACATAACTTTACATTTTTTTACATTAAACTTAGTTTTCATAGTTTTGCTCAGTTTGCTATAATATCCATACTTTTTTGCAGGTTATTGCATGGTGAGCTATCAAAAAGCAAATTTAGTTTTATCTGTAAATACAGATACAGCATCTAAAACCAAATCAGAAAAATTATTAATATATATCATAAAAGTAAATAATGGGGGACCCCACTATTTACTTTTATCCATTTTTTTGTATGTACCACCAACAATGATACTCTAATGCCGATCTCTTAGGTAACATACAAATCCGATTGTAGAATTTGTTATCTATTCTATAAGCTTTTAATTTTAGAAGTAGGAGATGTGTCGAAAGCTTTCGATATATCTAGATATAAATTTCCTATATCAGTTTTATTCTCCAAAGCTTATATCCAAACGTCAATACTCACTAAAGTTTATTGCATTTTCAAAGTCGCATTTATATAATTTTTACTACTTTCAGCATTACTTATTGTGTGAATTTTACTTTAATCTTGTTTAACTACTCTTAATATAATGTGATGTAGCAGATCTAGTTTAACTTATTGATTTATTTATTACCTATAACATTCCATTAAACTATAGCATAAAATAAAAGACATAAAAAAAACTTTTTTATTGCAAAACTACAATCTTGTAAAAAATTTATGCGTATGCGTGTGTGTGTGTGCGTATGTGTATCTGTGTGTATGAAAGTCAATATATATATATATATATATATATATATATATATATATATATATATATATATATATATATATATATATATATATATATATATATATATATATATATATATATATATATATATATATATATATATATATATATATATATATATATATATATATATAAGACAAGGTCAGCCCAAAGTCGACAAACTGTCTCTATAACCATCGTCAAGTCGACAGATTTCTTGTCGACTATACGTTTGAAAGAATTTTAGTAACGATTAGTTCAATGGAAATTAAAAAAAAAGATACCATTGTAATGTCTAAATTATACTCAAGAGATTTCTATGAAAAACATTAACAAAAAAAAACGCGGAAAACTATAAACAATAACTTTTTTTAAAAGCGCGTATATTTACTCGTGTTATATATACAATATATAGGTCGATAGTTAAGAGATTGCATTTTTTGTTTGAAATATAAAGATATATTTATTATAATTTTTGTTTAAAATATAGATAAACTATTTAGTTAAAATAATATACGACCAGTTTTAAAAAAAAATTAACATTTAGACGTTATAGAAATATGTTTTTTTTCAACTATAAGTAGACTTTTATTCTACTCGTAAATCTTGCGTCAAGTCAACAATAATAAATATATAGAATTGTATTTTAATATTTCTATGTTTTTATAAATTTTTTTAATATAAATATATGTAAAAATGACAATCAAACTTTAAAATATGCTTATAAAATTTATTTTATACTATTTCTACGACGTCAAGTTGAGCATGCGTTAAAATCGCTAAGTCAACAAATTTTCTATTTCTTTTAAAAAAAGCGATTAATTGATCACTTAAATTTTTTTACAATACAAATACTTATGTCGACTTATGACCATAAGTCGACATAAAAAATTTTCTTTATTAATTCATTTTTCACTAACAGATGTTGGGTAGATTAAGTATTTGTATTGTAAAAAAATTTAAGTAATCAATTAAGCGCTTTTTTTAAAAGACATCATATATTTTATTATTTTTTACACCATAAGGTGTAAAAAATAATCGCTGTCGACTTTGAGTAGACCCACGCTTATATAAATAAATAAATAATATATATATATATATATATATATATATATATATATATATATATATATATATATATATATATATATATATATATATATATATATATATATATATATATATCTATATATCTATATATATATATATAATTATTATATATAATTATTAAAATATCTATATATATATATATATATATATATATATCTATATATATATATAACTATATATGTATATATATATATATATATATATATATATATATATATATATATATATATATATATATATATATATATATAATCGCTGTCGACTTTGAGTAGACCCAGGCTTATATGTATATATATATATATATATATATATATATATATATATATATATATATATATATATATATATACATATATATATATATATATATATATATATATATATATATATATATATATATATATATATATATATATATATATGCATATGTATATATATATATATATATATATATATATATATATATATATATATATATACATATATATATATATAGATATATATATATATATATATATATATATATATATATATATATATATGCATATGTATATATATATATATATATATATATATATATATATATATATATATATATATATATATATACATATATATATATATATATATATATATATATATATATATATATATATATATATATATATATATATATATATATATATATATATATATATATATATATATATATATATATATATATATATATATATATATATATACATAAATATATTATTGATGTTATTAGGTGCCAAGCAGGGGTACTTTTTTGTAAATTAAAATCCTATAACAGTTAGAAACAATAACAATGACGTATTTATTTCTTAAATAAATATCTTTAACAAAATAAATTGACTATAAAACTTATATTTTATAGATGAATTCTTCTCAAATTGTTTTCATTTAAGAGTAAACTTACTATTTAGTTTTGATACTTCAGTATAGTAGTATATATACTTCAGTATATTTTCCTATTATTCTCGTGATGCAATATGTTTTAAATCAATACAACCACTTCTACTCGTAATTCAATCCGTAAATGTTGAATAAAAGAATTTCATTACTCTTACCATTTCTTCTTGTGATACAATCTGTTTCAAAATAAATTACATCACTTCTTCTCCTGTTTCACTCTGTAAATGTTGAATTAAAAATACTTTTCCTAGTTCTTCTCTCTTCATAATTTAAATTTTTTATTTTGAAATCATTTGTTTTTGTAAAAAAATTAATAACATAAGGATGCCTGTTATGTAAAAAAAAGCTTTTATTTACATTTAAACACATTTAACGAAACTAAAGGACATTATGAGTATTCCTTAATGTTACGCATAGGTACCAATATGTAAAAATGCCAACATTGGCCAATATTAACTGTTTAATATAAAGCCAATATTGGCAAACAACATTTCGCCAATATTGGCAAAACAGTATAAGTAAAACGCATGGCGATACTTATTTTAGGCCTTTCCGTCGTGAATCCGTATTTATGACTGGGGGCGGACAAAGTTACGGAAAATATAAAAAATAGCTAGAACTAATCCATTACTTTTAGCAGGGGCGTGTACAGGAAATTTTTTGGGTAAGTCCTAGAAAAAAAAAAACTATCCCCCTCTGCCTCCCTATTTTTTTAGAGAGGGGGAGGGGGTCCGGATTTTGACCGGACTGAGTGTATTTTATAAAAATGTTTTTATTCTTTAAATGACTTGTGACATTGATAAAATGGTCACTAAAGCTCAAAATATGATATTTGTAAACTAAAAAAACTATTTTTTGAAAAATACTCAGTTGTCGTAATGTATAATATAAACAACTTAAAATTTTTTACAAGATTTGTAAAAACAATTTACAAGATTAATACAAGATTTTGCTGTGTAAATTTTTTTATATAACTTTATAAATAATTTTTAATTATAAATAAACTTTATAAATACTTAAAGTCAAAAAAACTTATAGCAATAACTGTACAATGCTAAATGTTTTTACAAAGATGTCAGCTATGAAAATAGCTGTTTACCAAAAAGCAGCTCAAACATTTGAAGTTATACTTTTATCGTATTTGAATTTTATTTAAAACACAACTCATAAGTATTTATAACAAACTTAAAAAGGTTTGTTGCTTGTAATGTTTCAGTATTATTAGATTAAAGTTCATTTTTGAAATTCAGGCAGTTTAGTGAAATTCATCTAAACTTCCCACAGATCAAATTTAATTATAAAGCCTTTGGTTTGGAAATAATAAATAAACCTAATAAAGCCTTTGGTTAAACAAAAGACACTAAAACATATGATTTGGTCTTCCCAACTAGTATAACAAAACATTGACTTTCTGCAATTGTTTTTAGAAGAAACTGAATATTAGAAAGAAGAAATTAAAACACAGGTACTTATAACACTTCAAAATCGTATCAATCAAACATTGTGTTAAACTGAGTAATCTAGATAAAACTCAGATAGTCTAGCAAGAAACAGCGATAACCAAGTTAAAATAATTTGAAATGCAATTTTTAGGCTTGTTAAAAGCTTATTTAAAGGTGTTGATTAATAATATTTTTAACTATAGAGACAAAAACTTTTAATGCTTCAATAAGATTTAAACTATAAAAATTATCATCATTACTTGCTTGCAAAATTGTGTAATTAAAAAAGTTATTTTAAAAACATAGCTTGTCATACACAGTGCATTAATAAAATCAAAATTTGTTATTAACTTCAGTGGAAGAAGCAGTAGCAGGGGCTGCACCATTACTGACATTCTTTGAGACAAAAAACCACAGGTATAAAAAACTTTCGTAAAGTATCCATGCCACAATTTCACATTTCATAACACCCAAAGAAAAATCAGTAATAGCTTTTATTAAAATACTAAGTAAACGAGTTTTTCTTTTATGCGGTTCATCATAGTTCCTATTACGATTATCATTTCTCATAAATGATAAACAATATGGCTAATTAAAATTTATACTTAATAAGTCTAAAATCTTCTTCTTGATTATTAAAGAAAACCAAATACTAGTTTTTATCGATGCAACTATAAACAGCTTCTATTTGTAACAACTCTCTGTCTTCCTTTTTTGTATAAAAAGGATATCGTGATATCAAAATTTCTACACAATTAATATAATATTTGTTCGCCTAACTTTATAGGAAATGATGCTTTTCTTTAACATACTAACTTTTTCTTTAAAATGCTCTATTAGCTTGCGAATTAAGCGACATTTTGAAGTAATCATCGGCAATGTTATATGTTTAATAAAATTAATTAATTTAATAAAACACAAATTAAGCAGAGTGTATGGCAAAAGGGAAGTCCGAAATTTATTTTCTACATTTGAAACCTTTTTTCTCCTTATTTAGTACTTCAAATGCAAGTGATTAAAATGATACACAATCTAGTGTAATAAAACAGGGGATGTCAACTGATATATTTTGATATATACTAGTTGTTACAAACTAAGTTTACCTCCTGATGATAGTTAAACAATAAAACTTGAAAAAAATTTTACTCAGGGCGTTTGTTAAAGGGGAAGTCCAAAATTTATTTTTCACAATTGAAACCATTTTTCTCCTTATTTATTACTTCAAATGCAAGTTATTAAAATGATACACAGTCTAGTGTAATAAAACTGGGGATGTCCATTGATATATTTTAATATATACTTGTTGTTACTAACTAATTTTACCTCCTAGTGATAGTTAAACAATAAAACTTGATAAAAATTTTACTCAGGGTGTATATCAAATGGGAAGTCAAAAGTTTGTTTTAACTAAAATAAATATCTTAATTTTTTTTAAACCAATGAAAAAAAAAATTAAAATAATAAAGTTTTATATAACAAAATAAAGTATGGTATTTCAATTCAAGTTTCTAATTAAGTTATTTAACTCAAAAGTTAGTTTAACCTCCATCAAAATATTGTAATTATTATTTTTTAACAATCGCAAAATTATGAAACCGATATAATATTTTCCGGTTTTTAATATTTTAGAATTTGAACCGTTTTCCGGTTTTTAATTTTTTTCCAACCGTTTCAGATAATTAACCGTGCATAATTTGTTTAGTTTTAGCTGTAGTTTGGTTTTAATAGTTACATACAGTAAGATTTTTTTCAACAATATAATCAAGTTAAAAAACTTTTATTTAATTTTTTTGGGTACGACCAACGACGTAACAGACATCCCCAAGACACGCCCCTGTTTAGTTAGTTAACTAAGATTTAAAAGTACTGTATTAATGCAAAAAATGTCTATTGCAGTGTTTATTAAGAATCATCAAATTTAAAAAAAACATTATGAAAAAAAGAATAAAATACAATATTTTCCAGAATAATGAGTTGTAATTATTTAAAATCTAAATCACAAAAAAAGGAACTTTTAAATAATGCAAAAAAAAAAAAAAAAAAGAAAAAAAATATCATAATATACATCAAGTAAATAGAAAAAAATATCAAAATATACATCAATAATGTTATAAAAAAATGAACATAATAATATTAATGTTATACAGATAACTTTAAAACTTTCAATGGTTCTTTATTGGACTTGGGTGAAAAAAGCAAACAATAATTTTTAAGAAATATGTTTGATAATATTGTACCATGTTTCTTTAATATATTAAAGTCATAAATATCAGATATCATCATAAAAGTATCACACAATGACTTTCTGCACATTTTGTTTTTCTCAATTTCAAAAATAATGAAACAAAAAAATACCCACTGCACACAGCAATCGAAAGGTATATTCAATCCACCGCGGTATATAGTTTTTGTATAGTCTCCATATAACTGAAAATAAAATGCAATATCATTAAACAAATCATTTTCACTAACATCATCTTTTCTTGTAGCATAACCTGCAATATAAAACAAAGCCATTTTTGTACTCAATGACAAAGTTGATTCTAGTTCAGGTAATTGATTAATAATGTCACAATATTCTTCACTTATAAAATAGCCACATTTTTGACAAGAATGCTCAATATCAATAGCATAATCTGTAACATCAACTTTCAATTGCAATAACAGTTTAGCTTTTTCAATGTTTAACTTTTCAACAACATTTTGAATTGTTATAAAGTATGTTACACCTGAACCTTGCCTAAACTTACTGAATGCTTTTTCAATGTAATCTGTTGAAAACTCTTCTAACATAAAATAATCAAAATTGTTTTTTAGCAAATATTTACACATCTCGACGACTCCATAACATGTATGCCAAGTTGAAGTACCTGTATCTTTAGTTAAAGATTTCATCCTATGACCTTGTTTACCACTTATTTTAAATGCAATTTCTCCAAAATCAAGTAAGTACTGCAAACTTATGTCTAATTCTTCAGAAATAACTCTCTTACGAGAATCTGAAAACTTCTTATGACCATAAATTTCTTTTACACTTACAGTTTCCCAAAATTTAGTAACTTTTTCTAAAAAACAAATGGTTTTATTCATATTGCAAAAGTGGATATCTTTTGAATAAGTTTTATGAGCAGCTATAGTTTCATCACAAAATACTCTTAAACAATGTGATACTTTTTGTCTTTCAATGGGTTTTGGATGTATAGCTACAAAATTTAGTCTTGATAACTTAATTAGCTGATCTTTCTCAAAATCTAAGATACATTTAAGGTCACTCCACTTGGCAGTCAAGTTTTGGTAATTTTCAAATTGTAATTCCTGCATTTTTTTTGTAATCCTGCATTTTTTCTGTAATCCAGTCCTAATATTTTTTAGTAGATGACCATAATGTTAACAATGGTTTTCCTTAAACTCTCTCAAATAATTTAAAAAAAGTTTGATTTGCTCAATTGCCATCACAGATAACTGAAATTACTTTTCTATTCCTAGACTTAATTAAATTAATGACATAGCATACTTGCTCAAATAAAAAAGAAGCATCCAAATGACAGACAGGTATCATTTTGCATAAAAAAAAAGGTCCTTCGTTTAAATATTTAACCATAATACCCAAAACACTATTTGCTAACAACTCTGGATTATTTTACGCTTTTCCAAAAAGATATCCACCCTGATAAAGAAGAAGAGACTTTACATAAACTTCATCCACCAAAAGTATACAATTTCTTTGATTTTCCTATAAATTTGAAAAAATGGTACTAATAAAGTAAATATCTGAAACTTTTTTTGTCATAGATGTAATTTTTGTTAATGTTTTTACACTTAGCAATTTAAAATCTTTTCGTACCTGATTTTTATAAGCATAGAGACGTTGAAAAATAACAATAGGATCTGATTATAGATTCTACATTATAAATATTTTTACCTACTTCTGATGCATTCATAGATGTAATAAGATCTTGTAATACTAACTTTTGATGATTAATTTCAATGTTGTTCAAAAAGCGAATTGGTTCTTCAACTTTTGACCAGCGATCAAGATATGCTATACGATTTTTCGATAGTGAAGAAATAAAACAACGGAAACCAGCATGAAAACTTTCAAATTTAAAATTGCTTGAGATATGAACAGCAAACATAGGTATACAGTTAACATAAAAGGAATTTGATTGGATGTGCAAAACATTATTTATAACAAAAGTTGTTACAGGCAAATAAATTTAAGATTTTTAATATCTTCACAAAAAAAAAATGAATGTAAACAAATCGTTTTTTAAATATTGCGACAACTCATCACACTTTTCAGTTTCAAGACAACACTTTAGTAGTGGACCTTGGTTTTAAAGGTTGAGTTGGTACAACACTATCTGGATTGTTTGGAAAAATTGAAGAAGGTTCAATTGGTTTAACTTTCCCATTGAAAATAGTTGTTAAAAAATTTTCCGGAAAATACCTTTCAAAGACCACAGTATCTGGTTTATTTGGAAAATTACTTCTTGGAATTGAATTTATTCAACGATTTCTTTCTTCTTCATTGGAGGGAAGCCTAAAAACTCGTACTTTATTTTTAGCGTTATAGTTTTCTCTACATTCAGGAACACAGCACTATTTAACGATTTATTGTAACAATCAATTACTCACAAATCGAACTTTAAAAAAACTAAAATACATCTTTCGGTAAGATTTTTTTTTTTTTTAAAATATTTTAGTTTACATTTGTTAGTTCGTTTTTACAATATAATGAGAGTAAATAAAAAAAATAATACAAATTATAAAGTAAGCAAATACTACTAACATTTGAAAAACTAGGTATTTGAAAGAAGATCAGTAAGATCTTATCGTCAGAACCTTATACTAGTGTAAACAAAATATTATATTATAAAGTAACTATAAGTACAACAAAATAAAAATAAAATATACGTACATATATCACTTTGTAGTATATATAATAAAGTTTAATAAATATTTCCATAATATAAATATTATTGTCAAATTTTGATAAAACGGGAGAGAAAAAGATTTTTCAGCTTAACTTTAAAAAGATGCAAAGAAGTAGGAAGATCAAAATTAAAATTAGGCAAAACAATTTTGTTCCAAAGATGGGGTGCACGATAATCAATGCAAAATTGGTTAAAACTTGTTCGACAAAAAGGCTCATATAGAAGGTTGTTATTTCTTAGAGAGTATTTATTGGTAGGTTTCAAAGTAATTAAATCATTAAAAACGGCAGGAGAAAGATTGTTTTTACATATATATACAAAGCATAAAATATTAAAAATATTAAGTTTGTAAATATTAAGTATTCTCATTTCAGAAAAAAGATGTTTAGAGTGAGAAAAACGATCAGCAAAATTAATTGCACGTATTGCATGTTTCTGACGGCAATAGAGAGATTGTAACTTACTTTTTTCAGTGCTTGCCCAAGCAATATTTGCATAATTTATACAGCTATGAATGAATGCATAATAAAGTTATGATAAAACTTTTTTATTTATATACATTCTGGCCTTATACAGAATTCCAATATTTTTTGGAACTTTAGTACCAACATAATCAATATGTTGCTTCCATGTGATGTTCTCATCAAGGAATAGGCCTAAAAATTTTGTGGTGCAATCTCTTTTTATTTCAATATGGTCAATAAAAATATCAGGTAGAGTTGGGGGTAAATAACGTTTTTTAGTTATCGAATGAAAAAGAATCCATTTTGTTTTTTTAATATTTAGGGTAAGTTTATTGCACTTGAACCAGCTAGAAATTATTTTGAGTTCTTCATTCATAGTAGTAAAGAGTTTTTTAATATTGTTATCAGATAAAAATAAATTAGTATCATCCGCAAACATAATACTTAAAAGAGTAGAAGCTTTATGCAAGTCATTAATGTATATTAAAAAAAGAAGTGGCCCTAAAATTGATCCTGGCGGAACACTACATGAAATATCTAAAACATTTTTTCGATAAGGATTGTTAAAATAAACGAATTGTCTTCGGTTTGTTAAATAACTTTTAAACCACTTCAAAATTACACCATCCACTCCATTATATTTAAGTTTATGAATCAAAATGCCATGATTTACTGTTTCAAATGCTTTTGATAAATCCAAAAAAATACCTAAAGTGAATTGGGAATTTTTGAAAATTTTTTGAAAGAGTTGGAGATTTCACGGACGAATTGAATGATTGCATGCTCAGTAGAACTATTTTTTTTAAAGCCAAATTGATTTTTTATAAAAAAAATTCTTCTCCTTTAAATAAGTATATAATCTATTGTAAATAATTTTTTCTAAGATTTTTGAAAATGTTGATAAAAGAGAAATAGGTCGGTAGTTACATATATTAGTTCTGTCTCCTTCTTTGTATATTGGGATTATCTTATCTATTTTTAACTTATCAGGAAAAACTCCTTGTTGTATTGACGCTCTGAAAACTTTAAAGAGAATAACTTTTAATTGTTCAAAGCATTCTAAGACTATATTTCCATTTATTTCATCAGCTCCAGGGGCTTTGTTTTTTTTAAATAAATTTAAACGACACTTGAAACTCCTTAAATGATAGCTCAGAAGATAAATTATTTGAACAAATGCAATCATTTATCGGTGTTAAAAAGTTATTGAACACAACTTGGGTATTAGGAATTTTATTTGCTAGTTTCGAACCGATATCAATAAAGAATTTGTTAAACTCATGAGCTATTAATCTAGGTTCAAAGATATCTTTGTTATCAACTCTATTGTCGGCCCCCAGTAAGATTGTCCGCCCCCAGTCAAAAATACGGATTCGCGACGGAAAGGCCTCTAATAAGTATCGCGATGGTAAAACGATAATGGGACAATATTTGCGCAATATTGTTTGCCAATATTGGTAAGACAATATTGGCGTAATATTGCTTGACAATATTGGCCAAGATTACCCAATATCGCGCCAATATAACGCCAATATTGTTTGCTACTTGGGTAGCTATAATTTAGATTTTTATTTATAGTCTTAATGTTTATTTGCAGTATTGATTTAAGTTTCAATAAAGAGGTACCAAATACGGATTTCAAAATAGGTGTACCATCAGTGCAAATTGTGACATCAAAAAAACGTAAGAGAACCAGGAACCCGTAAATGTAGTGTTAATAAAAAAAGATTTCAATCTGGCCGAAAGTATGAAAGATAAAAAAAAAGAGAAAAAAATAAGGGAGTTCCATGATAAAAAGAATACAAAAAATGTAAATTTATGAGAATTTATCAACTTTTAGCAACTCAACAATAATCTTGTAAGGTCATTGATGAATAATGTCAATATTTACTATTGACATTGACATGTTATAAATTACTATAATCTACAATACGGTGGAGTATTATCATTAAATCAGGAGTATGATTATTACTCCAATAGAAACTTATCATTACTCTAAAAGGAATTTTATACTAGTAAAACAATCCTTAAGACTTTTTGTGATAAATAACGAGATTTAAATTATTTAACTAATGCAATAGTTTTATAATAGAACAACTATTACTAATACTTCTAATAAATTTACATTAGTAATTTGTTAACAAATTTTTTATTCTATAACTACTACGTAAGTGTTGTAAACGTAAGTTTTATAAACTTTTTCTGTGTGAGAGTAAGCTTTTAATTTAACAAGTTTAACGATAAAAGTCAGGAGTAACTTAATAGTTATTTATAGGCTTTCTTTAAACCTGTTAATAGTTATTAATGAACAAACAATGTTATCCCATCATCTGAATAGAAAAGTTGTTTCAAATTATAAAACTGAAACCATAATAAAAGTAACTTACGAGTTGATATCGTACCGTAGATGTTTAGTTTAATACCGTAGGTGTTTTAAAAATTTTGTTTTATATCATACCGTTGATGTTTAGTATCATACCATAAATGTTTTAAAAACTTTGATGATTAAAAATTTCTTAAATACTTAAAGAAATAGATTGGCTCTCATTACACCAACATGGTAAGTATGGTGCTAGTAAAGACTAGCTGTCTGGACCCGTTTAATAGGTCATGTTAGGTTAGTTTGACAATTACCATTTGTATACTTTATTATATATATATATATATATATATATATATATATATATATATATATATATATATATATATATATATATATATATATATATATATATATATATATATATATTTAGTCTGTTTTTGTAAGGAAAATAAAACTTTATTTTGGATTTGAGTTTAACACTTTGTAACTTTAAATTGATTTTATATCATTATTTAAACACCGTGGTTAGACTTCTAAAACTTATATCTTTTTTCCGACTTTATCTCTCCCCCCCTCCCTTCCTTTTTTTTTTATTGCTTACGAGTTTACACCTACACAAGGATCTGGTATCAATATCACAAAACATGGAAAAAAAAAACTAATATCACTAACTAATAAAAAATTAAAAAGTAATACATACGAATGACTTAAAAGAATAAAAATTTTGCTTGTAATTGTCGACTTTTTAAAAATTTCGATTTGTCAAAACTAAGAAACGTTTATTTCTCACACAATGTAATATATCATAATATAAAACTTATGAGAGCACACTAAATTTAATTGAGTTATATTGAAACAGTTGCAAAAAAATAAAATGCGCCCTTGACTGCAAGCCACATTCAGTATTATTTTCTTCCCCACCTTCCTCCCTCTCCGGTTTTTGTGTTACGCAGCCGAAAGTTATAGACATTTCTCTAGTTCGATTGCGCAACTGTTTTTGCAATATAAAAATGAGGCCGGTAAGGACAAAATGTAAACAAATAGCAGCACACTGCTCAAAAAATCCTTTTAAATTATTAACTTTTATCTATTTAAAAAATTATTAAATAAGAAAAAAATAACTTAGGTAAAACAATTTACAGATAAAAATAACTAACTCACTAATGCCAAATACATGTTATGTCGTTGTAAAATCATTGAAAACGGAAAAAAAATTATAAAATGTAACAAATTATAGATTACACAAAAATATTAAAAATGTTGTAACTGGATTTTAAGATCAACCATGCATTCTTTTTTTTGGTAGAAGTCTAGATAGGCTTGTAACTCAGCAGACAAAATGACGTTAAAATAACGTTGAAACAACGTCGCAAACCAACCATATGCCACGTTAAAACAACGTTGAAATTTGGTGGAATTGGAAACAAAATCCGACGTTGAAAACTACGACATTGAAACAACGTTGATGATTACGTTGTTATAACATCTTATCGACTACATATCAACCATATTTCAACTTTGAATAAGTGATATATTCGGTTGATACGTAGTAGTCAATAAAACGTTAGAACAACGTTGAAACAACGTAAAATTCAACGTTGACTTTTGTTTTTTATTTTGGTTAAATCCAATTAACTAAAAAATCTTAACTTTAATTGCAATAAAATAACACAACTAAAAAGGCAATAATTTGCGCAAAGATTATTATATTTCAAGTAAATTATTCAGATACAACTAAATTGATTCAACGGACTTTATACGCAATGCAAATAGAGTAAAATGTTTAAAAAAAATGCTTTATTTAACAATAGTTCCAGAACAATTAGGAAAAAGTATGTTATACATCTAAAGAATCGCCTTTTACGCGCCGACCACCACCATTCGATCTGCCGAGTGCGTATTTTAATAAAGTCATTATTCCTTTTCTTATTTTGGCAACTGTGGTAGTCGCTTTAATTGACATGACGCTCTCTATAAAAAAAGGTGTTGTCTAAGTAATATATTAAATATAAATATAATATATATATATATATATATATATATATATATATATATATATATATATATATATATATATATATATATATACATATATATATATATATATATATATATATATATATATATATATATATTTATATATTTAAATATATATAAATATATATATATATAAATAAATATATATACATATAAATATGTATATATATATATATAATATAAATAATATATATATATATATATATAAATAAATATATATACATATAAATATATATATATATATAAATATAAATATATATATATATACATATATATATATATATATATATATAAATATATATATATATATATTTATATATATATATATATATATATATATATATATATATATATATATATATATATATATATATATATATATATATATATATATATATATATATATATATATGTATATATATATATATATATATATACATAAATATATATATATAATATATATATATACACATATGTATATATATATATATATATATATATATATATATATATATATATATATATATATATATATATATATAAATATATATAAATATATCTCTCTCTCTCTCTATACTATATATATATATATATATATATATATATATATATATATATATATATATATATATATATATATATATATATATATATATGTATAAATGTATATATTTATATATATTCAATACACATATGTATGTATATATATGTATGTATATATACATACATATACATGTATGTTTATTTATGTACATATATATGTATGTATATATAGAGTAAAAAAAAGATTAAGTATGCGTTACAAAGCTAAAGGAAATACAAAAAAATAAAAAAATAAAGAAATATAAGCTAAACATATTTTTATAACAAGCTATAATAACTGGATACAAAAGATTTTTTGTTCAAAACTTTTTACTAACCTTTGCATCATATTTTTTGTAATTGTCTTACCTCTTATTTTGGAAAACTTGTTAATCTAAAGGTTTAAGAAAATAATTACATCACATTATTTTTATAGTACATTTATAAAAAGTTACAAGTAGATTAACTTATGCAAATACAGAATTGATAAAAAAATATTTAAAAAAAAATGCAAAAAGTTATGGTTTAAAAATGCAAAAAGTAATGGCTTAAAAAAACCTACCATTTCAGATATCACCCGTTTAAACTGTTATCATAATCCCTAAAGGGTTAAGAAAATAATTACATTACATTATTTTTATAGTAAATTTATAAAAAGTTACAAGTAGATTAACTTAAGCAAACACATAATCCCAAAAAAACAATAAAAAAGCTGCAAAAAATCATAGTTTGAAATAACCTACCTTCAGATCTCACCCGAAAATCATTTAAACTGTTATCATAATCACTACATGACTGCTGCAAATTCATTCCATCAAATTTCAGGACTATTTGTCATGATAATATTTTAAATAGTGGAAAGAGCTTTACTAACATCTCTTTCATTTCTACCAGTGCATATATAACTTTCTTCTGAAATTCTATTCTATATTCTTAAATAATAAAGATATTACAGGAACACAAAAGAAATGAAAATTACAACTTTTATTTATACATTTAATGTATAAATTAAAGTTGTAATTTTCGTTTAAAACTGCCCCTGATGCAATGTTTAATTTATTACCCCTGGGTTTTTTTGTTTCAAATGCGCCACGATTAGACATTAACAAAGTTGTTACTGAATCGTTTAAAATAGTTTTTGTCGATGCTCCTGGTGTCTGGAACTCTGGCATTTTTTTTAAAAACATCGTACGATTTATTAGATATATCCCACATGTATGAAATCCAGAAACTAAATTTTGACATGCAGTGTCTTGCAACTTAAAAGATAAACTTTTCAATAGAGCTGGAAAATGTTCTTTAGGAAAACATCCAGATTTTCTGCTTTGTTTCTTCCATTCAATTAATACTTGCTTCCAACAACGCTTCGTAGGACCATAGACAGACACATCTAATGGCTGCATTATATATGTGGCATTTGGTGGCAACATAACAAAGTAAACATTATGCTCCTTGGCTAGTTTTATAACGTCTGCATTAAAATGAGAGGCCAAATTATCTCCTAAAAGTAGTTTGGGCCTATTTAAATGCTGAACGTTTGGCAAGAAGCATGCTTTAAACCATTTCTCGAAGGTTTCCATATCAAATCAACCTGTTTTGTACAACTGTAGGCTGTTCCCTGTGGCCCTCCTGTCACCCAACCTTGATATACATTCAATGCTTTTTAAACTACCATAGGTAGTTGCATTACTCCAGAAGCAGAGCAACACCACATAATAGATATTGAAGCTTTACTATGTTCTTGGATATTTTCAACACGTCGTCTTCCTCTTCAAACTAAAACAGCCTTTTTTCCAGGATCATCCGAAAGATTTGTCTTGTCGAAACTAAATATATTTGATGGCGAAATATCACCAAATAATTCATAAGTTTTTTCAAGTTCATCAAAAAAATCTGTTATAATTTCAACTCCTAACTTTGATCTTGAACGTTTAATATTGCATTTCGGCCAGTAATTTTATTTCGTTTCATAACAGAACTTAACCAGTCATCTCCTGGCATCTTTAACTTGGAATTGTTTAACCCATTACGATTTAATTTAGTGTTTCTAATGTGATCATATAAGGTGGATTTTTTAACATTATGCTTATCTGCAGCCTTCCGAATACTCATGCCTTTACCATAATCTTCTAATACATTTTAAAGATTTTCTTTGGAGCTTGTTCCATACAACAATGTAAAGTTTTGCTAACGTTACACTGCAGTCCGAGGTTACCCCGGTTGACGGTATATATATAGTATATATTTATAAATATAAAATATATATTATATATATATATATATATATATATATATATATATATATATATATATATATATATATATATATATATATATATATATATATATATATATATATATAAATATATATATATATATATATATATATATATATATATATATATATATATATATATGTATATATATATATATATATATATATATATATATATATATATATATATATATATATATATATGTATATATATATATATATATATATATATATATATATATATATATATATATATATATATATATATATATATTTACATTGATGATATATATTTTACATTTATGTAATATAAAATTAGTACAATTAAATATACTAACATACATAGAAAAACCATTTAATAAAATTCTGAAAAAAAAACTTACTTAAAAAACTGTAAGAAAAATTCAAGCAAAGTCTATTTACGATCCACACTTATGAAATATTACCGTCATAAAAAAATATCTATTTAATAATTATTTAACTAACTGTTAATAATTTATTTAACTAACTTTGCATCCCAAGTTAAACCATGTGATATCATTAAATTGTCAAATTTAACAATATCTATAGTAGATTAATCCCACCGCCTGAATTATTTCATCCTATGAAAAACTCAAAACGAGATTGCGCTTTCGGGTTATAACTGTTAGAATTGTACCTAAAATGTCCGTACTACCTTTGTAAACATAAACAAGGAGAAAAAAACGTTTAGAGGACAAGAATTTACAAACAAAGTTTATGTAAAAGTAATATAAGAAAGACGATATAAGAAAGTGTCGTAGTGATAAAAAATAAACAACTATATACTAATTAGTTATTTAATTGGATGAAATTATTTTACAAATACTTTTATTGTATAACGGTGTATGTAAAAGTAAAAATTCAGGCAGATATAAATGATATCTTTCTGAATTAATACCTCTCCTTTTTAAATCGCTCAATGCAAGACAGTCTGATTTTTATTACAGTATAATGATTGAAATTCTACAACTATAAAATAATTAATAATTAGTTGATAGTTGTATAATTTCTGTTTAAACTAAATAAATTAGTTATATAATTATGTAAAATTAATCAATGTTGATTTTTGGTTATATGACGTCGCGACTAAAAATCAACCGTAAATCAACGTCGAAGTAACGTGGTGTGCCCACCGAGGAGTGAAGTATTAAAAAAAAGTATTATATTAGTAAAAAGTAACTTTTTTCATTTAATACTGTGCTTTGTCTAGGGTTAGGATTATTGTTGTTGTTATTGTAAAAATTAAATACAATAACAATTACAATACAATAATATTGTATTGCAATACCAGAGATGCAATTAAAACATTATTTATGGTTATTGTATTGCTGTGAATAAAAACAGTTACAATAATTATTGTATTGTTTTTTTTTCTAACAATACATTGAAGCTCTAAAACTATTGTCTTGTATTGCTGTGATGTAAAACAATTACATTAACTATTGTATTGTATTACTGTGATGTAAAACAATTACAATAACTATTGTATTGTATTGCTGGGATCAAAAAAATTACAATAAGTATATTGATGTATTGTATTACTATTTCAAAGTCTAATAGTTATTGTATTTTATATTATTTTGACGCATTTATTATTATTTGGGCACTAGATAATTTAGGGGTGCCCGTGACGCTCGTTTTCAGCAGTCATTTATATATATAAATTTTATTTATTTTCAGAAGTAAAGTGAAGCAAAGAAGTGTATATATTACGTATACTTAATAAATATTTGGTTCAGGGGTACACGTGGCACCCATTTCTAGCAACCATTTACATATATA
Organism: Hydra vulgaris; assembly: GCF_022113875.1. NCBI lineage: Eukaryota > Metazoa > Cnidaria > Hydrozoa > Anthoathecata > Hydridae > Hydra > Hydra vulgaris. The sequence continues at coordinate 1,638,764 of NC_061169.1, forward strand.
AATTTTATTTATTTTGAGTTCAATAATATAACTGTTTAAATAATAGTTTATTTAGAATTAACATTAATAATATTCATTCAAAATTATACAAATATATAATTTATCATATGCTTGTAATTAAATAATTATTTACTTTAAGAAGTTAAATTTTATATTTTTTTTATAATTTTGTCTAAACTGATATTGACGTGTTTCACAGGATGATGACGTCTAAACTAACTGACTAACTACATTAAGCGCTTTTTTTTTCAATATATCTAACCGCTAATGTGTAATCAATTACATCGTTATGGAATCAAAGAACCTTTGACCTGGGTAATTATCGATTAGATTGTCTAAAAATGTGAACAACTTTTGTTTTGTTAAAATCTTTTTTAGATTTTCAGATTGTTCATCACCTATCAGACCGTACCAGTAATTTTTGTGTGGATCATTTTTGAAAAATGAGGCAGTTTAGAACACCAAATAAATATTGTTCTTTATTTATGTAACAAAACTCTTTTATAACTTTGCAACTAGATGTCTGGTTACTTTATGAAACACATATAGCCATAAAGCGGAAGGAAAACAAAAGACAAAGTTATATTAGACTAAGTGTGAGTTGAGTAAGTTTCGAAACAATTGGATAGGTGCCTAATGTAAAAGCAAATAACTTAGTGGAAGAAATGGTAGTAGTTAATCATGTTTATCCCCAGCAGTAAAAGAAATACAGGTCCGATTAAACTCACTTTTATAGACCTATACAAAGTTTATAAAATAAAAAAGAAACAGAATCAATACTTATATATTAGTTGTACCCTATTTCAAGGTCACTTATCTCAGAGACTGGACTGTTAAAACATTTATTAAATTTTGACTCTTAAATATTTTTTTTTATTACAATAACAATATATTGTTATTGTATTATAAAGACGAATTACGATACAATATTTATTGTTATTGTAGTGGGTTATCACAATATTGTTATTCCCCAGATATTGTTATTGTTTTATAAAGATGAATTGCAATACAATTTTTATTGTTATTGTATTACAGTATTACAATAATTGTAAATCACAAGAATTGTTATTGTTTCTAAATTAAGTTAATACAATAACAATAGTTATTGTTTTCATTACAATTACAATAGTCCTAACCCTAGTTTTGTCAACTAAGAAATTTATTGATAAGACATTTCTAATAAGCTTTTATTGGTAAAACACAGTATTAAATCGATAATGTTTGATAAGTGATTATATATATATATATATATATATATATATATATATATATATATATATATATATATATATATATATATATATATATATATATATATATATATATATATATGTATGTATCCAGTGGGCAAAGGGACGTTCTAAAGACGTCCGTTTTGGACTAGGAGACGTCTTAATTGGACAAAGGGGAGACGTTCAAGGGACGTGCCAATCTAAATGTTTTTCGTTCGTTCCGAATGGACTAAATATATACGTAACTACACTAGACGACTGATCTTACAAATCCTACAAAAATCCTATAGAATGAGATGCACAAGTCCCTGCAGGACCTACAAGAATCTTTTGAAGGATCTTGTAGGATTTGAAGGAATTCTTTTAAGAAAATATAAGATCTACAAGAATATTTTAAAAGATCTTGCAGGATTAACAGGATTCTTTTAGGATGCTGAAGGAAAGTTTTAGATTCGTATATATACGGCCGTAGCCCTTCCCCTTAATCCAGCACTGGTTCCTATAGGAACCAGTGATAGATTAAAGAGGAGGGGGTTAGGCCCCTAAAATTTTGGCATTACGAAACTTATAAGCGGACCTTTTTCTTTTTCTACTGTTTTAGTCATTTTTATGCTGTGGCACGTTAAAAAGGACTCCGGGCCCTGAAATGTCTTAATACGCCAATGATAGGAACATAACATTTATTATTTTATAATTAATATCATAAATCTAAAAGCCAAACTAAGAACATACGAAGTAAGGTTTTTATTTTGATTGGAAGGAAATTATGTCTATTTTTCTTTTTAATTACTGATAATAGGTTAAAGTTAAAGTTTGAAATAACATTTTCTTATTAAAAAAAATTATTCTGTATAAAAGAAATTTTTCACATATTATCATTATTACAGAATCACAATTGCATTGCTGATTACTTTCGTTTTTTCTTCCTATCTAGGCCGCTCTGATTAAGACTTCGTCTCACGCACGCCCACGAGTAATTGGCAAAAACTGTTGCAAGTTGCTCTTTGAGATTTCGTATTATTGCATCAGGAACTGTGGTTCTATAATAAGAAATAAAGATATATATATATAAAAAAAAGAAATCAGGTAATTAATCATTAATTAAAAATTTAAAAACCGTCCCGCCCCTTAACCCATCGCAGACACAAGGGAGGGGGGGGGATTATTACCCCCTGACAAAATTTTTAAATTATTTAAAGAGTATGACTTAGTAAAAAGTAAAAACACTTGAAATTTTAGCTAATTGCTCCAAATATTTAGGCGAATTTAAGAAAAAAAAATTCATTTGAAATGCCTAATCTGAGCATATTAGTCAAATCCATGGATCGATTCGGTCAATCGAATGACTGGTCAAAAACTTAAATTTTGAATTCTGGTTTTTCTTTGTAATCCTGAAGTTTCATATTTTCCAATAAGCTTTTTTTTATACTTACATATTTATAATTATTTCAATAAATGAAGTATGAGAAGTTGTTAGTCCAAGATCCTACTTTTTTGGATCTGGATCATGATCCAATAAGTTAAACTAATTGATCCCAAATTTTCAAAATAGGTTAAGAAAAATAGAAAATTTAATGATTTTCTAAAAAACCCCCTCCCACCCTGTGCCAACAACTTATAAAAAATAGGTAAGCCTTAAGGCTGCTGCCCAATAACATTACCTACATAAAAATGCCCTAATTAAAAAACCTACCTATCAGCCTCTCCATTAGTTGTATTCAAGCTTTCTCTAAAACATTTTAAATTTAATATTAAAAATAATGTTTAAATTTCGTGTTAAAAATACAGCAAACTTTCATACTTTAAAATATATATATCCATATATATATATATATATATATATATATATATATATATATATATATATATATATATATATATATATATATATATATATATATATATATATATATATATATATATATATATATATATATATATATATATATATATATATAGGTACCTTCATAAAAAATTTAAACTTTTATTTTTTAAACCAAATTAATTCTATTATATAGAGATTATTAAATGACAAATTTTTATACCAAATTTATTATCTGGGGTCAACTATAAAAAAAGATATTCAATTTTGAAGGTAGAGAAAATAAAGTGGACATCTTAACAAAGATACACAAGAAAATGACTACAAAAAGTGGACTTTATAACGTAGTTCATAAAATATTAACAATTTACTGTCACATATATGATAAAAACTGTTTATTATATCCCACTTATATAAATTAAATTGAAAAAAAAAAAAAAGAGAGAGGGGGGGGGGGTGTTTAAGCCCATTTTAAAAGGGGGTCAAATTCGATTCTAGTCATTTTATTAAAAAAAATTACCATAACTAATCTAAATTTAAGTTTGTTCATGCTTAAATCTAATGAGAATGTGAAAAAAAATTGTATAAAAAATTGAAGTGATTGGAGCCTGGGAACAAAAATACCCCAAAAAGTTTGTGCCCCACATAAAAATGTGAGGGGACCAAGTTATTAAAATACATTTACTTATTATTTTATACTACATTTAAATCTATCAACAGACCCAATAATTCTTGATATGTTTAAAGTTATTTTTTTAAGTTATTTCACATGGTCATAACCTTTGAGCATTAAAAAATGTGAATTTAAATTTAGTTTTGAATAATAAACTTAAAAACTTATTTACTCATTAAATTAACATTTGAGACAGGGGGGTTCTATCTTTTTTAGTTTTGTTCCTAAGTTTTATTTACCACAATTTTTTAGCAAATCATTCTTATTTGACACATGATTGAACATACTTATACTTAGAGTTTTCACAATGCCAAGTACAGTATCTGAAATGTAAAATAACCCTGTGCCTGCTCTTGGTTAATACAAAAATATTTAAAAACTAAAAGGAATAAATAAAAATGTATACAAAATAATCAACTTAAACAAAATAAAAGATAATAATGCCTAATATATTATAGTAATTTTTAAATGAACTCCAAGTCTTTAAGTATTAGATCTGCTATAACTCCTTCCTGGCTTATGTCAATATCTTCAGCTTCATCTTCATTGACTTTCCAATATCCTATTGTGTATGTAAAAGATTTTTTTTTTGTTGCTACCTTCTGATCAACAATTCTACCAAAAAATAAATGTATATTACCATCATCTAGCTCCCATTTATGGCTTAAGAGCTGCCCTATCAAGTTTCCATTTTTCAAAATTACTCCTAAAATTCGTTTTTGTTTTTCATCAATATTAACAAAAAGAGGATTTGTGGTTTTGGCATTTTCAGCTATTGCTCTTTTAATATCCTTCTCTAGTCGCTTTCTTTCCAGACGCTCTTTTTTTAAATTAGCTTTGGCGCATCTTTTTCCTATTTCTTCATACAAAAGATTATTAAAATTTTTAGAGGCTTGACACGCTAAAGCTCCTCTGCGAATTACAAATTGAATAAGATCTTCTTGTTCTGGCAATGTTTTCTCATCAAGCCATGTTAATGTTTTGTTTACCCTGGCTTTTATTTTAGAATCCAGAAAACCAAAAGTAGCATTAGGAGCACGACGCAAAAAAAAATCAAGCATCCCTAAGATCCTTTCAGCCTCCATTGTATGAGGTGGAGCAGATAGTGTGGTTTTTATCATTTCTTTAGATGGATTTGAGAGATTGCCAGTCAAATACCTGGCCATCTGTCTTTTGAGAACTGTCTCTGTGTAGCTTATTAAAGCTGATAAAATCTTTACCAAAATATTTTTATTTTTTTTACACGAAGGGATTGGTGTACCTTATCTTTTTTGATATTTAATACTTGACTAAAAATATCCACATCTGTATAAAGAATTGATTCTGGATTACTTTTGAAGTAAGCTAATTTCCTTATTGCTTTATGGAAAATGTCACCCTATTAAAAAAATAATTTTTGTACATTTTTTAAACTACTTTATTTGTTTATTAGAAAACCTTAAAAACTTACAAACTCAAGATTACTCTTTCCTGTTGCATTTTTATAAACCAGACTCATCCATGGCCCAGTTATTATTTTTCCTATCAGGCCCAACCCTTGCAGTTGCACAAGCGTTATATCATTACTCATATCTTGAAGTAAGTGTTGGCAAATTTTATTTTTGGTGTTGCTAGAATAACGAGAAAATGTTAATACATAGAATTCTATTAAAACAAATATTCATCTAAAAAAAACTTACTTTTCAAGAAAGGTTTTTATAAGTCTTTCGTATGTAACAACAATCCCTGCCATATGGAACAAAACATGAAATCTACTACCAACATATCTAAGGAATAGCCCTGGAGCAACATTGTTTTTTTTAAGATAGCTTTTGAATGCTGCAGGATCGCCTTTAAAACTATACCTGATTTTTAAAGAGCAAAAAAATTAAAATTTCAAATTTTCAAAACGTGGAAATAATAAAGAAATAATTGCTCACAAGAAAATAAAATTAAAAAAAAAAATAAATAATGAAAGATATACATATAAAAGATTACCTTAGCTTAGAAATATTTTTGAGGACTGTTACTGCAACCCCATCAGTTCCTTTAGCTGGTTTTATATTCAACTCATTATCTATTGTTTTAAGAGCTAATAATGCTTTTAAGGCAATAGTTTCCAATGGATGAACATTGCAGTACAGTTGCATTAATTGAATGTCCATCTCTTCCTGAAGCATGTTTTTCACACAACTATTAACAGGTGCTCTGTCTGACAGACAACTTTTGATTTTTTGAGTGAAAACATCTAAAACTTCTACTGCTGGCATATTTTTAAACTCTGCAAATGTATTGGCAAGTTCTTTTATTACACTGACAATATGAGTGGCACAGTCAAATCCTGTGCCTCCAGCAAGTTTAGCGGTTGATAAGGAATAACATCTCTGCGGAGGATAGGTACTGATAAGGAACTCATTTACATGTTTGTCTAAAACGGTGGTTGCATCAAACACTACTGTTGCACATTCACAATGAAAAAGTGCCTCACCAGCCTGAACCAATGCTAAAACACCTGGCTCATATGCCATTCGATTTACTGTGGATGAGTGAGGTGTTTCTTGCAGTTCTGTGTTGTGTAACAGTTCAGAAATTTTTTCTAACAAAAATGAGACGCTTTCCACAGGCACATTGTTAATAATAGCAGCATAAACACATTTTCTTATGGGTAGGTCATATGTTTTTAATTTTTTGGTTTCTATAAGTAACCTATTATCTTTTTTTTTTTCTAAAACAATACTAGTTAAATAATGATTTTGTTCTACAAGTTGTTTATTTTCTTGCTCTTTGATTTTTATCTGTTCCTGTAATTCTTTGATCGCAATTTTGTGTTTCTTTTCTATCTTTTTAACATTTTGTTGCAACTTCGTTCTACTAATTTTAAGAATTCTCAATTCATTAATGAAATCTAGAGAATGAAACTTATTTTGTTGAACTGTTTTTTTTTTTTTTTCTTCTGAATATTTCAATTTCCACAAATTTAGTGAAAAATACTGTCTTTTAAATTTTTTGTTTGTAAGCTTGTTACAGGTCATTGATTTTTTCAAAAAACGAACTCTCTGCTGCAATTTTCTGTTTTTTTCTTGTAAACTACGTATTTCATCTTTTTTTATTTTGCATGAACCACACTTTACTCTCTGCATTGTGTCTGAAGCAATATTTAAATCACTTGCAACGTTTAAGTGAATAATTGTATTAGAACTATTTCTTTTTCTTTCATATTTAAATGGTTGCTGCAAAAAATTAACAATAGCAGCCCATGACTGGATAGGGTTTTTTTTAAAGATTTTTATCTTTTTATGCAAGTATCTTATATTGTTGGAGAATACTTTAAAATCAGATGCATTTTGAGGTCCAATGTTCAGTTTTTTTAATTTCAGACAAGTTTTTGATAATTTGAAATTATTTTCAGAAAAAATTTTGTAAATGTCACCATTAAACAAAGGCTTCGATTGGCATTTATATGAATTAATTAAAACGCAAATATCTTTTGCAGTCTTGTGGTCCATCTAAAGTAAAGAAAAATACAAAGCAACAATGAAAATAATTTTAAAAAATGGCGCTATAATCAATACATTATTTTGCGGTAGCAACTGTATGCATCTTTTTTAAACATGAAGGAGATTTTAAAGTATCGGTTATTATATATCAAATGAAAGATCTATGAAGAATTTATTTGAGCATGTCAAAATCATTTATGAGCATTTGTATTGGCATATTAAATTCTTTATATGAAAATTACCTATTTTGGCAGGATTCCTTAACAGTGAAAAAATCGCAATTTTTTGAAAATTGTATAACTATAAACAAGTTTAACCTTCACTTTAAACGAAAAAATATAATAAAAATTGACACTTTATTTTTTAGCTAGCTTTTAAACACTCTTTCCTTTATGCATATAGCGTAGTTTGGAAAAACACGGAAATCCAGAAACTTTATAAAAGCGATGTCAAAATAAAAAAACGGACGCATACGAGGGTACCTATATATATATATATATATATATATATATATATATATATATATATATATATATATATATATATATATATATATATATATATATATATATATATATATATATATATATATATATATATATATATATATATATATATATATATATATATATATATAATATGTAAAATAAATATATAACAATTTTTATTATTAATTTTTATTAATTAATTAGAGTAAAGTTTAAATACAATAATAATTATTAATACAACAAAATTTATGCATGTTTATGTTACCAAGTTTATAAAATTTTCATAAAATCCATAATATAAAATAATCATGATATAGCAACTATTTATATATTTCTTTAACAAAAATTAAAAAGATATTAGATTCTCAAACAGCATGTTCATTATAATGAACATGCTGTTTGAGAATCTAATATCTTAATTTTGTATCTAATATCTTAATTTTTGTGACTTGTGACGTGATTTAAATGCGCTAGTGACGTGATTTAAATGCGCTATTGGAAGGCATTATGAATTGGGGGAAAATAAATAGCACTTGAATGCTATTTATTTTCCCGCAATTCATAATGCCTAATGATTTAAATTACGTCACTCTACGACTCAATTTACTCAGAAAGTCACGCAATTCAATGTACACTCAGATTGCGAGAAAAATTTTAATTCAACTAGATTTTTTTGATAATAATTTAATTTTAACGTAAGGGACAGATTGTCCCGGGCGGCAGATTTCCAAGGGGCACCAAATAGAATGAAGGTACCTTGGAACAAAGGTCCTTTACCGATAATATAGGAGAATTTCGATAATTAAGAACGCCAATCATTTTGCTGTCCCGGGCGGCGAAACAGTTCTTGGCGGCATTTTATATATACATATATGGTTATTTGTTATTATTTAATTTTTTTACAACACTTTTATCTATATATATTCAATAAAAATAGTTTTTAATTATTTTTTAATTATAATATATTTTTATTTATTTCCATACTTATAATGTTGTGTAGCGCAGGTGGTAAGGCACTAATGGTCTAGTGATCCGGGTTTCGAAACCCACCACCGATAAGTTTTTCATTTTTCAAAATAAATTTAAAAAATTGAAAATCTTACGAATCCTTTAAGATACCCTACAGGATAATCACAGGATTTCTTATGATCTTATAGGATTTGCAAGACAAATAAAATCTTACGAATCCTTTAAGATACCCTATGGGTAATCACAGGATTTCTTATGGTCCTATAGGATTTGAAAGACAAATAAAATCTTACAAATCCTGTAAGATATCCTGTAGGATAGTATAAGATTATATGCGATCCTATAAGATTCATAAGTTGTCTGTAAGATAGTCGACTAGTGTAGGACGTCACATGAGATTTCTAATGAACACACATCCGACGTCTTATTTTAGATTTTATTTAGAAAAATACACGTAACTAGGACGTCTCATGAGGCTTCTTATGGATGCACGTCTAACGTCCTACGGACGTCCTTATGATAATCATACCCATTGAGGCGTCGTTTGGAAATCTTATTTTAGGTTTTATTTTTTCAATAAGGATTAAAATCTGTGGTTTATGACTAATAAACCACGGATAATCCGTGGTTTACTGTCATACTAGCAGGGTGTAAACTAGCCCTGTGGGGCACATCAAACGCGGTATTTCCAAAAGCTCATAAAATTAAAGTTCCCAATTTAAAGGGAAAAGCTCCAAAATTTTCTAAAAAAGTTTGCCAAATAATAATTTAATAATAATTCTAAAAATTAATAAAAATGAATTATTATTAAAATCTAATAGAAAGATGACATAAAAAATTCTAATTTATTGAGTAAAACTTGAAATAAAATCGCCGTTATAGGTATAACTTCGCTATTGCATGACTGCAAAAATGTCTCTTGGGAAAAACCTTTTGAGAATTGCATTTTTTCCAAGCGATTTTAAGGATTTTCTGGGCAACTGTAAAATTCATTTCTTAAAGTTTTTTGTAATGCGTTTCAACAACAGCAAATAATTATTAAAAAAATTCAACAAGAAATAAAGCACAATCTAAAAAAAAAAAAATTTGATTGAACACCCGTAAATGTTATTTCTTTACAAGTCTAACCTTTTTTGGCTATGAAGTTAAATAAAGATTTAAATAAATAGAAGTCAGCAGAATTGTAATAATAACTAGAAGTAGAAGATAACTGACTCTCTTCCGCGGATTTTCATTGAACATAAAGTGGTATATTAATTAAAAAATCGCCCTTTAATTTTTGCAGATAAGTTTAAATATTTTTAGAAAAAATATATTTTATCTCAATTGTAAATAGTGCTTTTCATATATTTTTACAGTTTTATAAGAGAATTCATAAAGTAAATATGACACACCCTACATGAGTTCGTATAGATGCTATTTGTTTGACTTTCATAACTTCTTTGTGTAATGGTTGATTTCTTCCATTTAAAAAGGTTGGGATAATAAGTGTTACATCAAATGGCTTAAGCAATTTAGTTATTGAAAAATTTATATTATCTATTACAGAATCCCACTCTCATATAGCTCTTTTTTCAAAAATCTTGAGTTCATTATCTAAAAATCTATTTCAATATCAGAAATAAAACCAACAAGTAGTTCACTAACTTTTTGGTACAGCACCTATAAAACAAAGACAAAAAAGATATTTAGCAAACAAAAACATGCAATTAGATTATTGTTCAATAATCTAGAAATATTTAATTTGTAAATCATCTGCTAACATTTATGTATAAAACTAATAATAATACAATACCGAATATCTTCAAACCATTATTTAATAAAACTCAACACAAATACATTACTAAATATTCAAATAACAACTTTGTTCAACCAAAACTATATATGAGTCCACCAAGTTCTCAATAACTATTAGAGGACCTAATGTATGAAATAAGTTAATTAGTAATGGTATTAAAACATTTACAACTCTTGAACAGTTTAAACAATAGCTAAAACTATTGCTTATTATTTTTATATTTCACTTTAAAATTATTATATTTGGAAACTATCTATTAGTGCATACTTTATTTGTCTGGAAAGGTCCAAAGTCTTTAACTTTATACATTATAATCAATTATACTATGAAAAAGTAATTATGGATTTACAGCATTTATGTATTCATGTGCGTGTATGTGTATATTTATGCGTGCACAAGTGTGTATATGTATACATATATACATACATGTGTATGTGTATATGTGTATGTATATATATATATATATATATATATATATATATATATATATATATATATATATATATATATAAAAACATATATGTATATATATATATATATTTATATATATATATATATATATATATATATATATATATATATATATATATATATATATATAATATATATATATATATATATATATATATATATATATATATATATATATATATATATATATATATATATATATAATATATATATATATATATATATATATATATATATATATATATATACATATATATATATATATAGATACATATATATATATATAGATATATATATATATATATATATATATATATATATATATATATATATATATATATATATATATATATATATATATATATATATACATATATATATATATATATATATATATATATATACATATATATATATATATATATATATATATATATATATATATATATATATATATATATATATATATATATATATATATATATATATATATATATATATATATATATATATATATATATATATATATATATATATATATATATATATATATATATATATATATATATATATATATATATATATATATATATATATATATATATATATATAGTATGTATATATAGTATCGTTTATATATATATATAAACGATACTATATATACATACTATATATATATATATATATATATATATATATACATACTATATATATATATATATATATATAGTATGTATATATAGTATCGTTTGATTGTAAATTAACTTTTATGTTTTCATTTTTTCATGTTTTCTTTTTTTTTGTTTTTGCTGTTGGTTTTTTTTTTTTGAATGAATTATTAAATTTTCTTTCAATAAATAACTTTGAAATTTAAATATAAATATCATTGCAAAGTTAACTTTCATGTTATTGAGATTAAATTACTTCCTTCACTTTTATTAAAAATAACACCAAAAGAATCTATTAAACTGTTTTGCATTTTATATAAACTTTTTTAAAACATAATGCTTTTTTCCCTCATTTTTAATTTTTAATTTTAGTTACAACGTATTTATTTAAATGTCTTGAAAAAACAAGGGACTTGGTGATAAGGAAAGCCTGTCTTCCTCTTGTCTTTGCCATTTTTATATATATATTATAAAACACGGAACTTCTAAATACTTGTACGTATAAATAAAGAAGGCAAAAAAAAAAATTTTTTTTTGTTAACATGATGTTATTGCACAAAAAAAGCTATTTTTTTTAAGTTTTTCAAAAAGCTAATCCTTCTAACCCTAACCCTGACCCTAACCCTGACGGAAAACAAACTACATTGAAATGTAATGCTTGAATTTCTTTTACAAACTAAATAAAAACAGTCAATAATTACTTTTGTTTTAGGATAGGTCTCTTTACATAACAGCATGTTAAGTTTTAAGTGATTTAAATGAGTTCAAAATAGTATTGCACCAAGTTTACGGTAAACTAAATTTGATCATATAATAAGATCTTGACGCAGTAGATTTTGGTGTCTTAAATAACCAGTAAGTAAAATTTATATAAAAAAGTCTAAACCATGTTAAAAACATAAATAATTAATAAATCGATTTCATGTTTGACCTATTACCAGATATGTAAAATATAAAGGATTTATAAACAGTTTGTTTCGGTAACTTTTTCTCAGAATGATGTTTATGATAATAACACTTCATACTATCACGTTTATTTCCAGGATTTGAATATTCAGATAAAATGTCAATTATTTCGTTTATCATGCCAGTAAACGAGTTCAAACATTTATCATCTTTTTTGTAGCTAAAATAATTATTTTTCAATAATTTTATATGGAGATTTTCAAGGTAATTTTTTTTTTATGTTGTCGTAATTGAGTACAATTTTGAAACTTCATTTTTTTTTTAAAGATTTTTTACTGCAACCTGAACTAATTTTTATCTTCTAAGGTCTAAACCCAGCAAACATGTCAGCGTTAAATCAACGTTGAAAACCGGTCGCAAAAGATGTTGCGGAAACGTTGACAAAGTAATCGATTTTGCAAAGATATGTAACGTTGTTAAGAAGACGTTGAATAAACGTTGTAGCGTAACGTTGAAAAAACGTTACTAAAAGACGTTACAAAACTGTTGCAACTAAACGTTGAAAAAGCGTTACTTAAAGAGCGTTGCAAAAGCGTCGCAATTTAACGTTGAAAAAACGTTACTTGAAAAGCGTTACAGTAACGTTGTTAAAGCAGTCGATTTTGCAAGGATTTTTAACGTTGGCAGTAAAACGTCGATTTAACGTGACTCAAAGACGTCGAGTAAAGGTTGAAATATAACGTTGAATCAACGCTTAAATGCACTGGAAAAAATATCGCAAAATATTATTAAATGTAAGTAAACTTGGCTAAGATATATATTGAATTGGCAAATAAAACTAAATTCTATGTTGAATTCTGCACTTGTAATATTTCTAAAATCGATTTTTAATACAAACAGAAATATACAACAAAAAATTTAAAAATATACAATTTATTCATATAAAATATACAATTTATAGATGTAAAGATAAAAATATAAACATTTTTAAAAAGATTTATGTGTGTGAGTGGATTTACAGGATATCGTATCATTAGGCCAGGATATCATTGAGATCTAATACAGAATCTAAATCAAAAAATAAAACTTGTATCATTAGCAGTCTGATAGCAAATGTTTAAAAAAATGTTCTTTAATTAGAATGATCATTATTAAATATAAAAAGTAAAAATAAATATATGTATATAAATAATTTGTATATATGTGTGTGTGTGTGTATATATATATATATATATATATATATATATATATATATATATATATATATATATATATATATATATATATATATATATATATATATATATCGTCGTAATAGCATAAAATAAGTAATTGTAAAAATAATACGATGCTTTTTATTCTTGAAATGTTTTGTAGTAAACGACCGGAGTTGATATTTGACCGGGGCCAGGTTTGATAAAAAATAGCTGGGGCCAGGTTTGTGACCAGTGCTGCATAAACATTTATACATCCTAAAGTATATTTTTTTAAATTTAAAATTCATATTATATTTTGTATATATATGCATATATAAACACCATTGTGATCAACATGATCATCATAATCATCATCATCATTAACAGCATAAAAGCAGAAAGTTGACGATGATAAGGAAAATTATGATGATGATGATGATCATCATCATCATGATCATGATCTTCATCACCACCTTTATTATCATCATCATCACCATTAGGCTTTAGCATTCCACTTTTAAGCTGTTTCCCTAATATAAACAATCTCGTGCACTTTTATTCCTAAAGCTCATTTTTACAATATGTCAGGCGAACTCTTCAAATTTTCTTACTTCTACCACAACCATTTTATACTGAGGTTGCTACCACTCTTACATGTTGATACCTAAATTACTTTAACCTTTTCTAAAAAAAAATCCGTCTAAGATTATGCCTCCTTTTTATGTCTTGTTAGAGTCACACCACACATCCATCTGATCATCTTCTCTTTTGGCAAATACTTCACCATATAAATACTAAAGTTTATATAACAATGAAAGGATATTGTATGCCAGCATCTAAACAAATAGCAAACAGATATGATTATATATATATATATATATATATATATATATATATATATATATATATATATATATATATATATATATATATATATATATATATATACATATATATATATATATATATATATATATATATATATATATATATATATATATATATATATATATATATATATATATATATATATATATATATATATATATTATATATATATATATATATATATATATATATATATATATATATATGTGTGTGCAAAAAGTGCATTTTAAAAGCTTATATTGCTTCTGGAATAAAAGTTTGGAAACTTTTATTACTTTTCTTCTATTTTAAGTCAAGCCTCATTCTAATCTACATCTTTCAACATTAATCACTTTTTCCATCTTTTTTATAAGAACATCTGTCTTAAGAACAAATTATCCTTTTTATTATTACAATAAGCAAATGTATAAATAAAGTCTAATCTGATGTAAATCTCTGTTATTCTCAGTTTACTAAACCTTGTATCTTATCTTAGATGATAGGTTCTAGAGACTTTTGGTTAATTTTCAACAGTGCTGACACTGTTAATGACACTGTCATTAACTCAAGTAAGTCTATCGTTTAATCTCTAAATCATGGGTCTGATCTTTACAAAGATTTCTTTGTAAAGATCAGACCCATGATTTAGAAAGTTCTGTTTATCTTCAAGAAGAGTATGTCTATTTATATTCGAGAATAAAGCTACAGTAAGATTTCTTACAAAGAAACTTACTCTAGCTTGATTCTTGAATATAATAGACATACTCTTCTTGACAGATAAACAGAATAGTCAATTTTAACATCGAAATTACTCTGGCTTCCAATACTAAAATTAATTCTCAATTAAACACTTCTATCGTTTGTGCTTCAGACAAAATTACCATTATAGTCTTAAAAAAGTGTTCTTCTGAACTCTAAACAATTTTTGCTAAACTTTTAAAAAATTCTAAATACATAGTTCCAATTTTTAAAAACTCTAAAAAACACCTTGACCTCTCCAAGTATCCTTCAATTACTCTTCACTCTGTTATCAGTTTCTTATAATTTTCTATGTAAAGGTTTTGAGGTTATTAAATTATTTCTTTCTAACTGCAGTAGTAAAGTTATTCTTGAAGGTCTACCCTTTTCT
>NC_061169.1:1660055-1786805 GCF_022113875.1 Hydra vulgaris
TATATATATATATATATATATATATATATATATATATATATATATATATATATATATATATATATATATATATATATATATATATATATATATATATATATATATATATACAAACATAAAAAACTACATGCATGTTCTTGTAATATACTAATGTATAAATATATATAAATGTATACAAACATAAAAAATATATAAAAAGGGTGAAAAGAATAATCTTTTTTACGTAGGAGAGCGCATCAAAAATAAATAATAATTAGTTTTGGTACTATCTCTCCTACTAAAAAAAAAAAATCCAAAAAATAAGGTAAAAACGGTAGGAAAAGAAAGTAGGCATTATTTGTACGCCCGTACAACTAAGTTTTTTTTTGTAATGCGCGCGTCTTTAAACATAAGTTATTTTTAATTTTTTTGACAACTTCACTTGTAGTTTTTGTTTAATTTAACCTAATAATTTTTTTTATACCAATTAAATAAATTTATAAACCCATTTTAAATAGTTATTATAATACTTTTCTTATATTTTAATGAATGCCTGCATAAAGCTAAACGTTTAGCAGATATGTGTATATCACACTGCGCTTATCACTAATAAAGTCAGTCGATGCATGTACACGCTACTGCGCCGATGCCTATTTAAGTCTGTCGATGAAAGTACACTCCACAGTGTCTATCCCTATTAAAGTTAGTATTCTTCACTGCGATAACATCTAAATCAGTCAGGTTATGTATGCATTGATGCACTTTATTAAACTTTGAAAGATAAAAATAAATAGCAAACGTAGCTATAATTATACAATAGTAATATTTAAAAACATAAAACTACTTAAAAAGAAAACATTAAAATTAAAAATCTCCCTAAAACTGATTTGAGCCCCGAATTCTGACAGTCGCGCCTCAAAAAAAGAAGATTTTATCACCCATAGCACTACATCGACATTAAGATAATTTGAAAAATTAAAGTACGTAAACATTTTTTACATACAAATAAGATTTCCATTATCTAAACCTTATTTGTACTCGATTTCCAAGTGATATAAGGTTTAGATATTTCCATTATCTAAACCTTATATGACTTCGAAAAATATATATTCTTGCAGTGGTCTTTACTTATATATACAAACACACAAACTCATTTTTATGTATATATATATATATATATATATATATATATATATATATATATATATATATATATATATATATATATATATATATATATATATAAATATATAAATATATATATATATATATATATATAAATATATAAATATATATATATATATATATATATATATATATATATATATTTATATATTTATATATATATATATATATATATACATAATATATATATATATATATATATATATATATATATATATATATATATATATATATATATATATATATATATATATATATATATATATATATAATATATATATATATATATATATATATATATATATATTATGTATATATATATATATATAAATATATAAATATATATATATATATATATATTTATATATATATATATATATATATATATATATATATTTATATATTTATATATATATATATATACATATATATTTATATATATATATATATATATATATATATATATATATATATATATATATATATATATATATTTATATATTTATATATATATATATATATATATATATATATATATATATATATATATATATATATATATATATATATATAGCGCTAATAATGGTTAAAAGTATTATCCTACTTAAGAATTGTATAAAAACATTGGTCATAGAATGCTTATAAGTAATTTTATTCTGTAATTTTAAGCCTTATCTTTTATTTAAACCACTAATGATTTGATTATCACTTTTTTTTTCTTCCATTAATTTTATTAAACTAACTCAATAAGAAACGATTTGATTTTTATATTAAACTTACAGAAACTTGTCAAGTCAAAGCGTTGTAATCCAATAGAAAACTCACGATGCTTGACAGCCCAGCGGGCATTTGTTTTTAAAAATTACGTTCTAAATGTATTTTAAATGTCTTTTAAACGTCTTCTAAACATTCTTACGTAAAAAACATTTAAAAGACCTTTAAAAAAAAGTTTAAAAGACATTTATAACGTAACTTTTAAAAACAAATGCCCGTAGGGAGGCTTTATTGGAATACGCGACCATCTTGTGCTTTTAAAAGAAAGTTACTTAATTGATTAAAATAAGACAATTTAATTTTATTCTTTCGGCGCATACGCTTTTTATTATATAGAATGTTTTATGAATACAATTTCGTTGTGATCCCAAATATATGCATCCTAACTTGCCTACTAATTATGGGCGGTTACTTGGTAATCATGCTTTTTTGAATGTCTACCAAAAAAGTTAATAAATATTTATCAAAGCTTTTATTACTAATGGAATCGTTGCGTCAATACAATTTATAAAAAAGTTACACAAGAAGTTTATAAAATTTAAAAATAAAAATATAAAGCTACAATACTTTCAAAAGTTCAAATATTATAGGAATCAAACTTTTAATCAACTGCAATACTCAATAAAAGCATATTACTGAATCTACTTCAATGAAAACCTAAATAACCACAAAAATATCTGGAAAGGAATCTTTGCTAATTTTATTCAACTTATTTCAACCAAAAAACAGCAATAATATAGGTAGTTTAAATATCAATAATAATAATATAAATAACAAGAAAATAATTACAAACACATTTGATGATTACTTTTCTTAAATTGTAGATAATCTTACTAAAAAAATAATACCTACTAGATTTCACTTCAGCCACTGTCTAAAAAACTACAGTTCTGATTCTTTTTAATATCCCTAGTTACTTCTCAAAAAATAATTAAGTATATCTCTTTTATGAATCCAAAAAAAGCATTAGAACCTTATCATTTCTTTGAAAATAATAATATTTGCATCTCAAGAATTGAGCTTTTCTTGAGTATTGTATTAAATCATTTTTTCAACAAAGGATATTCCCTGACTTATTTAAAGTTGCTGATCTTGTTCCAACTTTTAAAAGCGGGTGTTTACAAGATCCTTGTAACTATCAGCATATATCCTTACTCTAAAATATAATCTTTTATATCATTGCGATATAAAAGGAATTGATCTGAACTGGTTTAAGTCATATCTAAACCATCGTCTACAAAGTGATACTGATGGTAATATCTCATCCGCTAATATGTTCACGTCTATAGATATTTCTTAGGGTTCAACTCTGGGTCCCTTTTTTTCTTATCTACATTATTGAAATAAACTAATGTTTAAAGTACTCCAAAATGTATCATTTTGCTGATGACACTAACCTCCTGATAGTAGATAAGTCATTAAAAAGCCAAATAAGGATCTAAATTGAGACCTGGCACTACAGGTTCAAATTCAAAAACTGAATTAGTTCTATTTAAATCTCAAGGCGAAAAAACTACTAAAAACTTAATTTTAGAATTAGTGGTCAAAAACTTAATATTGTCAATAAAATAAAATATCTAGGCATAATATTTTATGAAAACCTTTTGTTTATCCAAAAAACTAAATCCATATAAAAAAAAAAAGTTAAGTAATGGAATGCTAACCAAAATAAGGCTTTTTATGAACTACAAAACCCTTGTGAATACTTGGCATGCTATTTTTAATTCCCATCTACGCTATGGTTGTCAGATATGAGAACAAAGTTAATCCATTTATTAAAAAACCCTTATAAATCTCCAGAATAAAATAATAAAAACAATTACTTTTAACTTAAGAGCATTTAGTCCTGTCATACTATATAATCTTTCTAAAATTTTAAAGCTTGACAGACTTATCTAGTATTAAAACTGTATACTTGCATGTGATACAGTAAAATTTTCAGCTGTTTCACTTGTGTACTTGCATGTGATACAGTAAAATTTCCAGCTGCTTAAGCTATTTTAAATTTATAAATGATATTCATAGTTATTAACTTAGGTCTGAATCTTATTGTAGTCTCTTAATGCCTTTAAAACAAATACATCGGCATGGCATTAGGTCAATCAAGTATCAATCAATTCAACTTTCTTCCTTTTAAAACTAAAATAATATTTAACAAAATAAAAAAAATAAAAATGCCGTTATAACCCATGTAAAAAATATTATCCTCAATAGAAGTAATCAATGAACTATCATCTATACAATATCCCCCTTTTAGTTAATCTCAATTACTAAATTTTTTAATAAAATAAAATTACAAATCTCATAAATAAAAATGTAAATCTTATAAAATAGAAATATATAATAGAAATATTCATTTAGTCTCAATCAAATATTTGATCATCCTGTAAAATGACTGTAAAGTTTGTGGCATTTTTATAAAACCATGTAACATGTAATAATAGTAAAAAAAAAATCAATGAACTATTTACTTTGCAATCGCCTCCGTTTAGTATTTTGTATAAGTTTTTTTTTTTTTTATTTATTTTTATTTTTTATTTTAATGCATATATCTATAATCTATTGTTTTATTTTGAATATAGTAATAGCAATATTGTATTTGAATATAGTAATAGCAATATAGCAAAATTGTTTTATTTTGAATATAGTAATAAAAATATATATAGGTTTTACAGTTTCATATTATTGTATTTAATATTTTATTATTATTTTTATTATTGTTATCATTATTATTGCTATTATACTATGAATATAAATTATGCTATCTTTATGCTAATTATTAATTATAGACCTAGCATAATTATATAATTATGCTAGGTCTTTAGACGTCATCAGTTTAAAAGTCTCGCACGACCGTTTTTATTCAGTTAATATTAAAGTAAAAATATTGATTTTGATTTTAAATAATTATTACAGTTTGTGCTAGTAATTCAATGCAATAATTTGTGCTAGTATTTAATGCAATAATTTGTGCTAGTTTTCAACGCAATAATTTGTGCTAGTATTCAATGCAATAATTTGTGCTAGTATTCAATGCAATAATTTATGCTAGTATTCAATGCAATAATTTGTGCTAGTAATTCAATGCAATAATTTGTGCTAGTATCTAATGCAATAATTTGTGCTAGTTTTCAATGCAATAATTTGTGCTAGTATTCAATGCAATAATTTGTGCTAGTATTCAATGCAATAATTTGTGCTAGTATTCAATGCAATAATTTGTGCTAGTAATTCAATGGAATAATTTGTGCTAGTATTTAATGCAATAATTTGTGCTAGTTTTCAATGCAATAATTTGTGCTAGTATTCAATGCAATAATTTGTGCTAGTATTCAATGCAATAATTTGTGCTAGTATTCAATGCAATAATTTGTGCCAGTAATTTAATGCAATAATTTGTGCTAGTATTTAATGCAATAATTTGTGCTAGTTTTCAATGCAATAATTTGTGCTAGTATTCTATGCAATAATTTGTGCTAGTATTCAATATATCGTTTTGTATATTTTCAAGCAGTTTCTTTTCAGTTTTAAACGAACATCTTCTGATAAACTGTTTCCATTAAGAAAACATATTTTTGATATGATTTAAAAAGAGAGAAAATGGGGGTAAAAACATCAAAGAATGCTATCTATTTCATCTTGAACAACAGCTTTTTTTTAAAAACGAACACTGTCTAAAATTATGATAGCTCCATTAACTTCATTAACAACTAATTGTGCTAATACTAGACGAATAAAATATTTTCGTTTTTGTTCCTTGCACATTAGACAGAAATATTTCTTGACCGTGTATTGGTTACTATTTGCGTGGCCCTCTTTTCAGCTCAAGAATGTAACCCTAACCCTGACTCTTCTTATTGGCATTAAAAGACTGAATCCTACTTCATCAATAAAGAATATTTTTATTTTCATAGAAGACAAAATGTTCATAAATTTTTCTGCATATTTAATTATTATATAATTAAATATAATTAATAATAATATAAATAATATATAATTAAATATAATTAAATAATATATAATTAATTATATCATAAAGACAAAATATTCATGAACCTTTCTGCATAATTATATAAGACAAAATGTTCATGAATCTTCCTGCATAATTATATAAGACAAAATGTTCATGAATCGTTTTGCATAAGTAGCTCTTCTATTAACAACGTCTTCAGAATTAAATCAATGAATCTTGCATTAATGGTAACTTGAAATATTTAATATCCACGTTGTTTATTTCACTACATAATTTATGTAAACCCAAAAAATTTTTGAAACCACATTCATGATGTCAGTACCCACTTAAAATATTGAAGAATTGAAAAAATTCCATTATAAATATGAAAATTTCAATTCAAAGTATAGTGTTTTTAAATTGTCGAAATGTAATGCAACAGAGTGGAAATTGAATGCAAAAGTGACGAAATGTAGTCGAAATGAGGTGAGAAAATCTGTAAATAGTCACGTGACTTACGCTCCAACATTGATTTGCCGAAATGAAAATAGAACATTATAACATCAGTAATTAGCGGTTATCAACTAATTAAAACGCTGTTAAATTTTTTGCGTTGTTAAAATAATATCATCACGCATGAATAAATCTATGGCGCGAAATTTTAGTGCTAAAACAATTAAATTAGTTTTAAAATATGATAGCAAAAATTCCAATCCATTTTTTTGTTTTGAAAAGCAATGCATAGAACCATTTAGTTTTGACTTTATTTAAAGATGTCATTTTTGTGTAATTTTTGATAAGCATGCTTGCTTTTTTGATAAGCATGCAAATTACCCAGTTTTTGTCATTGAAATTACCTAGTTTAGAGTCCTAAAATTGTAGCGGTTTTAATTGATTAAAAAAAAAAATTATATATATATATATATATATATATATATAGTAAAAAATTTGAATATTTTAACAATAATAAATATTTTTCTGTAATTTAAATTCAAAAATCTGATTTTTTATCGTTCAAAGGTTTAAGTTAATAAAATTGAAAAAATAACAAACAAATTTTTTATTTTTTTTTGCGGAAAACATAGTAATGAAAAAATAACAAACAAATTTATTATTTTTTTTGCGGAAAACATAGAAATATGGTTGATAATTATCTAAAAACACGTTTTATTTTATTTTTAATTACGTTTGTAAATATAAGAGTAGTAAAATAAATATAACGCCCAATATTACGGTTGAACCGATAGTTTACGGTTGAACCGATAGTTTACGGTTGAACCGATAGTTTACGGTTGAACCGATAGTTTACGGTTGAACCGATAGTTTAATTATTCTCGATATAACACCCATATAACACCAGAGCACAGTGTCAGAATAACTTGGCATGTGTACTAATATGAAGCCTGTGCTTCTTAGAAAGGTAATATATTTGTTGTTTGGTTGCTATCAAAACCTCATTTACATAGCAACCTGGTTTCTTAGTAATAATAAAGTCAATTTAAGACAAAATTACTATTGTTTTAAACCATTAACAGTATTGTAACAAATTTTGGTATACATGTTAAATGGATAATGTGATTTGTAAAGGTATTGTTTTTATGAATTGCTTTGTTGCCTTAGATACCAAATTTACATAGCAACAATAACATTTGCTTTGTTGTAATAGTTATTGTAAATATATAGTTATTGTAAGTTTAGGCTAAGCCCTACACTACCTAACCCTACATATAAAAATAGTTTATTCATTGGTATCAACCATTAACATTTTTTTATATGCTAAAAGGTCTTATAGTTAATTTATACAGAAAAGGCATAGTCAATATAAAAGAAATGCGCATGCGCACCACAATATAAAAATAGTACAAATCTAAGTTACTTTTTCATAAATGGTTTTGTTTGTCGGTGACACAAGTTCCTTAGACTTAGATTTTCTTAGATTAGAACTTAGATTTGGTCTTGGTCAACGTTACTGTAATTTTGACTATCTTCATTAAATAATATCACAACCTTTACCAGGTTTATATCAAAACATACATATATACATGCATATATATATATATATATATATATATATATATATATATATATATATATATATATATATATATATATATATACATATATATATATATATATATATATATATATATATATATATATATATATATATATATATATATATTATATATATATTTATATATATTTATATATATATTTATATTTGTTTTATATACATTTTTTGTACTAGTCTCATTTAGACTTATATTCATAAATAAGTTTTAAGTTTCAAAGTATTATCTCTTAGCGTTCAAAAATTGTGACCATATAAAGTTTAAACCTCAATTTGAGGGGGTCTAACCCTAGGTACTAGGTACTAGTCTGGTTAGGTACTAGACTTAGGTACTAGTCTCATTTAGACTTATATTCATAAATAAGTTTTAAGTTTCAAAGTATTATCTCTTAGCGTTCAAAAATTGTGACCATATAAAGTTTAAACCTCAATTTGAGGGGGTTACCAATTTTATATGAATATTTTAATGCTTAATTCCAGCAAAAAAATGCAGGCAAACTTTATTTACTATTGATAAATGCATGTTTAAGTTTTAAAAAAATATTGTCAGTTCACTGATGACATTTTATATAAAAAACAAAATAATTTTAAAATATCGATATTTTTTTATCTTTTTAATATAGCAACTGGATTGACAAATAAAAAATCTATTACCTTACTAAACAATTTTAAATTTTAGAAATCGAAAAACAATAGGATAATTAATAATTTGAAATTGTTTGCTCAACATTGTAAATAGTGATTAAAAGTTTTCAGTACTCTAAAATCTTTTCAAATAAACATGATGTATATTGTACTAAAGCCTTTATATTGCAATAAAAGTACTAATTTCCTATGCTATAATCTACTGGAAAAATAATATTATGTTTCACATCATTCCATAAAACTTTTTTTTTTGTATTTTTGTCACGGTCTGATCCACTGTGCAGAGTTGAGCAAGTTTAACGCTTAACCATTATATTCGGCTTAACGCCGAATATAAATGTTAACAAGCGTCAATTTTACTCAACTCTTGCCTTAAATTTTTTGCTATATTGGCGTTAGTTTTTTTACTGTGTACATATCTTTATTAGATCAATAACAAATCTCGCCGGGCATTATAAACTTTAAACACCTTGAAAACCAAAAGACAAAATACTTCCTCACATAACAACCTTAATTTAATAATACCTACTAATTAATTTTTACTAACGTAATTGTTTTTATTAGTTTTTAAGATTATATTTGTTATATTTTAGCTAGGATTAAAAAATAAAGATGATAATCTTAATATATAATCGTGGTGAGATAGCTTGTCGCATTTTAAGAACTTGTCAAAAACTTGGTATTCAAACGGTAGGAATTTATACACCTGAAGATCATTTTAGTTCGCATATAAAGGAGACAGACTTTAAAATAGAATTACCGCCAGGAGATTTATCTCTTAATTACTTAAATGTGGATTATATAATTGAAAAGTCACTGAAGCTAAATGTAACTGCAGTTCACCCCGGGTACGGTTTTGTAAGCGAAAGTGCAGAAGCTTGTTTAAAATTTGAAAATGCTGGAATTATTTGGATCGGACCATCGGCAACAAATATCGTTGATTTTTCAAGTAAACATAGTTCAAAGAATATTGCAAGAAGTTGTGGTGTTCCGATAGCTGATTACGCAATAGTTGAATCAGTCGAAAGTTGCTTGAAAGAATCAGAAATTATTGGATACCCAGTCATTTTAAAGTTAAGCTCAGGTGGTGGTGGCATCGGAATGTATCGCTGTGAAAATAAAAGTGACGTATTAAAATATTTTCCTTTGGTTGAACTAAAAACAAAAAGCGTGTTCAAAGGTTCCAAAATACTTATAGAAAAGTTTTTATCAAATTGTCATCACATAGAAATACAAATCATTGGTGATGGAAACGGACATGTAATTTCATTGGCAGAAAGAGAATGCTCTATACAAAGAAGAAATCAAAAATTGATAGAAGAAGCTCCATCGCCATTCTTAAGTCAAGAAACGCGACAAAAAATGTGTTCTGATGCTATTAAGTTAGCTCAGTTTGTAAGTTACAGATCTGTAGGAACAGTAGAGTTTGTAGTTGATGACAGCAAACCAAATGAATATTTTTTTCTAGAGGTAAACACACGTCTTCAGGTAGAACACGCTGTTACAGAAATGTTGTTTGACGTTGACTTGGTTGAAATAATGATTAAACTAGCATGTTTTTCAGTACCTAAAATTTCGTTAAAAAACTTTAGTCGAAATAAAGGACACTCAATTGAGGTTCGTATTTATGCTGAAGACTGTTTAAACAGTTTTATGCCGTCTTGTGGTCAATTAACCCACGTCTATTTTGCTCAAGACAATGTGAATACAAGAATTGAGACTTGGATTGAAAATGGCACTGTAATATCACCGTTGTACGATCCGTTACTAGCTAAAGTTATTTGTTTTGCTCAAACTAGAGAGAAGTGTGTAAAAAAACTTTTGAAATGTCTTAAAAAAACTGTTATTCAAGGTGTAAATACAAATCTTGAGTTTTTAACTGAGGTTTTAAAACACGAATTGTTTATTAAAGGTAAAACATTAACTTCTTTTCTCAATAACTTTAGCTACGATTCCTATACGGCTCAAGTATTAGAACCTGGAATGTATTCTACAATTCAAGATTATCCCGGTAGAGTTGGTTATTGGAATATTGGTGTCCCACCGTCTGGCCCAATGGATAACAGAAATTTTAGAATTGCAAACTATCTTGTTGAAAATGATTTTAAAGCTGCTGGCATCGAGATTCTACATGATTGTTTGGTTTTAAAATTTAATTGTAATTCTTTAATTGCAGTTACAGGAGCATCAGCTCAAGTCAGGATAAACAACACTAGTTTCAATATGTACGAAAGTATTTTTGTGCCAAAAAATGGAATTTTAGAAATAAGACTTGATAACAAACAATCAAACTTTGCTGGTTGTCGTGTTTATTTAGCAATTCAAGGTGGATGTCAAACGATGCCATACTTAGGTTCAAGATCAACTTTTCCGTCCGGCAATTTTGGAGGGTTAAATGGCACTACTTTAAAGATGTTTGATACAATTCCTTTATCAAAAAATACTATTAAAACAAATTTTTTAAAATGGCCACCACAATTCAAACCAACATTATCAAACACATGGGAAGTATTTGCTTTAGCAGGACCGCATTCAGAACCTGATTACTTTACAAAAGAAGATATTATAAATCTATGGTCAAGTTGGTATGAAATCAATCATAATTCAAATAGACTCGGTATTAGACTTGAAACCGTATGGAAACCCACATGGTCAAGAAAAAGTGGAGGTGATGCAGGGTTTCATCCTTCAAACGTCCACGATTATGCTTATTCTATTAATTCAGTAAACTTTTCTGGTAATACACCTATCATTCTTACTGTCGACGGACCAAGTTTAGGTGGCTTTGTTTGTCCGCTGACTATTATTCAAAGCGAATCTTGGAAAATCGGTCAATTTAAGCCAGGAGATAAAGTTAGATTTGTGCAAGTTGACTATAATTATGCTATAGAATCATTAAAGTTAGAATCTCATCTTTTAAATGGCAAGTTTAATGAGTGTTGCGTTTTAAAAACACCTCAAATCGATCCATGCAATTCAATCAACCCAGTCTTTAATATTCGCATGCCAAATTTAAAAGAACCAAAAGTTTTATTTCGTTTATCTGGCGATCAACATGTATTAGTAGAGTTTGAATTAAATGAATTCGAAATTGAAAATCGTTTTTATATTCAAGTAATTCTTAATAAACTAAAACATTTAAATTATGAATATGTTTTAGAAATGGTTCCAGGAGTGAGTACCTTACTCGTTAAATACAATCCATTCTTAATATCTGCTAACCAACTGGCAGATCTAATAACAAAATTAATACCAAATTCAAAAGATGTTAACGAAATGAAAATTGCTTGCAGAAGTGTTCGATTGCCTTTGGCTTTTCACGATTATTGGAGTCTCCAAGCTATTTCCAGATATATGAAAACAATCTGCAACAACGCTCCGTATTTGCCGGATAACTGTAACTTTGTACAGAGTTTAAATGGTTTTAAATCATTAGAAGATTTAACGTCTATCTTAGTTGACACAACTTATATTGTGTTAGGTTTAGGCGATGTTTATTTAGGAGCTCCACTGGCTGTTCCGTATGATCCGCGGCATAGAATAATTACAACAAAGTATAATCCAGCCCGCACATTTACTCCCGAGGGAGCCGTTGGTATTGGAGGTATATATATGTGCATCTATGGAATGGAATCTCCTGGTGGGTATCAACTAATTGGTAGAACCTTGCCCATTTGGAATACATATAGTTCTAAACCTTGGTTATTTGACTTTTTTGATATGATTAAGTTTTATTTAGTAAACGACAATGAACTAATTCATATAAGAGAAGAATACAAGCTCGGAAAGTTTACATTAAACTTTGAAAATGTTTCAATAGCTTTGTCAGATTATCGACGCTTTTGCGAACATAACCAACTATCTATTTTAAGGTATAAAGAATCACACAACTTGACAAGAATTGCGACGCAAATTAATTGGAGTATTTTTTCAAATAAAGAAAGCACGGTTTTAAATGAAAATCAAAAGGACGAAGGTGATAACAATCAAGAAGCTGATAACAGTTTATCAGCATATTTTCTTATAAAATCAGATCAATATGGCTGCGTATATGAGATAAAAGTAAAAGAAGATGATGTCATTAAAAAAGACGATCCCATAATGCTTATAGAATTAATGAAAATGAGTATAGTAATTAAATCACCTGTTGATGCTAAAATAAATAAAATTCTAGTAAGAACAGGTCAGGTAGTCAAGGTTGGTCAAACTCTGATGGCAGTTACTAATATAAATAATTAATATTTGGCACTGATAATTGTTAACTAAGATAAATGATGTCTAAATGTTTCGCTTTGAAATGAATGTCTATTTTTTATTCTTCTTGTTAAAGAGCAAAAGTCCAAATATGCAGTTACAGTGAAATATTTACATATACTTATGTAATAGATAATTCAGATAATTCATTATAGTTGAGCTTATGTATCTAACTATAATAATTAAGGTAATGCTATTTTGTAACGCTGATTTTGTTGGCTTATTTTTTTTATATAAAAATTTAAAATCTTGTATTACCCCGACGGGCATTTGTTTTTAAAAGTTACGTTCTAAATGTATTTTTAATGTCTTTTGAACGTTTTTTGCGTAAGAATGTTTAGAAGACGTTTAAAAGACATTTAAAATACATTTAGAACGTAACTTTTAAAAACAAATGCCCGTCGGGACTTTTTAATGTATGTTTGTATTATTATATTTGTTTTTAAAATCTTTTAATAATAAAAGAGTGTTCCAAGATCGTTATTTTACTGCGCTAAAACCTTTTGCTTTGAAAGAAAAATTTTAAAATGCAATGCCTATTTTTTATGACAAATACGACTTACTCGGTGTAGTTAAGGCACTTTTAAAATATTATAGCGTCTGTAAGATACTTTGTTGACTACGACATATTTCCGTAAAATGGTCAGGTCTGTGAATTATGAAAAGATAAAAAATATTCAAACGATAAATTTTACGCTATCATAAATAATAAATATTTGTTGCAAAAAAACCCGCACCGAAGATTCATTTTTTTTTTTTTTTAAATTATCTTCAAATCACAATCGCTCGTACAAAGTTGAATAGGATCTTAAATTAATAGGTTTTTTAGTTGAATTCAACATTATAGTTTAACAATATGATCTGTTCTGATCGTTTATTAGTAATTTTCCGTAATTATAAGCTCTTTCTTGGTCGGAATTATAGTATTTTTTTAGTAATTTATAGAAATATTATGTTTTGATAACTATATATAGTTAAAATTCGTCAGAACCGACTAGAACTAGGATCAGTAGTAAATTAAAGAACTTTTTCAAAAGATTTTAACTAAACTCACATTAATGCCGATGAGCGAAATTGATCTAAAGACTCCAGAAGACTTACAAGTGCGACAATAAAAACCGAAAATTGTGTGAAATCGGCCATTTTGTTGATGTAGCCGGCACCGGGTATCTTTAAAAAAATTTTTAATTGACATAACCTTTAAGTGCAGTAACTAATAAACAATAAAAATAACCAAACAAATTTTGTTTTTTTGTTATTTAAAATTGTGTAGAAATATTATTAACCAGATAAGAAATAGTGCTTCAACCAATATACTTCTTGATAGTTTCACAAGTTGAAAATTCCTATGTACTAAATTTAGATGTGTCTCACTTAAATTACGTTTTCGAATATATCTTTCCTATATCATAATGGAAAAAGTTGGCAACAGATAATAATGCAAAAAGGAAACCGATTTATACTGATATAAAAACCGTATAGTAAAATGAAAATGAAATGGCAGCACCTAACCTATTCTTATAAGGAAATATTGAGCTATTTTTAACCTTATTTTTTCGTCATTTGCGTCTTGCGGAAGCAGATCTTCAAGAATAGTTTCCATTGTGAGATTTTTTATGTAAAGACACACGTGTTTTCTTCAAATGAGCGAAATCATCATAGCTATTAACATTGAAATTAATACTACAGTATAACCGTATAATATACAAGTTTGTGGATCCACAAAAGCTCAAGTTTTACGTCTGAAGCTTAGTGAATAAGCGCTGCTGCGTGAGGTTTAGATGAAAAGTGTGAGCGGATATTTTCAATAATGTCATTCATTAATCTATTTCCATTTTCTTCTATAATCATTAAGAAGCTCGAGTTGTTTTTTAGCGGGAGGATAGCAATGCATGATAGCTGGTCTCTTACAACTACCTGTACCTGCGGGATACCTGTATATCTCTGGGAAGGAACCCACAACGAATGCTTTAAATACTTTCCTGATATTGCAAGTTTTGAGAGGAGTAAGCGTCTTAAATCCATCTCAGACTCGCTAATGCAGTCGTCAACGATAAAAATATACCGCTCACCCGCCATTATTTTTGAAATACTTTCAATTATACCTTGCACACTGCACCGCCTAATCCACTCACAGGGTACTATGTAAAATTCATTTTTTTGAACCCGATTGTACTCTTAATATATATTTTATTTCACAGAACATTGGACATATTAAAATTATAATAGTTTTTTCTTGCACGCGCTCGAGAAGGCTCAGTACTAGCGCCGTCTTTCCCGAGTTTGTTACGCCGACGCAAAAGAGACGAACGGAAATTTTAGTCATGCTATTGAAGAAATATAGTATGAAGTATACGTTTCAAAATGGACAGCATTCATTCACTATCAACACTTGTATTACAACACTCCAAGAAATGTGCGCTTGGTGATTCATTTTTACTAAGTTAGCTGTATTCATTGTGCGCCCTAAAGTCTAAGAGAAGATATACTTTACGGCATACCATCCGCCGATAACGACACCACCAGCAAAAACGAGAGCAGTGAGTTACTACCATCACTTTTTTGGTCAGACTTTGCAGGATTATGCTTTGTAGGATCAGGCTTTGTTAGTTCAGGCTTTGTAGGATTAGGCTTTGTTGGTTTAGACTTTGGATCAGGATTTTTTGTTAATTATTAATAGATTTATTATTAATAGATATCTTTGTTAGGATTATCAATAGATCTCTTTTTAACTCCATTAATATTTGACACGAGACCAAAAGCCATCGGAGGGGCTTAAATAATCTCATTGTTGTATTCTCGCAAATGGGTCAGTTTTTAAGGCAAGATCGCTTGGTATTAAATAAAATTTTGGTGCCAATACGAAGTTTAAAGTTGAGTGTGCATTCAAAAGAATCTTTTGATATCGACTAATGCCTGAGCCGAAGTCTTCCGGTCTTGCAATATACGCCTCCAATGCGTTAATAAACTCGGCTTGAGCATCACGAGTTAATGCGGTGTTACCGACAATCGTGCTTCGCGCTGCAAATTGTGCACTTAAAATACATACGTTATAAGCTCTTATTGACTCAGATAAAGCTCTAAAACCAGATTCAGTAAAACTATCCGTAGTTTTAGAAATTTGTCCTGCATACTTGTTTATTCTAAAGTAGTCTTCAGATATTCTATCCTAATCAAACCGACGAGGATCATAGTGAAATAGCCAGAATGATAAGTCCTTTTCAGTTGGCATAAGAAAATTGTTTTGTACCTCTTCAAGCGCTGCTAGGTTGATGTCAACTTTCCAAGGTCGAAATCTGCTGCACTAGAAAGGGTAATATTTAACTACCAAAAGATTCGTCTCACAGTGTAATTTATGTGGAAACAATAAAGGGCGCGCATAAAGGGTCTTAACTGTATAACATTAAACAAGAAACACCGCAATAAACTGAGGCGGCTGAAACTGCAAAGTTTAAAAGGCATGAATACCCAGCTACACCATAAAGCTCGTGCCAAATTTCTGGTGGAAACATATTTGTAAGCACATATCTGAGAAAAGTGCTTTTAAATAAAGGTCTGAATGAAAACTCGCAATTTACATAAATTATTGGCGCTTCAAGGTCGGCAATTGTAATAGGGAAACGTGACTTATTATCTGTAACTTCAGGAGGACGAAGGCCCTTTTTTACATCTTCTAGCGTCAAAATTATATTATATAAGGTGCTTTAGTTTGTAAAGAAATTTTTCGATAAATACTGGAGTGGGGTAGTAATGCTTACCACTGCCTAAATAATTACCCATTATATTTTTTCTTGTTAATAATTGTGATGGTAAAATTTTTAAGAACATCGAAGTTACTGCGCATTTCAATTTCAACCATTGTTGTAAAGTAATTTTTGGCTTGGATGGAAGAACATTTGCAGTATTTTAAGCCACCCAAAGAGAGAAGTAATAGTAGCGCTTTCAGCCATAGTTTTAACAAGCTCTGCTCTCAAAGAGAGCAGAGCTTCTTCTGGCTCACCTCTTCTTCTGGCTCACCTCCGGTAGATCTAAAGATATAAAGGGATATCTGGAAATATATCTGGAAATAATTCAGCAATACCTTCATCTGTTAATTGTGCTTTTGCTTCCTTACCACACACGTCAGAAGTTTCTAATGGTATTTCTTCCACCATTTCAGCTATCTTTGTAAGTTTTGTTTTACGTGCGTCTTTTTTCTAACAAGACGTTGTGATTTTTGCATATACCTCTGAGCTGCTGCTAGAATGATCCTACCGACCGTAACCAGAAGAACCCAAAAAAATTTCAGCTAAGAACCCGGCAACATTGGTAGCTACTCAGAATATCCATGCAATAATTGAGCCTACAACTCTTGGGAGAGCTGAAGCTATTTTTTCAGCAAGCCAACGAAGTGCATTTTTCGAATTGTCAAGTAGGCACTTAGCAGGGTTAGGTTTAGGATAAGGTTTTGAGTCAGGTTTAGGATTAGGAGGTTTAGATAGAGGGGACACTTCCGAACCTCTTAATTCCTTCGACGTGAGCAAAAATAGTAGGATCAATAGCTGCAAACACTGTCCCTAAAGTTATCCCCTGCTGCCTAAAATTTGTTCTAATTTTCTCACCTAGAGACAGTCTATCGCCCAGTAGTCTGTTAACAAGGTCGCGGATTAGTGCAGATTGACTCTTTAAATTACCTTTAAGTTCAACTATTCTAACATCTACAGCTTCAAGTTTTATTTGAGCGTTTTTGAGGTTTAGTTTTTCCTGTTTGCAATCTTCTCGCGAAGTCTTAGGGTTTTTTCGTTCTTGTTTTTCAAGGGTGTCAAGTTTACTTTTAAACCTGTCAAAGTTATTTTTAAGCAAACGTTTGGTGAGCTAGGGCTTGGTCAATAGTAGCGCGAATTTAGTTGTGTCGTGTCTTAATATTTATCAAATCTTCTTTAGAAGCAGTTGGAACAGAGGCGTTATTATCTGCAAGAATCTCAATCGAAGAGTCAATACTATTATTTACTTTTTGAACACAACTCCAATCAAGATCATCGTCATTATTTATTGCATCAACCAGTGTAAAAAGTGCTCGATAAGTTTTATTCATAACTTCATCAGTATGCGTAGGTGGCTTACCATATATTGTATACCCATATCACGTATGGCACCTAAAAGAAATCTATTCCCTAATAAAAACAAGTTCCCTTTTTTCCCGATAAGAGTTATACGGAGTATACTTTAAATTTATATCTTGAATAAGATCTTAAGGAATAATAGCTATTCTATTTTTTCTCCTGAAAGTATTTAAACTATCGTTAGATCCAGGAATTTTAAATATTGAAACTCCCTCATGCCTCTTAAAAGTACTGCATCTAAAAATAGAACAATTAGCACCAGACATTTGAAGAATTGGATGATGAAGATGCAGTTAAAACAAGCAGTTCATAGAAAAACAATCAAAGAAAATTAATTTTGTGCACTCTGCGGGGAACTGGACACTAAAAAATTGCTAACAAAGAGTTGATTAAAGGAATACTGCAAGTGGCCACACTATCTATTTCTTATGACTATGTTTTATCTAAAGAACGGCCAGCAGCCTTAGCGCAGTGGTAGGTTGCTCACTTCAGAAATAATAGGGAGCGCGTCCCCTCTCGTTTCTGAGAGGCCGCGCCCCTCCCCTTACTTTTTTTGTGTGGAACTTCTTTTTTTAAAAGAAATTGACGAAATTAAGAACTTCTTTTCAATATGAGGTAGTGTGCCCCCCACTTTAAAACCCGTGTCGTCTGCCCTGCGTAAACCATTGATTTCTCGTCCGATATCCCAAAATTTATGGGGAAAAAATTCAGGAAAAAATTCAGTTTTTTTTTTTTCTTTGTAATCTCATATTATTTTGTTTTACTATACGGTTTTTATATCAGTATAAATCGGTTTCCTTTTTGCATTATTATCTGTTGCCAACTTTTTCCATTATGATATAGGAAAGATATATTCGAAAACGTAATTTAAGTGAGACACATCTAAATTTAGTACATAGGAATTTTCAACTTGTGAAACTATCAAGAAGTATATTGGTTGAAGCACTATTTCTTATCTGGTTAATAATATTTCTACACAATTTTAAATAACAAAAAAACAAAATTTGTTTGGTTATTTTTATTGTTTATTAGTTACTGCACTTAAAGGTTATGTCAATTAAAAATTTTTTTAAAGATACCCGGTGCCGGCTACATCAACAAAATGGC
This sequence comes from Hydra vulgaris, assembly GCF_022113875.1. Classification (NCBI taxonomy): domain Eukaryota; kingdom Metazoa; phylum Cnidaria; class Hydrozoa; order Anthoathecata; family Hydridae; genus Hydra; species Hydra vulgaris. Next base: position 1,679,125 of record NC_061169.1, read on the forward strand.
CGATTTCACACAATTTTCGGTTTTTATTGTCGCACTTGTAAGTCTTCTGGAGTCTTTAGATCAATTTCGCTCATCGGCATTAATGTGAGTTTAGTTAAAATCTTTTGAAAAAGTTCTTTAATTTACTACTGATCCTAGTTCTAGTCGGTTCTGACGAATTTTAACTATATATAGTTATCAAAACATAATATTTCTATAAATTACTAAAAAAATACTATAATTCCGACCAAGAAAGAGCTTATAATTACGGAAAATTACTAATAAACGATCAGAACAGATCATATTGTTAAACTATAATGTTGAATTCAACTAAAAAACCTATTAATTTAAGATCCTATTCAACTTTGTACGAGCGATTGTGATTTGAAGATAATTTAAAAAAAAAAAAAAATGAATCTTCGGTGCGGGTTTTTTTGCAACAAATATTTATTATTTATGATAGCGTAAAATTTATCGTTTGAATATTTTTTATCTTTTCATAATTCACAGACCTGACCATTTTACGGAAATATGTCGTAGTCAACAAAGTATCTTACAGACGCTATAATATTTTAAAAGTGCCTTAACTACACCGAGTAAGTCGTATTTGTCATAAAAAATAGGCATTGCATTTTAAAATTTTTCTTTCAAAGCAAAAGGTTTTAGCGCAGTAAAATAACGATCTTGGAACACTCTTTTATTATTAAAAGATTTTAAAAACAAATATAATAATACAAACATACATTAAAAAGTCCCGACGGGCATTTGTTTTTAAAAGTTACGTTCTAAATGTATTTTAAATGTCTTTTAAACGTCTTCTAAACATTCTTACGCAAAAAACGTTCAAAAGACATTAAAAATACATTTAGAACGTAACTTTTAAAAACAAATGCCCGTCGGGGTAATACAAGATTTTAAATTTTTATATAAAAAAAATAAGCCAACAAAATCAGCGTTACAAAATAGCATTACCTTAATTATTATAGTTAGATACATAAGCTCAACTATAATGAATTATCTGAATTATCTATTACATAAGTATATGTAAATATTTCACTGTAACTGCATATTTGGACTTTTGCTCTTTAACAAGAAGAATAAAAAATAGACATTCATTTCAAAGCGAAACATTTAGACATCATTTATCTTAGTTAACAATTATCAGTGCCAAATATTAATTATTTATATTAGTAACTGCCATCAGAGTTTGACCAACCTTGACTACCTGACCTGTTCTTACTAGAATTTTATTTATTTTAGCATCAACAGGTGATTTAATTACTATACTCATTTTCATTAATTCTATAAGCATTATGGGATCGTCTTTTTTAATGACATCATCTTCTTTTACTTTTATCTCATATACGCAGCCATATTGATCTGATTTTATAAGAAAATATGCTGATAAACTGTTATCAGCTTCTTGATTGTTATCACCTTCGTCCTTTTGATTTTCATTTAAAACCGTGCTTTCTTTATTTGAAAAAATACTCCAATTAATTTGCGTCGCAATTCTTGTCAAGTTGTGTGATTCTTTATACCTTAAAATAGATAGTTGGTTATGTTCGCAAAAGCGTCGATAATCTGACAAAGCTATTGAAACATTTTCAAAGTTTAATGTAAACTTTCCGAGCTTGTATTCTTCTCTTATATGAATTAGTTCATTGTCGTTTACTAAATAAAACTTAATCATATCAAAAAAGTCAAATAACCAAGGTTTAGAACTATATGTATTCCAAATGGGCAAGGTTCTACCAATTAGTTGATACCCACCAGGAGATTCCATTCCATAGATGCACATATATATACCTCCAATACCAACGGCTCCCTCGGGAGTAAATGTGCGGGCTGGATTATACTTTGTTGTAATTATTCTATGCCGCGGATCATACGGAACAGCCAGTGGAGCTCCTAAATAAACATCGCCTAAACCTAACACAATATAAGTTGTGTCAACTAAGATAGACGTTAAATCTTCTAATGATTTAAAACCATTTAAACTCTGTACAAAGTTACAGTTATCCGGCAAATACGGAGCGTTGTTGCAGATTGTTTTCATATATCTGGAAATAGCTTGGAGACTCCAATAATCGTGAAAAGCCAAAGGCAATCGAACACTTCTGCAAGCAATTTTCATTTCGTTAACATCTTTTGAATTTGGTATTAATTTTGTTATTAGATCTGCCAGTTGGTTAGCAGATATTAAGAATGGATTGTATTTAACGAGTAAGGTACTCACTCCTGGAACCATTTCTAAAACATATTCATAATTTAAATGTTTTAGTTTATTAAGAATTACTTGAATATAAAAACGATTTTCAATTTCGAATTCATTTAATTCAAACTCTACTAATACATGTTGATCGCCAGATAAACGAAATAAAACTTTTGGTTCTTTTAAATTTGGCATGCGAATATTAAAGACTGGGTTGATTGAATTGCATGGATCGATTTGAGGTGTTTTTAAAACGCAACACTCATTAAACTTGCCATTTAAAAGATGAGATTCTAACTTTAATGATTCTATAGCATAATTATAGTCAACTTGCACAAATCTAACTTTATCTCCTGGCTTAAATTGACCGATTTTCCAAGATTCGCTTTGAATAATAGTCAGCGGACAAACAAAGCCACCTAAACTTGGTCCGTCGACAGTAAGAATGATAGGTGTATTACCAGAAAAGTTTACTGAATTAATAGAATAAGCATAATCGTGGACGTTTGAAGGATGAAACCCTGCATCACCTCCACTTTTTCTTGACCATGTGGGTTTCCATACGGTTTCAAGTCTAATACCGAGTCTATTTGAATTATGATTGATTTCATACCAACTTGACCATAGATTTATAATATCTTCTTTTGTAAAGTAATCAGGTTCTGAATGCGGTCCTGCTAAAGCAAATACTTCCCATGTGTTTGATAATGTTGGTTTGAATTGTGGTGGCCATTTTAAAAAATTTGTTTTAATAGTATTTTTTGATAAAGGAATTGTATCAAACATCTTTAAAGTAGTGCCATTTAACCCTCCAAAATTGCCGGACGGAAAAGTTGATCTTGAACCTAAGTATGGCATCGTTTGACATCCACCTTGAATTGCTAAATAAACACGACAACCAGCAAAGTTTGATTGTTTGTTATCAAGTCTTATTTCTAAAATTCCATTTTTTGGCACAAAAATACTTTCGTACATATTGAAACTAGTGTTGTTTATCCTGACTTGAGCTGATGCTCCTGTAACTGCAATTAAAGAATTACAATTAAATTTTAAAACCAAACAATCATGTAGAATCTCGATGCCAGCAGCTTTAAAATCATTTTCAACAAGATAGTTTGCAATTCTAAAATTTCTGTTATCCATTGGGCCAGACGGTGGGACACCAATATTCCAATAACCAACTCTACCGGGATAATCTTGAATTGTAGAATACATTCCAGGTTCTAATACTTGAGCCGTATAGGAATCGTAGCTAAAGTTATTGAGAAAAGAAGTTAATGTTTTACCTTTAATAAACAATTCGTGTTTTAAAACCTCAGTTAAAAACTCAAGATTTGTATTTACACCTTGAATAACAGTTTTTTTAAGACATTTCAAAAGTTTTTTTACACACTTCTCTCTAGTTTGAGCAAAACAAATAACTTTAGCTAGTAACGGATCGTACAACGGTGATATTACAGTGCCATTTTCAATCCAAGTCTCAATTCTTGTATTCACATTGTCTTGAGCAAAATAGACGTGGGTTAATTGACCACAAGACGGCATAAAACTGTTTAAACAGTCTTCAGCATAAATACGAACCTCAATTGAGTGTCCTTTATTTCGACTAAAGTTTTTTAACGAAATTTTAGGTACTGAAAAACATGCTAGTTTAATCATTATTTCAACCAAGTCAACGTCAAACAACATTTCTGTAACAGCGTGTTCTACCTGAAGACGTGTGTTTACCTCTAGAAAAAAATATTCATTTGGTTTGCTGTCATCAACTACAAACTCTACTGTTCCTACAGATCTGTAACTTACAAACTGAGCTAACTTAATAGCATCAGAACACATTTTTTGTCGCGTTTCTTGACTTAAGAATGGCGATGGAGCTTCTTCTATCAATTTTTGATTTCTTCTTTGTATAGAGCATTCTCTTTCTGCCAATGAAATTACATGTCCGTTTCCATCACCAATGATTTGTATTTCTATGTGATGACAATTTGATAAAAACTTTTCTATAAGTATTTTGGAACCTTTGAACACGCTTTTTGTTTTTAGTTCAACCAAAGGAAAATATTTTAATACGTCACTTTTATTTTCACAGCGATACATTCCGATGCCACCACCACCTGAGCTTAACTTTAAAATGACTGGGTATCCAATAATTTCTGATTCTTTCAAGCAACTTTCGACTGATTCAACTATTGCGTAATCAGCTATCGGAACACCACAACTTCTTGCAATATTCTTTGAACTATGTTTACTTGAAAAATCAACGATATTTGTTGCCGATGGTCCGATCCAAATAATTCCAGCATTTTCAAATTTTAAACAAGCTTCTGCACTTTCGCTTACAAAACCGTACCCGGGGTGAACTGCAGTTACATTTAGCTTCAGTGACTTTTCAATTATATAATCCACATTTAAGTAATTAAGAGATAAATCTCCTGGCGGTAATTCTATTTTAAAGTCTGTCTCCTTTATATGCGAACTAAAATGATCTTCAGGTGTATAAATTCCTACCGTTTGAATACCAAGTTTTTGACAAGTTCTTAAAATGCGACAAGCTATCTCACCACGATTATATATTAAGATTATCATCTTTATTTTTTAATCCTAGCTAAAATATAACAAATATAATCTTAAAAACTAATAAAAACAATTACGTTAGTAAAAATTAATTAGTAGGTATTATTAAATTAAGGTTGTTATGTGAGGAAGTATTTTGTCTTTTGGTTTTCAAGGTGTTTAAAGTTTATAATGCCCGGCGAGATTTGTTATTGATCTAATAAAGATATGTACACAGTAAACAAACTAACGCCATAATAACAAAAAATTTAAGGCAAGAATTAAGCAAAACTAACGCTTGTTAGCCGTTATATTCGGCGTTAAGCAGAATATAACGGTTTTGCGTTATACTTGCTCAACTCTGCACAGTGGCTAAGAGTGTGACAAAAGTATACAAAAAAAAGATTAATGGAATTGTACAAAACAATATTAATAATCATCCAGTACATTATAGCATAGGAAATTAGTACTTTTATTGTAATATAAAGGTTTTAAAACAGTATATACCATATATATTTGAGAAGATTTTAGAGTACTGAAAATTTTATAAAATTTTAAATCACCATTGCCAATGTTGATAAGCAGCAATTTAAAATGTTACTAATATTTATCGCGAAATATATGTATATATATATATGTATATATATATATATATATATATATATATATATATATATATATATATATATATATATATATATATATATATATATATATATATATATATATATATAATATATATATATATATATATATATATATATATATATATATATATATATATATATATATATATATATATATATATATATATATATATATATATATATATATATATATATATATATATATATATATATATATATATATATATATATATGTTTAATAAGCTTATCAGTTTTTGATTTCTACAATTTAAATAGTTGAGTAATTTAATAGATTTTTACTTTGTCAATCAAGTTGTCAATCAAGTTGCTATATCAAAAAGATAAAAAAAACACACATATTTTTTAACTATTTTGTGAGATAATTTTTATATAAAAACTTATCAGTGAGCTAATAAAGTTTTTTAAAACTTAAACATGCATATATCAATTGTAAATAAAGTTTGCCTGCATTTCTTTTTATCTCTGACTAATATTAAGCAATATAATAACCATATAAAATGTGTAACCCCCTCAAAATGAGGGGGCTTTAAACTTTACATGGTTACAATTTTTGAACGCTAAGAGATAATACTTTGAAACTTAAAACTTCTTGATGAATATAAGTCTAACTGAGAATAATACAAAAAATACTTTTTAACTTGTTGCCCTTTCACATTTGGGGTGAAGGGGGAATGAAGATAAAGGACACTTTCGTTCCCAGCCTCCAATTTTTTACAAAGCGTCATTATTTGAAATCAGTATAAAAATTCAAAGGTTTGGTGCTTAAACTGAAATTCACCATCAGAAATTGAAATTATTCTTGGATTTCAACGAATCTATTCAATTATTAAAAAACATGTCAATAGTTTTCGATAGAACGGCAATTAAAAGGTGGTTCTAGAAACAAAAAAACTAACAGAAGAATCCAAGGTACTAATCAAAAATTGATTGATGATGATTGTGTAATAACTCTTAAGGAAATTAAACAAAGACTTTTTGAACAAAAATTTTTATCAGTCAGTCATTCGACTATAGGAAGATGCATTGATATAATTCTGAAGACGTTCTTAATAAAAGAGCTACTTATGCAGAAATATTCATCAACATTTTGTCTTCTATGATATAATTATGCAGAAATGTTCATCAACATTTTGTCTTCTATGATATAATTATGCAGAAATATTCATCAACATTTTGTCTTCTATGAATGAAAATAAAATATTATTTATTGATGAAATAGTTCAATGCAAATTAGAAGAGGACATTCTTGACAGTCAGGAAATATTTCAAAAACGGAAATTTGAAATATGAAGCGCATTTAATACAATAAGCTTTTTATATTTTATTCGTCTAGTATCAGCACAATTAGGTGTTAATGAAGTTGCTAGAGCTATCATAATTTTAGACAGTGCATGTTTTAAATAAAAAGCTGCTGTTCAAGATGAAATAGTACATACTGGACATTCTTTGATGTTTTTACCTCCATATTCTTTCTTTTTAAATCATATCAAAAACATGTTTTCTGAATAAAATCAGTTTATCAGAAGATGTTTGTCTAAAACTGACGAGGAACTGCTTGAAAATATTCAAAACGTTGCATTGAATACTAGCACAAATTATTGATTTGAATTAGTAGCACAAACTATAATAGTTGGATACGTGCTTAGGTATATGATTCTGTGTTGAAGAAGAGAACCAATCATTAAATAATAAGTTACTTTAGTATTCTTTTTATTAGGCGAGCATGTGCAATTACAATTTTTTATATATGATAAATTTTCGTTTAAACTTTACTTTGTATACAAACTAAAAAATCATATTATCTAAATGAATTTAGAAAGAATCTAACTGTTTTAGTTCTATATTATTTAAAGTAATTTTAGCGCTGTTGAAATTGAATACAAAAGAGTCGAAATCAAATGCAACGGTGTCGAAATTGAATGAAACATTGTTAAAATGTACTCATACAATATCGAAATTAAATGATACGTTGTCGAAATGAAACGGGAAACTATTTTGAAATTTAAAAAATGGCATCGAGGAAATTTATTGACTTAATTACAACTACAAATAAAACGATCTATTATGAATTTTTGATATCAAAATCAATATGTTTTGACTTTAATATTAACTGAATATATATCAACAATCGTGCGAGACATTTTCAAACAGTTATAAACTGATGACGTCTTAAGACCTATTGATAGCATAAATCATATTAATAGTATAATAATAGCAACGATAACAATAATAAAAATAATAATAAATATTAAATATAATAATATGAAACTGTAAAACCTATATTTTTACTACTACATTCAAAATAAAACATTTTTAGTAAATAGTGATTATCATTTATAACAATAATGCAAAATAAAAATTTAAAAAATCATAATAATATCAATAACAGAAAAAAATAACAGAAAAGAAAACAAATAAATTGGAGAAAAAAAAAATGAGAGAAGTAAATGACTTTGAAAGAAACAGAATAAGTAGAAAATCTATCAAAAATTTCTTATGCATAATATTTTAGAAGGTTAAAATTATAGATATATGCATTAAAATAAAAAATAAAATGAAATAAAAATAAAAAAATAGTTATACAGAATAAGGAAACCGGGGGCGATTGCGTTGAAAATAGTTGATTGATGTTTTTATTTTATTATTGTCACATGGTTTTATAACAACGGCACAAACTTTAAAGCCATTTAAACTTTACAAGATGATGAAAATGAGGATGTATCATTGAGACTAGAGGAATATTTATATATTTCTATTTTATAAGTTTTACGTTTTTATTTATGAGATTTACAATTTTATTTTGTTTAAAAATTTAGTAATTGAGAGTAACTATAAAAGGGAGATCGAATAGATGATAGTTCATTGATTACTTTTATTAAGGATAAAGTTTTTTACATGGGTTATAAAGGCATTTCTATTTTTCATTTTCTTGAATACTTTTTTATTCAACAGAAAGAGAGTTGAGTCGATTGATACTTGGTTGACCTAATGCCATCCCGATGTGTTTGTTTTAAAGACATAGAGAGACTAAAATAAGTTTCAGACCTAAGTGTATGAGTTTGATTACTAGATAATTTCGTCAAAAAATTTCAGAAAGATTATATAGTATGTTAAAACTAAATGCTCTTAAGTTAAAAGTAAATTGTTTTTAATAATTTATTCTGGTGATTTATAAGGGTTTTTTAATAAATGGATTAACTTTGTCCCCATGTCTGACAACCATTGCGTAGATGGGAATTAAAAGTAGCATGCCAGATATTTACAAGGGTTTTGTAATTCATAAAAAGTCTTATTTTAGTTAGCATTCCATTTGCTCGACTTTTTTGTTTGATATGGATTTATTTTGTTGAATAAAAAAAGATTTTCATCTAATTATACGCTTAGATATTTTATTTTATTGACAATATTTGGTTTTTGACCACTAATAATAAAATTAGGCTTTAAGTAATTTTTTTGCCTTTAAGTTTAAATAGAAATAATTTAGTTTTTTAATTTGAACCTGTGGTGCCAGGTCACAGTTGAGATATTTATTTAGCTTTTTAATGATTTATCTACTATCATACTAGGTTAGTGTCATCAACAAAGTGATACATTTTGGAGTACTTAAAACATAAGTTTATATTATTTATGTAGATAAGAAAAAAAGGTCGTCCAGAGTTGAACCCTGAGAAATATCTATAAACGTGAACTTAGTTGCGGATGAGATATTACCAATAGTAACACTTTGTGGACAAAGGTTGAGGTATGACTTAATTCAGTTCAGACCAATTCCCCTTGTAGCGTAATGATATAGTTTAGGTAAAAGAATTTCATGGTTGAGAGTACCAAATGCTTTTTTCAAATCTACAAACACTCTACCAGCAAAGAGTTTTTGATCCGAAGCCTCGCGTATGGTTTCAGTTATAGCTATAAGCGAAATTTATAGCTATAACTACCTAACTGCAGAATATAGAAGCCATATGATTTAAAAAACAATAAAACCATAGTAATATATAAGCTTTTCAATTAATTTGCCTATATTTGAGAGTAAGGATATAAGCCGATAGTTACAAGGATCTTGTTTACACCCGCTTTTAAAAGTTGGAACAACATCAGCAACTTTAAATAAGTCAGGGAATATATTTGATTGAAATAATTGCTTTAGGGCTATTCCTTGTTGTCACGGCTAGACATTTGACTTTATTTTGGAAAAAACATCAGATTTTAGCGCGTTTAAAATAAAAAATTTAAAAATTAAAGACATTAAAAAAATTTCATATATATTACAGTTTCTAAAAAAAAATTATTAAGTTTTAACATTTTATAGACTTTTAGGTTACGCATTAAAAGGTTGCTTCACTACATGACAAAAATTATCTAGCGTATTCCGTCATTAGAAGAAATGACAGTAGTTCAGCTCTTGTAGATATTTTGAAATATTTTTTTTCATTTCTTGGATACTTAAAAGGTGTTAGAACCGTTTCATTTTTAAAATGTTTTATAAATTTAACTCGAGACACCACATAAATTTATCAAAAGAGTTTACGTCACACCGCGACGTCACGGTGTGACTAATACAAAATTTTTGAATATTAAGACAATAACTTCATCAAAAAGACAGTTGAATCAAAAAAAAAACAATTTATTCAGATTTTTATAAGACTGGCATAACAATAATGTTTAACAAAACAGTTTATTTACAATAATTTCATAAAAAGTCTTGTTAAATTCATCTACGTTTTGTTATTAAATTTTATCAAGTTAACTAAGTATGATGCACTTGAATAAAGTTTCATTTCCATTTTATTATTAAACTGTTTTAAGCAATCAGCACTAAACGATCCAGGCGTTTCTCAAGCATTAATAATGATATTTCCAAGTTCTGTGCCATCAAAAGAAGTTTTAGTTTTTTCAGCAGCAACCATGAAAACGTTTACTTGGCTTTCATATCTGACTTAATTGTTTTCCTTTAATAATGCAAAAAAATGCAAAAAAAAAAAAATATGGGTAGCATTTCGCAAACATTGTTATACAAAATTATGGCTTTGTCTTTTTTATTACTCTTTCAAGGTACTTAGTTCCGTTAAGTTGCGTAATTTTCTCCCAAAGGTAACAGGTAATTTCTTTATCGTAGTTTTTTTCATCTAATTAGTATGTTTTGAGAAATAACTCTCCGTCCTTACAAGCTTCACAAAGATTATTCAAACAATTATCATTTTTCTTGTCACACACTAAAGTATTTGGTAAAGCATTCAAATAAAGGGGAATTTTTAAATCGATGAAATGTAATGCTTTGAGTGACAAGATAATGTTTCATGTTTTTGACATATACAAACATTTCTTAGCATTAAGCTTAATAAAAGTATATGGCCTATTCTCAAACTAGCAAACTTGGATTTACTGATTGAAAAATCAGTGTGTTTGTTTTTAAATATTTGATATGCTTCACTTATATATATATATATTTTTTTATTTGCATTCACTTCCAACAAGGCTGCAAGCAACCACTATTAAGTTGAGAGTTACTAGGAAAAAAAAAAGAATAGAGTTATAGAGCAAGGAAACGGTTCACAGAAGACTTGAAAAGTTGAAGGTTGTATGAGTCAGGAAACATGAACATGGGAGAGAGTTCCAAAGGATTGAAGTGCGGGGAAAAAAACTAGATGAATAAAAGTTTTTATAGCATGCAGGGACAGATACAGTAAACGAATGAGACTTAGTTGAATGACGAGTAAAACGAGAATGAATTTTAGTTGTCGGAACTAGAGATGATAACTCCTTTGAGCAGTGACCATGATAGTATCTGTAGAAAAGAGAAAGAGATGCAACTTTACGACGATGGGAAAGAGGTTCAAGCTTAGCAGATAGTCCAGGTCCAATAACATTTACAATGCGTTTTTGGACCTTGTCAAGAAGAGAAAGTGAATCGTTAGAAGAATCAGCCCAAATATGATAACAGTATTACATACAGGGACGAATAAGAGATTTGTAGAGGTAGAGAATGGAATCAGAAGTAAGGAAATGGCGAGCACGATAAAGAGAAGCAACCTAGCAGAAGCTAATTTAGCAATCGATTGTATATATGGTTTCCATGAAAGGTCAGTAGTAAGCGATAATCCAAGAAGACGTAAAGAGGAGGACTCAGTAAAAGGATTGCCATTCATTAATATAGGAATGTTGACCATATTACGGTAGTTGTTTGCAGTAAGCAATTGGGTTTTTTTAGAGTTTAAATTCACAAGCCACTGTGAACCCCAATCTATTACTGAAGTGAGATCAGATTCAAGATCAGCTGCTTGTTCTAGGCAATCGAAAAGAGAAGACTTTTTGTCAAGACAGGAGTATAAAGTTGAGTCATCAGCAAAAAGAGCTACTTTAGGTGAAAGGTTGTCAGGAAGATCGTTTATGTAGATAAGAAACAAAACAGGACCCAGGATGGAACCTTGGGGAACCCCAGAAGTTACTGGAAATAAAGAAGAGTGTTGGCCTTCAAAGATGACTTTAATAAACCGGTAAGAAAGAAATGATTTGATAATCTCAAAAACTTTCCAATTGTTAAATACCTTTTTTGCATTTTTTTTTGTTTCTTTTTAAAACAATCGTATCTCTTAATCCAGGTGCCTAACTTATATACCATCGTGTTCAAAAAAACTAATGACGCATAGTTTCGTTTCGTCATTAAGAGTATTAGATCCATGTGTTGGTTGTATATCTGGTAACTCTTTGTGAAACTGAATTGAAAGTTGTTTAACAACAGTTGCTTTTTTAAGAGGAGAAGTTGGAAGAGCACGTATTGCTTTTCTAACAGCTTTACTAAGTGTACAAGGTGATTAACAGGAGAGATGTTAGATGTTATTATAGATAAAGAAACTCTACTCTTTTTTTTTTCTTAACTTGTCCTTTAAACGTGCTAATTCAACATTAGAGATTTGTTTTTTCTTTTTCCGTATCGGATTCTTTTCTTTTATAAAATCCGGACCAAATTTTTGCATTTGTGATTCTCTACACTCTCTCTGGCGTTCAGCATGTGTCAGAGGCATTTTCATTAACTTCAATAAGGAAATAAACGATTTGTTTGTGAAAGTTTACTTTTTTTATAAGAATTGTATAAACAATAAACATTCAGAATAACTTCAGCAATGGCGCGACAAAATTTATGAAAAACTAAGTAACAAAGGTGTCAATAAAATATGTATACATATTTACAGGTTTACAAAAAAAAACAAGTTTAATTAAAAAAAAAAAAAACAATGTTAGGAGGCTTTAAAACTTATCCACAAATATAAAACAATAAAAGTTCCATAAAATGTTAAACCATCATGTTTTTTGCGTAACATTTCTATAAAAATTAGTCTTAAAATATTTAATTTTAAAAAATGTCACGCCGTGTCGTCACAACGTAACATAAACTTAATTCGCATAACACAAAAACTAAAAATATTTAAATTTAAATATCTATTGAAATTTATTGCCCTATTATAGTTACAAGTAATTTATAAATATTTATTTAAAATAAATAAATACTCTTATGCTACAACGAAAAATGTTACTATTACGTGTCACGGCGAAATATGTCGCAGCGTAAAAAACTTAAATAAGACCAAATAGAAAATTCTCAATAAAAGACTATTTAATTATTATAATAAATTATCAATTTAAAAAGCAAGAGCCCTATCTATATTTTGCGTGATTGTCTCACGCAAAATATATATAGGGCCTCTACATAAAAATTTTTAAAAAGTTAAAAAAAAAGGTTTCAAAATGATTTACTAGAAAAATAATTTAAATTTCAAAGTCTAAAAAATTTTGTTTAAAGTTTAAGCATGAAATCCAAAAATTCTTTGAAAAGCAGTCCTACATGTTACATGTTTTTAGAAACTGAAAATCTTTAGCTAAATGATCCATTTAGTTTTTTAGTTTATAGGATTTGAAATTTATATTAAATTTTTTGTACAACGTGGAATAGCCCTTTAGCAAGATTTTCTGCAATTTAAGTAAAGTAATAATCGAAAGTGTTTGTAATTATTTTCTTGTTATTTATAGTTTTATTATTGGTATTTAAACTATGTATTATATATTGATGCCGAACTTAATAGTGCTCTTTCGAGCCTGTTTAACACGGTATCTTTGGCAGCCATTGCAACCGAGGTAATGGTGAGAAAGAGTTGTTTTATAAGAAAATTTAACGAACGCCTATCTAAATATCTAGCGTACGTAAACTTTAAATTGAGTAATGTTATAACATATGTTAAGACATACTGACACATTTATCAAGTTTTACAGTTTGATTTTTACAATAAAATTGCATTGTGTCAAGCCCTCCTTAATTTTGATCTAAAACGATTTTCCTTAAATAAAATTATTACATTTTTTCAAAAATCTTTGCCTGGGTATGTGCCAGTGTGGCTGAGTGGATAAGGTGCCGATCTTCTCAACAAGTAACCCGAGGTTCGATTCCTACACCTGGCGGCTTTTTTTTTTAAATATTTTTTTGATTAATTTAAAATACAAAATAATTTTGAAGTCTTTTAAAAATTATATACAAACATGTAACGTAACGGTATTATACACCTTCACTAAAGAAAGGATTTTAAGAAAGCTAAATTTTCATATAGCATCAAAAAAACATCACCGGGAGAAAAATATTGTTGCATATGTATGATTATTGAGACACTTATGTTATTAATGTGCTTATGTACTTAGTCCTAATAACCTGCAGATGGTCTGAAAAAAAAAGTTGTAAGAAACTTAATAAAGAAAAAACTATATTAAATAAATAAGAAAGTCCTGCTACTCAAGAAGGAGTTGCTGTGGAAGCATTAAAAAAAAAAACCGTTGCTAGAAAAAAATTTCAAACTTTCTTTTGACAATAAAAAGCTTTTTTTGCTACATTTATTTTTTTACTATAAATATATGCTGCAGCTGTTTTTCAAAACGCCTTAATATGCTTATTACGTATTTCGGGAAAAACGCAATTAAATAAAAATTATCAAAAATTAACTCTTTGTTAAACGTTTTTTGAAACGAATAATTTTAATGAATTTTTTCAGAACTCTTTGAAAATATGTATTCAATAACGTTGGTAGACAAATAAACTAGTTTATTTTGTAAAAAAGTCCATAAATGATATTTTTAACCTTAAGGCGTTTTGAAAAACGGCTGCAGTATGGGTGATACAACGAATATGTTAAAATGAGATAATTTTACGGAAAATTGAAAAGCTCTTAAGGTGTGTTTCCACTCATCCGTTTTTTTACGGGAACAGGGTAGGAAAGGGAAAAATAATCACTTAAACATGCGCAGTTTTACTTTGGTTAAATTAAAACTTATAATACGCATGCCCACGTGATTATTTTTCCCTTCCCTTTCTCGTTCCGGGATAAAACGGATGAGTGGAAACTCACCTTTAACAAAAGCCACTAAACCAAAAAAATTAAAAATAATTGTTTAAAAGTTTTACTATAGTGAAAATTTTTCTTGTAGTGAATATAGTGATTGTAATTCAAAATTTTATTATAGCATTTTAAAATTTTTTTATAGTGCGTTTGTTTTTGCAAAGAAACGCTAACTAAGTCATTTTTTAATGTTAATATAAACTAACTTTTTTAAAAAATTTTGTTGCGCTTAACCATCTCTATATAAACAATGTATATATAAACATCTATGCTATTAGTTTATATATATTGTTTACAAAATGTAAAAAATCCACTTATATAACGTTTTTTCAGGATCGTATGTAATAAAAGTAAACTTTTCTAATAATAGACATTTCTCTAATTCGATTGCGCAACAAATTTCTCAGCTTGAAAAGGAGGCCAATAAGGACAAAAATGTAAATAAACTAAATTCATAGTTTCGCACCTAAATAAAAATGTCTTATTCCAACTCAAGCACTATCAGACCAAAAGAGGTAAAAAAAGGTGGAAGAGGAATGTATTGCTGTATACCACTGTGTGGAAGTTCATTTTATAATGAAAATATGGAAAAGACGAATATTGGTCTATTTTCTTTCCCGAACCAAGAGAAAAAGCCCAAAGTTTACAAAGCTTGGTCTAACGAAATATCTAAATATAGACGTAAAGGAGATGCTGATTATTTTGAAATAAGGAAACATACTAAAGTGTGTGAGTTTCATTTTAGGCCTGAGGAGATAAAAATTAGTTCTGGTTGCGGTAAAAAATCTTTAAAAACAGGAAATGAAGTTCCAATTATATACTCATTTAAGGTTATATATATTGTATTATATTAATTATATACTCATAGCACAAGAAAAATTGTAGCACAAAAAAAATTATAGCAAAGAAAAATTAAAGTCAAAATATCCAGAGTTCACAACTAAAATCGATAAAGGAATTCATACATTACTGGATTTTACAAATAATGAAAATTGTGAAAACTGTAAGCTGTTGTCATCAGAAAAAACAATCATAGAAAAAAGATTAGAAGTAGTTCATGATAGCTACTGTAGCTTGCTTGAAGAATATGAAAATCTAAAAATAATCAACAGCCAATTAAAAAATGGTATTTTTTCCTATGAAAGTTTTGAAAAAGATGATAAATATTTTAACTCGTTCACTGGCATGAGAAAAGAAAAATTTGACATTTTATTTGAATATTTAAATCCTGGAAATGAATGTGAAAATATGAAGTATTATTATCCTGAGCATCATTCTGAGGAAAAGTTACCTAAGGAACTGTTTACATCTTCTTCACCAGAATCCAAACCTGGTCCTAGGCCAAAAATGAAATCGATTGACCAACTATTTATGTTTTAACATGACTTAGGCTTGGTTTTTCTTTAAGTTTTACTTCCTGGTTATTCAAGACACCAAAGTCTACTGTGTCAAGATATCTTATAACATGGTCAAATTTTATGTATCTTAAACTTGGTGCAATACCAATTTGGCCTAATTTAAATCAACTAAAACTTAACATGCCAAAATGCTTTAAAGAGACTTATCCTAAAACAAAAGTTATTATTGACTGTACTGAGTTGCTTTGTCAAAGACCTTCTAGCCTTACAGTTCAGAGTAGTTTGTTTTCTCACTATAAGCATCATGTTACCTTTAAAGGATTAGTTGGAATTGCTCCTTCTGGTGCAATAGTGAACTATTTGTTGGGTCTATTTCTGATATTGAACTATTTAAGCAATCAGGACTTTTGCAAAGAGAGCTATGGGATAGTGAAGATAGTGTAATGGCTGATAGAGGTTTTATAATAAGTGATCTGCTTAAGCCTCTTGGTGTAACATTTAATATTCCAGCCTTTTTAAATGGAAGAGATCAATTATTACACGAAGAAGTTATAGAAAGTCAAACAATAGCAGCTTTACGAATTCATGTAGAACGTGCTATACAAAGAATTAAGAAAAATAAGCAAATCCGAAATGAAATACCCCTAGTTTTATATGGATCTATAAATCAAATTTGGACTGTAAGCTGCTTGTTGTGTAATTTTATGGATCCTCTAATAAAATAGTAAAAATATATGTAATGTAATATTTATTATTGAGATACATAGCATGACAAAAGATATTTTTTATAAAAATACCCCAACTTATCTATAGCATCTAAAAAATAACATTTATCAAAATTAACGTTTACAATAATAATTCCTTTATAAACGTAAACTATAAACAAACATTGTGTTAGTCCAGATAAACCCATTGCTATTTGGACTTGTGTGTAATAGCCAAACGAGTGATTCTTCTTTAGAAATAGTTCCCCATTAGGTAATAAACCAATATAAAACCCTTCCTCCTTAACAAGATCATTAGGGTTTGCATTTCTTTTTGTAAAAGGACACTTGATTTAATTGACTCAAAAGCCATCAAATAGGCTTTTGAGTCGATTAAGACAAGTCCATCTGGACTTGCACCAAGCCAAGGGATACATGGTTGAACTAATAATCCAGTTTCAACCATTTTAATATTTTTGTTCAATTTGTAAGTCATTACTTTTTTAAATTTTTCTTTTGCAACATCTTCATTAATTTTACCATGATTTAACATGTCTTTGGCATTTGTGAATTTTTTGTTGTCTTTTGTAAATTGTTTTACCAAATATTTAAAGTTATTTTTCCTACTATAAATCTTATGCGCATTTGATGCTGTTATTCAATATTTTCTCTCATTAAACCATTGTGGACATAGTCTTTGCTTTACAGTTTTTTTTTGTAATAGTATACTTTCGTCTTGTGAAAGAACAATTTTTTTCATAAACACAATTTCTTTTAAAGAATAAAGCCATGGTTCAGGTATATATAAAAAGTTACTATAGTTACTAGTTAGTAAGTTAAGCCATGGATCAGGTAAAGTAAGAGTAGAAATCGTAATAGCTTTGTTTTCAACATTTTCACATAAGTGAGATAAAACAATAAAGTTTCGTTCAACTGGTAAAAATTGGTATGAAAGAGGGGATCCTAAACACTACATGCCAAATTTTGTCTTTTCTGAATCAGTAGTAATTTTATCTGGAATAATATGCGCATAGCCAATATTTGAATTAATCTTTTTTTAAATTGTTTAGCAGCTTCATTATAGCATTTAAGTTTCCAATAAAATCAAAATTACGCCTTGCCTCATTTACTGTTGGGTTGATTCCTTTTTTTGTAAAGTTAGCATGAAGTACGTTTTTCATTACAGGATATACTTTTTTTTCTTTCTCACCAGGCACTCTCCACTTTCTTAAAGAACTTGTGCAAGCGATTTCAGAAGCAACAACTTTAAAGGAATTTAAAGAGTATTCTGCTAACTCCAACAGTAAAACCATTATGTGATTACAATAACCACTCAAACCAGCAGGGCAACTGCAAGAAGCCTTATCAACTTGACTACTTTTGCGATTTATGTAAATTTGCATTTTTCTAATCATTTTTTTCATGCTTTTTCGACATGCACATTTGACAATGAAGCATTTTAGTGTTTGTGCTGTGAATAAACTGTCAACAGAAATATAACGTTCTTGTTTAAATTTTAGTCCTCTTTCTAAAGTTTTTTTAATAGTCTTTTCTTTTATTTTACCGCATTTGCTCATATGGTTATCAATTTCGCGTTTGGTAAACACTGGTAGAAACTCCAGAGATTTTCCCCAGTACTTATTTTCTTTTAAAGATGCATCTTTTTTCGATTTTAACTCTATTTCCAAATCACTATTTATATCTTGCAATATTAAATTTTGAATTTTATCAGTTTTAAAGCAGTTACTTTTATCATTATTAATTATATTCATAATTTTTTAGATAGATAAATAAAAGAATGAGTTTTATTTAAGCAATTTGTCGCTACTTGTTTACATTTTTGTCCTTGCTGGCCTCGTTTTTATGTTGCAAAAATAGTTGCGCAATCGAATTAAAGAAATGTCTATTAGAAGTCTTTTTTGCTCAAGCTGTTTTATCTTGATTTTTTGTAGTTATATTATCATATTTAAAAAAGTTTACAAGATTAAAAAAACACGAAACATATTGTCACTTCCGAGTGAAAACTTTGAAACTTAAAATTTAAATTCGCTTCTCTAATAATAATTAAAAATGATAATTTCTGATTTCTAAAGTTATGTCATCTGCATCTTTGACCTTTAAAAATGATAGTATAGAAATAAGATTTTATTTCAATTTTTTATAAAAACTCTATCTGTTAAAGATGAAGAAGAGGCCATCCATAATGGACGTCATCCAAATAGGGAGGGGGGAAGGGGTTCGAGATAAAAAGGAGAAAAAGAACAAGGGGAGGTAGGGAATTTGTCAGAAAAAGACGTCACTTTATAGATTTTTTTTTTTTAGTTTAGTTTACATGAAAACTGTATAAATATGTGTTTTTAAGAAGATAATGATGAGAATATTTTTACTTTTATTTTTGAAAGGTGTAGCAGCGGATTCAAGCATTATTGCGAGATGAATTAGTTTTTGGGGGGTATAAGTTGAGGGAGGGGTAGGATTTTATGAAGTCATTTTTAAGGGGTATAGGGAAAAAGGACAACCGGTGACAAAGAGGGATAAGAGTCAAATTTGGGAAAAGGGTCAAATTTGGGAAAAGGGTCAAATTGGCTAAAAAATGATGAAGTCCTTTATAGATGGCCTCAAAACTATTTCTTCATTACTATTGTATTAAATACAATTTCTTAACCGTGAAATTTTTTTTTTTTTTTTTTTTTTTAATTTAGCCGTAGAAATATTTACAAGTTCCGTAATTTAAAATATTTAAAAATGGCAAGGACGAGAAGAAGACGGGGAAAAAATGATACATCTGTACCAGTTTTATATATTTTAATGTATTTGTATGCAACATAATAAAAGATAAATCCAAAAGGAAACTTCACGCATAAAGGTTTACTTTGCTACAAACTGACGTTAATGCCCAAAATCATTTTGGCTTAACTTTTAGATAAGCGTTTAATATTATTCTATTAGTTCTTAAACATAAGATTTAACTTTTTTTTTATAACTTTAGTTTAGTGCTTTTAGATCTTCTTAATTTCATTTGTATAGCGTTACGTACAAATTTATGTAAGTGTACACGTCTTTATTTTGAGTTTGCAGGCATTTTATTGAATAATCGCGTATATCTTTATTATCTATAAAATAAAAAAACTTTAAAAAAAATTTTAATTTTAAAAATGTCTTTTACTATATTCTTATTTTTCAGAATTAAAAGTGCGTTAGATATTTTATGAATATATAAACAATTGCTTATATATTCATAGCAAAAAAGTAAGAATTTAGAAAAAAAGATTTTACTCTGTACTTTGTAAACAAGTCTTTTATTATGTTAATTTCCACAAGTGTTACTGCCATTTTTAAAAAAAATCTTAGAGGAGGTTTTAAACCTTTCAAAACAACGCTAAGATTTGTATTAAAAATGGCAGTAACACTTGTGGAAATTAAGAAATTAAAACTTGTATATTGGACAAACTAGAAAAAAGAACAGAACAATTGTTGTGAAATTATTGGACTTTAAAGATAAGGAAGCAAGAATAATTATTGGACTTTAAAGATAAAGAAGCTCTTTAAAATTAAAAGGAAAGAATATTTTTACGAACGAAGATTTTTGCACGGAGACAAATCGAATATAATTTTAAAAAGCGATAATAAAAGTGATTGTCATAATGCAGTCAACATTAATATGCGTAGCTTAAAAAAGAAGGTAGATGATTGAATCAAATTCCGATGTTTGAAGTTTTGTGTAAATTGATGACACGAAAATATATTGATGATTCAAATAATTGCGTTGCGTAAAAAACTAAGTATATATTTATAATTAACTTGCATTTGAGTAACTACTTAGTAGTCCTGAGCAACATAATTTTGTCTTGTTGGTAGTAACACTTGTGGAAATTAACAAAATAAAAAACTTGTTTACAAAGTACAAAGTAGAAACAGAAGCTGCGCTAAAGCAACAAGAAAACAACTTTATAAACATCGTTAGCGCAAACACCAAAATCTTAAACGAGAGATTGGACAAACTAGAAAAAAATATTTTAGAAAACGCTAAAAAAATATTAACACTTGCAACAGAAATTTAAGAAATATAAGTTAGTTTAAATTTTCATGGGAACTTATTGAAAACAAAATTAAAACTGCGTTTGATATTTTCATAAAAAATAAATCCACTCACAACGAAATTCAAATTATCAACATTAAACTCAAAAAAATAAATAGCAAGCTAAGAGAAATAGAAGATAGATTAAGAAGGAACAATATAAGAGTTGAACGAGTTAAAGAAGATGATAACGAAAACTGGCTAGAAAGTGAATTAAAAGTTAAAAAAATATTTGATGAGTACTTAGGCATAAAAGGTGTAAAAATTGATAGAGCGCCTAGAGCTAGTAAAGAAGATATAAAAAAGAACAGAGCAATTGTTGTGAAATTATTGGACTTTAAAGATAAGGAAGCAATTTTAAGAAACTCTTTAAAATTAAAAGGAAAGAATATTTTTACAAACGAAGATTTTTGCACGGAGACAATTCGAATAAAAAAAGACTTGCGAGAGAAAATGAAAATTGAAAAACAATCGGGAAAACTTGCATATATTTCCAACGACAAGCTTATTGTACGCGAATAAAATGCCAAAAAAAAAATTTTTTTTCCTTAATTGTTAGCGTAATATTTAAATATAAATTATATGCTTAAGTGGTATACAGTATGTTAATCACTAAGTCTTTCTAAAAGACTTTCAAATTGTCCCACACTATTACTTATTGCTAAATCTAAATTATAGCGAAAATGGAAACAGTTAATAATGATTTTGAAAAAATAATTAATTTATTTGAAACCCTAGCAATACTCTTAGACGACGAATCCGATCCGGATATTATTTATTTTAACGAAATTATTTCTCCTGAATTTGAAACCTCTTAGTTTTATCCTACTAACGCGAGCAAAATTTTAAAATGCGATAATAAAAGTGATTGTCATAATGCAGTCAACATTAATATACGTAGCTTAAAAAAGAAGGTAGATGATAGAATCAAATTCCGATGTTTGAAGTTTTGTGTAAATTGATGATCCGAAAATATATTGATGTTTTAAATAATTGCGTAGCGTAAAAAACTAAGTATATAATTGCATTTGAGTAAATAATTAGTAGTCCTGAGCAACACAATTTTATCTTTCTTGCCTGGCGACGCGGGATCGATTCCTCTTTAACGCAAATGCTGTGTACTTTTATGTTTTATTTTAAATTTTTTAGCTCTAGTTTTATGCGTTATGTCTATGATTGTTGTCAATGCGTTATGTCCATGATTTTTGTCAATAAAAAGTTAAATTGTTTATAAAATTTTATTTATTATAAAAATTGGGAAGTGTACACACCTAGTCTGACTTAAACACGTAAAACAAGAAGGGAGTGTACATACAACGACTCACATAATAGGTAGAACATGCAGGATGTGTACATACA
Source organism: Hydra vulgaris (assembly GCF_022113875.1). NCBI lineage: Eukaryota > Metazoa > Cnidaria > Hydrozoa > Anthoathecata > Hydridae > Hydra > Hydra vulgaris. The sequence continues at coordinate 1,701,413 of NC_061169.1, forward strand.
CTTACTAAGGGTTTCGGTTTAAATAGGCAATAAGTTAAAAAAAAATTTGTTTTAAAAAGTGTTTAAAAATCAAGGCTAACACTTATTTTGGTATATTCCGGTCATCAATTTACATAAGACTTCAAACGTCGTAATAGGTTTTTGATTCTATCATCTACCAAAAAGAATTTTGCAAACTTATTAAATTTTATTAGCGAAGCGGAAAGTTCTTTTAATTCAATTTGTTCAACTGAAACATACAGATTTTAAAAATAACTCAAATCTCAATTTCCCAGGTTTTGATCCAGTAATTTTAGAACGAAGTACTAATAAGCGAGGAGGAGGAGTTTTATTTTTTGGTAAAAATAACCTTCTGTATAAAGTTCGAAGCAAAATGCGCGTTTCTGATGAAAACAAAGAGATTTTAACAATAGAATTATAAAAAAGCGTTGAAAAAATATACTAATAAGCTGTTGTTACCGGGATCCAAAAAATATACTAATAAGGTTACCGGGAACCAAAAAATATACTATAAGTTATATATATATATACTATAAGTTATATATAAGTTAAAATATACTAATAAGTTACCGGGAACCAAAAAATATACTAATAAGTTGTTGTTACCGGGTTGTTACCACCCGAATTGAAAACTTAATAAAGAAAACTGATCTTGAAAAGAAAAAAAATTACTTGATCGGGGATTTCAACTTAAACTCCTTGGGTTATTATGAAAATGAAAGTTGTAGAAAATTTTTTAGTGGTTTATTTGAAACTTGAACAATACCTTCAATTAATTGTCCGACTAGAATCACAAGTCATTCATCGTCATTAATTGATAACATTTTAATAACCGATTTTTTTAATGTCGCTAAAAAAAGAGTTATAAAAACAGATGTTTCCGATCACTTCCCGATTTTTTTTTTGTACGTATTAATTTAAAAAAAGAGAAGCAGGAAAACGTTTTAATAAAAAAACGGCTTATCAACAAGAATAAGTTATATTTTTTTAGAGAGCAACTATTATTTATAGATTGGGGTTATATTAACTTTAATGATAATATCAACATAATCTACAACAATTTTTTCAAAACTGTTCCTTTAATTGAAATAGTTTTAAGCGATAAAGAAATGTCATCTCCCTGGATTACTAAAGGTCACAGAAAATCATCAAAAATTAAGCAGAAACTATACATTAAATACCTAAAATCAAAATCAGAAAAACATAAACAAAATTATAAAACTTATAAAAACTTATTTGAAAGCTTCGCAAAAATGCAAAATAAAACTACTTTTCAAACTTGCTTAACAAATATAAGCACATCTCAAAACGCGTCTGGCAAATCATGAAGGAGGTGTCTGGAAAACTTAAACTAAATGAAAATTTACTCCCAAATTTTATACTAGTGGACAACAAATTAATAAATGACTCAAGACTCAAATGATATTGCATTTGAATTTAACGAGCTTTTCTCCACAATCAGGACAAAATTAAGCGATAGTATTTCATTCATTATAGATGAATCTATTGATGAGTTCGAAACATCAATAAGATCTAACCTAAATTATATAACCTAAATGAGTTAACTTTTAATGAATTTGAGGTTGGTTTTAAATTATTACAACGAAATAAAGCTACTGGGTGTGATGATATTAACACAAATACTGTGATTAGTTCCTACGATGTTATAAAAGACATTCTTTATAAAATCTTCAGAGGATCCATTGTTGTCAAACTATCGTATTTATTTAATATATATTTTTTATACAATTTTAAATTTTAAATTTAAAATTAATTTTTTCCCACATCATCCCAGACCTTTTAATTAATACAATAAAAATAAAAAGTGAAAAAGTTACAAAATTTCTCGGAGTATATTTTAATAAAAATCTATCTTGGAGAAATCATATTCATAATATCTCCAATAAAATTGCTAAATGTGTAAACCTCCAATAAAATTGCTAAACTCACAGAACAGAGCTAAAATCTCTTTACCTTCATCAGAAACGCGCAACTCGCGCAATAAATTTAGAAAATCGCTTTTTTTATACGAAACAATTTTTTAAAGAAATGAATATTTATCGAATTTTTGAAAGTATTGTAACTTTAAATTTTAATTTTTACAATTTATAAACTTCTTGTGCAACTTTTTTATAACTTGTATTGATGTAACGATTCCATTAGTAATAATAGCTTTGATAAAGATTTATTATTTTTTTGGTTGACATATTAAAAGAAGCATGATTATCAATTAATCGCCCATAATTAGTAGGCAAGTTAGGATGCATATATTTGGAATCACAACGAAATTGTATTCATAAAATATTTTATAAAGTAAAAAGAATATGCATCGATAGAATAAATCTAGATTGTCTTATTTTAACCAATCAAGTAACTTTCTTTTAGAAGCACAAGATTGTCGCGTTTTCCATATATACCTAATATATATATATATATATATATATATATATATATATATATATATATATATATATATATATATATATATATATATATATATATATATATATATATATATATATATATATATATATATATCCAATACATCACTTTTGTATGCATGAGTTTTATCTTTATAGTTTAATTTATCAAAATATTATCAAAATATTTATTATCACAATATATTTTATTACAATATTTTTTTTTAATTATCATGAACATTTTCAATGTTTCTTTCGAATTTTTTTTTTTAAGTAGTTATTATTAATTAAAGGTAAAATTCCAGCTGATACACATAAAAATATTTTGCTCGCGTAAGTAAATAGCATATGTATTGCTATTACTGTTATTTTCATTAGCTTATTGTTGTGTTTGATTATGTTTTAAAAATTAAAAAACAATGCATTGATATAATTTTTTTTTTTTTTTTACAATTTTTATGGCTATGGAACATGACCTGCATTTAAGTATATTTTGTTTCATGATCTTATTGCACTATGTGTTGTTGTTTTACTACATGCTGCTTTTAAGTCAAATAAAAACTCAATAAAAATGGGTCCCATGCAACAAATTGAAAGAGTAATAAGGCATTCTTCTGATCAATTAAAAAGAACATCTATTCCCAGCGGGCACAGACGTAAATCAAACGTTCTACGGACGTCTAAACTAGGTCGCAACGTCTGCCCAGCGGGCACAGACGTCAATCAGATGTCTTACGGACGTCTTAACTAGGTCGCGACGTCTCAGACCAAATTAGGACGTCCTAAAGACGTCCGGTAGAGACGTCTTTGTTAGGACGTCAAAGTGACGTTAATATAAAGACGATATTAGGATTTCCATATTTAGACGTCCTATTGACGTCGCTAAGACCTACATTAGACGTCCTAATTACCTTAAAAAATTTATATTTTCAACTTGGCGCATACAATATTATGCGCTAACTCGGTTAATTAAAAATGTATATATATCAATATATATATATCAATATATATATATATATATATATATATATATATATATATATATATATATATATATATATATATATATATATATATATATATATATATATGTATATATATATCAATATATATATATATATATATATATATATATATATATATATATATATATATATATATATGTATATATATATCAATATATATATATATATATATATATATATATATATAATATATATATATATATATATATATATATATATATATATATATATATATATATATATATATATATATACATATATATTCTTATAAGGTTAAGCATGAAACTTGAGATTTTTTGCATTATTCAGTTTAAATCTACCTCTTCTCAACCATATATAGGAATTACTATTTACTACTTTATATACTATTTATATGGCTTTACTTATATATTTTATTTTTCAAAGTTTCAGAAAAAATTTATATTCTAACTTGCTGAAATGAAAAAAAATTTTAGTAGATAGAACTGCACTGTTCTCTAATAATCCAGAAGAAGGTTTTAAACAACGTAAAAGTTCAGATAAACTTAATGTTTTGAAAAAAAAAATTTGCAAATGGAGATATCCAATACATCACTTTTGTATACATGAGTTTCATCTTTAAAGTTTGTATGATATTTATTATTACAATATTTATTTTAAATTGTCATAAACATTTTCAATGTTTCTTATACATTGTTTCTTTTTAGATAAAACAGTTATCATTAATTGGCGATAAAAATCTAGCTGATACAATTAAAAATATTTTGCTCTTGTAAGTAATTAGCAAAAGTTTGAGTTTTAACATTTATGATTGACAGTAGAGCATTTATCTTCTTTTTTATATATGTAGACTGCCAACAGACACTATTTTGTCAGAATACAGCATGAATTGTCTAAAGAAGAAAAAAAAGTTTAAAGAGTTGACAAGTCTATGTAACGCTGTCACTGGTATTCTTATTAGCTTATTAATGTGTTTGATTAATTAAAAATTAAAAATGATGTTTTAAAAAAAAAAAAAAAAAAAATTTTTTGGCTCTGGAACATGACATGTATTCAAGTATGACATATATATTTTATTTTATGATTTTATTGAAACATGTTTTGTTGTTTTTATTAGAAGCTGCTTTAAAGTCAAATAAAAACTTAACCAAAATAGATGCTATCCAACTTATTGGGAGAGTAGTTAGGCATTCTTCTGACCGAATAAAGAAAACATCGACTAATATGGATTTCGATCAATGTTGGCTTAATTAACTGTTGTATTTTTTTTTCCATTTTTAAGCAATTTTCTTCTATTTATAATGCACTACCGATTATATTCTACAGTACCTATTTGTTTTTAATTTGAAAAATGTAACTTTTTTGTTGGAAAAATTATTCTTAATTTTTATAAAGTTATTAATTTATTTTAAATATATATAATTACACTTTATTTACATTGATTTCCTTTTATAACTTCCCTTGCCTAGATTAAGGCAAATCTAAGGTGTGTGTTGTAAATCATTGCATTTTTATATAACTTTTAAAAGAATGTCTTGGTAAAATTCAAACGTCTCTAGGACGTCTGAAAAAGACGTCTTTAAGTCATTCATATGAGACCAGCCAGAGACGTCTCTAGAACGTCTGCAAAAAACGTCTTTAGGACGTCCGGAATGGACGTCCTCAAGCCTTTCATTTGAGACCAACTAAGGATGTCTTACGGACGAGACTTAAGACGTCTAACGGACGTCCTTAGGACGTCAAAATGCCCGCTGGGTCAGAACAAATTAGGACGTCCTAAAGACGTCTGATAAAGACGTTTTTTTTAGGACGTCCTTGTGACGTTAATATAAAGACGATATTAGGACTTTCATATTTAGACGTTCTGTTGACGTTGCTGAGACCTACATTAGACGTCCTAATTACCATAGAAAAATTAATATTATCAACTTGGCGCATACAATATTACGCGCTAACTCGGTTAATTAAAAATGTCTACTTGTTTTGGTTGATTATTTTGAGATTATTAATTTTGTTTAGTTATTTATCGCTTAAAGATATTTTTTAATTTTCTATATTATATACATATATCATATATGTATATATATATATATATATATATATATATATATATATATATATATATATATATATATATATATATATATATATATATATATATATATATATATATATATAAACATATGAATTATGTTAGTGCATTCTGCAAACAGAGTGATGTCTGCAATTGTAATGCTTTTAAAGAACAGAGCAATTGAGGTTGCGTAGTCATAGAGTTAGAGTTGCGACATTGAAAGTGAGTCAAAGTTGCTAAACAAAATCACGACTGTGACTCTAATAGTAAAACTTCTCTGTATTGCATGTGCATGTACAAATTATTTAACCTTTAAAGAACTTTTCATATATTTGGCAAATAAGATTTTTTTAATCATTGCATAATATTGTTTTAAAGAATTCAAAGAAATATTCAAAAATTTTGCTTTGGAGTTGGAATTGTATGTATAAATATATATATATATATATATATATATATATATATATATATATATATATATATATATATATATATATATATATATATATATATATATATATATATCAGTGTGTGTGTGCGTTTGTGTATAGGTAGCGATTCTTTACAGTTTTTGGCGTTAGACAAAAACCCTATAATTGTCTTGAACTTTACTTGTTTATACATTTTTTTAAGTTTAAGCATGAAACTTGAGATTTTTTGCATTATTTAGTTTAAATCTACCTCTTCTCAACCATATATAGGAAGTACTATTTACTACTTTATATACTATTTTTATGGCTTCACTTATTTATTTTACTTTTCAGAGTTTCAGAAAAAAATTTGTATTCAAACTTGCTGAAATGAAAAAAATTTTAATAGATAGAACTGCACTGTTCTCCAATTATCCAGAAGAAGGTTTTAAACAACGTAAAAGTTCAGATAAGCTTAATGTTTTGAATAAAAAATTCGCAAATGGAGATATCCAATACATCACTTTTGTATACATGAGTTTCATCTTTATAGTTTATATGTTATATATTTTTACAATATTTATTTCAAATCTAAGGTGTGTGTTGTAAATCATTGCATTTTTATATAACTTTTAAAAGAATGTCTTGGTAAAACTCAAACGTCTCTAGGACGTCTGAAAAAGACGTCCTTAAGTCTTTTATATGAGACAAACCAGAGACGTCTCTAAAACGTGTGCAAAAAACGTCTCTAGGACGTCTTGAAAAGACGTCTTAAGGACGTCTGGAATAGACGTCCTTAAGCCTTTCATTTGAGACTAACTAAGGATGTCTTACCGACGAGACCTAAGACGTCTTACGGACGTCCTTAGGACGTCAAAATGCCCGCTGGGTTAATAAAGATATTAATCAATGATGGCTTAATCAACTATATTCAACTGTTGTGTTATTTATTTGTTTTATATTTTTTAGTATTTTCCTTTTACTTATAATATACTACCGATTATACTCTTCAAAAAATATTAAATTTTAATTTGGAAAGTGTAACTTTCTTTGAAAAGTTTTCTAAATTTTTGTAAACTTAATTTTTGAAAGAATATTTTTCTAAGTTTTTGTAATATTGTTAATTGGTTTTATATATCGAACTATACTTTATTTTCTTTTATTTCTCTTTATATCATCCCCTGCCTTGATTACTCAAATCTAAGGTGTGTTTTATATATAATTGCATTTTTATATAACATTTAAAAGAATATCTAGGTAAAACTAGGATGTCTCTAGGACGTCTAAATAAGACGTCCTTCAGTCTTTCACATGAGACCTGAGACGTCCATAGGAGATTGAAAAGACGTCTATAGGACGTCTGCAATAAACGTCCTTAGGACGACTTAAAAAGATGCCTTTAGGACGTCTGGATTGCAGTCCAACCGGGATTTTGGCATCTTAATGACGTCCATAAGACGTCTCAAGTCTCGTCGGGAAGGCGTCTATAGTTGATCTCAAATGAAAGACTTGAGGACTTCTATTCCAAACGTCCTCAAAACATTTTTTTAAGACGTCCTAAAGACGTTTTTTGCAGACATCCTAGAGATTTCTTTTCAGCTGTCCTAGAAACGTATCTGGCTGATCTCATATGAAAGGACATCTTATTCAGAAGTCCTTGAGACATCCCCATTTTACTAAGACATTTTTTTAAAATTTATATAAAAATGCAAAAATTTACAACACACTTTATATATTGAATTTAATCTAGGTAAAGCAAGTTATAAAAATAAATCAAAGTCTCACTTGATATATTTAAAATAAATTAATAGTTTTACAAAAAATACGAATAATTTTTCAAACAAAGTTATACTTTCCAATTTAAAAACTAATAGGTTCTGTAGAGTATAATCGATAGTGTATTATAAATAGAAGAAAATTGTTGAAAATTGGAAAATAAATAAAAAATACAACACATAATTAAGCCATCATTGATCGATATCCATATTAGTAGATGTTCTCTTTAATTGGTCACAAGAATGCCTAATTACTCTCCCAATAAATAGGATGACATCTGCTTTGGTTAAGTTTTTATATGACTTTAAAGAAGCTTCAATTAAAAACAACAACACATATTTCAATAAGATCATAAAATAATATATACTTGAATACATGTCATGTACCATAGTTAAGGAAATTGAAAAGAAAATTAATTTTTTTTCTATTAAAACATTTTTAATTTTAAAAATTAATCAAACACATTAGTTTGCTAATAATAATACATGTCACAGAGTTACATAGACTTATCAAATTTTTAAAATTTTTTTGCTTCCTTAAAATAGTGTCTGTATACAAAATATATATATATATATATATATATATATATATAAATATATATATATATATATATATATATATATATATATATATATATATATATATACATATATATAATTATATATATATATATATACATATATATATATATATATATATATATATATATATATATATATATATATATATATATATATATATATATATATATATATATATATATATATATATATATATATATATATATATATATATATATATATATATATATATATATATATATATAAGCAGAGCTTTGACTAAAGGCTTATTTGCAAAAATAGGGGCTCTTTCACAAATGTTAAATTTTAAGGGTTTTATGACAGATTTTTTTGAAGGGGAGGGAATAAGCTTCGACATAATTGCCATGGCAATGTTTATAACGTTTAATCAGTATATACCAAGTTATATACAATACAAATATAAAATTATATTTATATAATAGTTTTATATAATTTATTTATCAGTAACTAATGGAATGTTGGTAATTTATTACATGAATCACAAACATGTGCGTATCTTTTACACTTAAAAACGTTTAAATAAATGTCGATTATGAAATTAAAGGTTATATGTTTTTCTACCTTCGATGATGAAAAGTAAATATATAAATTTGCTTTTTCTGTAAATTTTAAATATTTAGACGTAGTTTTGAAAAATTTGCAATGGGTATACTTTGTGGGACCTTCACGAGATATCCGGTGTACATACCCATATAGGCACCAGAGGATAATTGGTCTTCCATATGGGTAAACCGTATGGGGTCCATTTGGGTTTGCATATAGGCTTAATACGGTTTTAAAGTACGGGATTTGACTGAAGTCCATACGGAATACCTGACGGGCTTACCCATATGGGCCCCATATAAACACCGCGGCCATGATCCGATGGAATACCGTTGGTCTTCCCAATCAGGATCAGTTGGCGAACCGTATATTAATGTTAGCTGTGTAATAAGTTACTTCTGACTTTTATAACTAAACCTCTTAAATTAAAAGCTTACTCTCAGACAAAAAAAAATTTACAAAACTTACATTTACAACACTTATGTAATAGTTATAGAATAAAAAGACTGTTGACGAATTACTAATCTAGTTTTAATAGAAGTGTTAGTGATAGTTATTCTATTATACAACTATTGCATTAGTTAAATTGTTTAAGTCTTCTAAATTAAAACATAAAATTGAGTCTTAAGGATTATTTTACCAGTATACAATAAGTTCCTTTTAGAGTAATGATACTCCTGCGTATTGTAGATTGCAGTAACCTAAAACATGTCAATGTCAATAGTAATTATTGACACTATTTAACAATGAACTTATAAGGTCGTTGTTGAGTCCTAAAAATTTCTTAAACTCTCATTGCTCTTGTGGCAAATAACAACGGCATTTAAATTTACATTTTGTGTACTCTTTTTATAAAGGATCTCTTTTTTTTTTACATCATTTTTTTTCAACTCTCATATTCTCGGCCGGATTGAAATCTTTTTTTATTAACATTACATTTTCAGGTGTCTGGGTTCATGGTTATTGTACGCTGTTTTTATGTCTCGACTTGCACTAAAGGTAAACTTATTTCGAATATTTATATATTTTATTTATTTATTTCTTTTCTTTTTTATAGTAAATAAAAATATATGAAGAAAAATGCATAGAAGGAACAATTTTAATTTTACTAAAAGGTAGGATATTATTGTAAAAATAAAATATGATGGATTTTATAGTAAAAATACCAAACGCATTGCAAAAAAAAAACTAAACAAACAAACTGTAAGTCTTTCTTTTTAACGCTCTAGACATTAGCCAACGAAGAGTTTTATACTTTTATAAACATTTCTAAATGGGTACAAACACAAACATATTCTCAAAAAAACGAGGCAAATATACAAAAAAGAAAATTCTTTAAGTAGACAGAGATGGCAGTGCTGGATCAAAGGGCTAGAGGCGGTTAAAGCCCCTGACTCCTTAAAATCTAAGAGCAAATTTAGGGGTTCTCAAAAATTTTAGAGAACCTTTTTTTTTATCATTTTTAGGCTGTGGCCGATAAAAAGTCCTCCGAAAACAAAAATAGCCCCGGGTCCCAAGAAGTCTTAACCCGCCTCTGAGAGATAGTATGAGGGAACACATAAAGAGTATTCCTGATATAGGTTCACACTACAGCTGTGCCAATACAGAAAGGAAATACTTTGAATCTGATTTGTCTATGAATTGACTGTTTAACTCTAACAAGAACTTTGCCAGCAAAAAGCAGCAAAAAAGCATTTATACTCTGACATTTTTGAAAATGTGTTATTTCTTTCCAAATAATATAAACAGTAAAGTGTGATAAATGCAAGATTTTTAATACCAAAAGTGCTGAAGATAAAATGAGCGATTGACTCAACATCTAAATCATATATAATAAAAAAAAGACACGCGCGTAAAGCGCAAAAAATATAGAGTACAGAATTCCTATTCTTTTATTTGATTTACAAATTTTAAAATCCTGCTCAAAGCTGAAATCTAAAACTTCTTTTATCTTAAAAAGCTGTTTGTTTATAACATGACATCACATATTTCCATGAATATAGCTGTTTACTGTTGTATCTGCTCTGAAGGCCAGTCAGTAAGATCATGAAATGATAGGTCATCTGCTATCTTCATCATTTTATCTTAAACATTTTACATTCTGTGCTTACCACACATCCGTAGCCTAAAAACTTTTTTTTATTATCTGACTCTACTTTGCGTTCATACTGTTTCTACTTATCGATATTACAGTTTCTATTTTGCGTTCCACAAAATAGAAACAGTATTATGAGCATCTTTTTTTTGAGAAAATTTTTGCCGCGAATGTACGTGTTTTTGACTGCTCTTAAAAAATATTAATTAAAAAGCAGAAATAACGATCAAAGATATCGAAAAAATTATTACAAAAAAGTTTGAAGAACAAAAAAAAAGAACTTTGCTCAAAGAACCAGAAAGGTTATTAAAAGATTAAGAAACTTCACACAAATCGTGTGTGGAAATATAAAAATGATAGACTCGAAAAAATAGAAACTAAATTATAAATATGAACAAAGTAAATATACGAAATATTAAAAAAATCTTTAACGATGTGAAAGAAAGTCTCAACTTTCAAAAAGAAAAAATAAAGGAAGAAATAACACAAATAAGGAAGAAATATGATCTTGAAATTAAAAATTAAAATTAAAAAAAAAATACTGACTTAGAAAATCGCTCTTGTTATAACAACATTAGAGTCGACGGTCTGAAAGATTCACCAAGAGAAAGTTGGAGTTCTTGTGAGAAATCTGTAAAAAAAACATTCACAAACAACCTTAAAACTTTAACTGAAACTATTGTGGAACGAGCGCATCGAATTGGGTCTTAAAGAAGACAAAACGCCAAGAACTATCGTAGTGAAACTATTAAACTACCAAGATAAAATTAAAAATTTAAGTTCACTTTAAAACCTAAATGGAAGTGGATTATATATAATTGAAGAATTTGCTAAAGAGACAATCGAAGAGAGAAAGAAACTTTGGGAAGAAGTCAAAAATCTGCCCAACCAAAATAAATACGCATCACTTGAGTTTAATAGCGTTTTTTGTCGCGAATTTAGGAAATAAGAAATTTTTTGCGTATAATTAAGACAAAGTTTTTTAAGTTTAATTCTCTTAACAAATAGCTAAACAAGCAATAGATTACAAGACGCAACACTTTAATGTTTTCAAATCGGCTAATAACTTTTTTCTTAATAACTCTTACGATCCAGAACTTTAATGAAAATAATTTTAACTAGCGGTTGTCTGAATTAGGAACTTTTAAAAATGAATTAAAAATCATTAAATAATATCTTTATGGTGATTTTTGGTTCAGTATTATTTGCTTAACAGAAACTTGGTGTTCTGACGAATCATCCAGAATAAATTCAAACCTATTAATTCCAAATTACAAACTATTATCTTATGAGCGAAAAATTCAAAACGAGGTGGTGGAATTATGACATATATTCATCATGATCTCATAACTAAAATTAGAGATGAATTTTGGGTTTCTGATGCCGATGGTGAGGTCTTTACAATTGAAATAATAAACAAGAAATTAAAAAATATACTAGTGCCCATCTGTTACAGACCATCTGAAGGTGATATGAAAAACTTTTCAAATCACATAAAGCAAATATTCCTAAAAAATAACAGAGCACACAATTTTATTCTGTATTGGTGACATAGGTTTAAATTGACTACAATGATGATACTGTTACCAAAACTTTTTTTGACGATATGTTTCAACATTACGTCTTTCCTATAATAAACAAACCAATCCGGGTAACGTTAAATTCAATCACTGCAATTTTTTATTTATTTTTTATTTTTAATTTACCTCCTCAAGGCCAAGAAGGCCACTACAGACGAGGAGGCTACTTATTTGTGGCTATAACCCTCTCTCAACTCTATAACTCCGAAACACGAACCTTGATGAACAAGGCCGCTGCGCGGAGAAACGAGTTGAGCGCGGTGCTACCAGGGACGTGGTGAGGATCGAACTCATAACCACTCGTTTATGAAGCGAGCTCTCTACCACTACACCACTACCGCATGAATTGACAACATATTGACTAATTTATTTTATGATTCTTCATTAAAAGCAGGTGTAAGTAAAACGGATATATCCGAGCACTTCCCGATATACTTTTCCTTTTTTCAAGATACAAAAATTAATAACACTAAAATTAAAGTCTGAAAACTAAAATAAACGAAAAATTAATAATTTTATTACTCAACAGTTTAAAGACTTACTATTGGCAGTAAGGTGGGACAGGATTTACAAAAAATGCAACCAAGGGCATACCAACTCCGCTTATAATGAATCTATAGAAATATTATTGTTATTATTATATATATATATATTTTTTTTATTCTTATATTAGCCGTACATATAACATTTACAAGTTTCGTAAATTAAAGGTGTAATATTTACAAGTCTCGTGAGTCAAAATATATAGTGAAGTTTATAATTAAATAGTACGAGCCGGACTTCAAGATGATCGTAATGATCTTATCACGAAGCCCTTACACTGTGTTTGATATATATTATGATTATGTTAAATATAATTATATATTAAGTACAACTATATTTTTATGGTCTTTAAATTAAATTAAGCCCATAATAAAAAATAAACTCAAAATAAGCTCAGTATAAAAAATTAAACATTACAAGCAGCATAATAACTAAAATTGATAAGAAAAAATCAAGTGTTTTTTTGTGTGTGTAATAAACAATTTTTGATATATTGTTTGAGAAAGGTAAGAGTCATTTAGATAATACACATAAACGAGTCAGTTCACTTTGTTGTTGATATATATGTAATTTAATTTATAGTCTTAGAAGAATTCAGAGTGTCTGTTTAGATTCAGTATCAGATTTTTTAACCTTGTTTTCAAGGAATTTTGATTATCTAGATTGCAAATTGATTTGTTTTTAGTTACTAGTTTGTTGTATAAATAAGGACCCCGATATGAAATTGAGACTAGGAAAGTTTTTTTTTTTAAAAGGTGCTATAAAGTTTCCTGCTTCTCTTGTGTTGTATTTGTTAACTTTATTTATAAAAAAGTTGTTTAAAAAATAGTTTGGTAGTTGAGCTAATTTAAATTTTAGCATAAACAATATATTTTGGCAAATGTTAGTTTGATAAATGTTAAGTACATTTATTGCTTTAAATAAGGGTTCAGCGTATGTAAATTTGTCTCTATGGTAGATTAGTCTTACAACATGTTTCTGACGTCGATATAAAGTTTTTAATTTGGTTATATGCGTACTCGCCCAAGCTATATTGGCATATATGAGGTAGCTATGTATAAAAGAGAAATATATAAGTTTTAAGTTACTTTGCGACAGCATAGGTTTTGCTTTATAAAGTAGACCTATGTTTTTTGATATTTCAGTGTTTAAAGCATTTATGTGAGCTTTCCAAGATAACTTTTTATCAAGTATAACTCCTAAAAATTTAGTTTCGTGAGTTCTTTTAATTACTATACTTTCTATTTTTAGAAAGGGTAGAATATTTGGTAGTGAGTTTCTTTGTTGGTTTGAACAAAATAAAGTGCATTTTGTTTTTCCTATGTTTAGGGAGAACATATTTGTTTTAAACCATATATTTAATTTTTGGAGTTCTATGTTTACATTATCACACAGATCCTTGATGTTTGTCGAAGAGTAAAATAAATTTGTATCGTCTGCAAACATTATAAATTCAAGTTTGCCAGAAACTTTTGAAAGGTCGTTTATATAGATTAGGAACAAAAGAGGAACAAGAATTGAACCTTGGGAACACCGAAAGTTATTTTTAATAATTTAGTGTGGTAATTATAATCTGTAATAAGACACTGTTGTCTGTTATACAGGTAACTTTTAAACCACTACAGTGTATGGTTTTTTAATCCGTATTTTTCCATCTTTTTTAGAAAGATTTCATGATCTATTGTGGCGAATGCTTGTGACAAATCTACAAAGACTCCTAATACGAACTTCTTTTCATAGATTGATTCACTAACCCTATTGATGAGCTTTACGAACGCATGCTCTGTCGAGTGCTGAGTTTGAAAACCATATTGGTTTTCATTCAGGATTTTGTTTGTGGTTAGGTATTTATAAAAACGATTGTAGATTATTTGTTTGAATAGTTTTGAAAATACGGAAATGATTCTTAAAGCACTATAATTATCACTTCTCTATAATTGAACAAGAATTAAAAGTAAAATACTGACAATGACCATGGATTACTAGAGGTATAAAAAAATCTTAAAAAAAAAAAAAAACTGTACAAAAAGTATTTAAAAAATAGAAATGAAAAAAATCCAAATACTTACAAACATTAGAAAAATTTATTTGAAAAAATAAAAAAAAGTTCAAAGAAAAATGACTACTCGAACCAAATAATTAATGCAACTGGTGACGTTAAAAAAATTGGAATACAATAATAGAAATAATTGGAAACAAAAAAGTTCAAACAAATAGTTTACTTGCTTAAATCGTCATAGACAATATAGAGAACAGTGACAAAAATACGATTGCTGAAAAATTCAACGAGTTTTTTGTAAACATGGGCCCTAACCTCGTCTCAAAAATTAAGTCTACTAATAACTGATTTAAATCATACTTAAGTGATACGCAGAGCAAACTAAAATACAAAGAACTAAACTACCAAGAACTTAATGTTGCTCTAACTTCCTTAAAATTAAATAAAGCTCCAGGTATAGATGATATCTGTAGTAGGGTAGGGGCAAATGTCTTTACAACGATAAAAAAACCTATATTTGAAGTTTTTAAGTCTTCGATTAAAACAGGAGTTGTTCCAGACAAGTTAAAAGTAGCTAAAGTAGTCTCACTATTTAAAACATGTGAATCATATCTAATTAACAACTATAGACCTATCTCGGTACAAGGGAATACCAAGATAGGTCTATAGTTAGGGGAAAGGTGCCTGTGATGTCATAGCGCTAATGATAGCATACTGGTCATATTTCCATAAATATTGCTTTTAGTGAAAAACTGATTAGATCTATTTTTTAATATTGGCTTTAGAATAATTTATATGAAAATTTGTAACTTTTGCACAGATATTGTTTTCATAATTAACAGAAATTATATTTGGGATATTAAGTAATTTTATTCGTTTTATATGGATAAGATTATAAAGTTAATATTAAACGTAATTAAAAAGATATTGTTTTGCATTTCATCTACATCTTTTGTGCATTAATTAGAGTATTTACTTTAATTGTTATTTTTGAACAAGGCAGGCACAGCTAATTTAAGTAAAAATGGTGTCTTTTTGCTATGATGGCATATTTACGAATTGCGCAAGTGGGCATAGGTATGCAATCATTGGACTTAATGTTTAAATTACACCTAATATCACAAATACAAAAATTAATTAAAAAATATTAGTGCCTAATATCACAAATAATAATACAATAACGTTTTATTTGCTCTTTGAATTTAAAAAAAAATAGTTGATTTTAAAAAATTATAAATTATAAATAGTTAAAATTGTAATATTTTTATATATTAGCTTACGTTAAACTTTTTAATGGAATTTCTCATATATATGTATATATATATATATATATATATATATATATATATATATATATATATATATATATATATATATATATATATATATATATATATACATATATATATATATATATATATATATATATATATATATATATATGTATATATATATATATATATATATATATATATATATATATATATATATATATATATATATATATATATATATATATATATATATATATATATATATATTGCACAATGAATAAAGGTAATGTTGTTAACAATAGATGTTATTATAATACTTATGAATGGATATAAATAGGTATCAAAAGTTTATAGTTTTTTGTAGTAAATTTTTTTCATTTAAGTATAATGGCTGTTAATAAAACAAAAAAACAACAGTAGGAAGAAATAGCGATGGAAAATGCTGTAAGAAATGTTAAGGAAAAAGAAATGGGATGGTTATTAGCTGCTAAAACTTTTAATGCCTCTTCCACAACGTTGCGACAAAGATATAAAAATGACCAAGGTTCTAAGAAATCAGATTTGGGAGATCATAGAACAATTTTAAGTAATTCAATCGAAGAAGAAATAAATATGCATATAATTGATATGGAGACAAATTTTTTTAGTCTAACAACAAATGATCGACGTCGAGTTGTTTTTGTAATAGCAGAAAAAAATCATATAAGGCATAATTTTAATAAGTGTTTTAGAATGACAGGTAAAAATTGGTTGACTGGATATTTACAACATAATCCTAACATCTCAAGGAGAACACCAGAAAATACGTCATTTGCTAGAGCACAGGCATTTAATAAAAACAATATCAACTGCTATTTCACCGCCTTATCAATAATTATGGAACAGTACAAATTTTTTCCTGAAAATATATACAACGTTGACGAATCAGTGCTAATTACTGTGCACAAAAAACCACAGAAGATATTAGCTACTAAAGGAAGAAAACAAATAGGGACACTCAGTAGTACTGAACGTGGTCGGCAATTGACTGTTGTATGTTGTATGAATGCAATCGGAACATTTATACCATTTGTTCCAATATTTATTTTTCTTAGAAAGAGATTAAAAGATGAGTTGATGGATAGCGCTCCAATAGGCAGTAAAGCATTTTCCAAGAAAAAAGAGTGAATGACTAGTGAGATTTTCTTAAAATGGCTTGAACATTTTGTGCACCACTTTAGTGCGTCGAAAACTAACAAAAAACAACTTTTATTAGATGGCCACGTTACTCATAAAAGCTTGGCAGTTTTGGAATATGTAACAGAAAATGTTGTTGTAATATTTTGTTTTCCAGCGCACTGTACGCACAGCGTCCAACCACTTGATGTTGGATTTTTTGGTCCATTACAGATATATTATGATCAAGAGATTCAGACATGGCTAAGGCAATATATCGGTAAGCTCCTAGACTTTTAAACGATGCATATTTAAAAAGTGCAACTTTAGCAAATGCTCTGCATACTTTTGCAAGAATTTAAGAAATAAATTTATTTTGAAATAAGCTCAATAAAATTTTACACAAGAACTTAAGAAATCGACTCATTTCAAAATAAGTTCTTAGGAAAAAAATCAAGAACTTGAGCGTTCAGCTCATACAGAAGAAAGCTCTTCTGCATCAGTTAAAATACAAAAACCTAAAAAACCAACACATTTAGATATGAAGTCCCCTGCATCAGATGTGTCTAGCAGCGTTGAAACTTCTGTGTCAAGACAAAAACTGAAATATAATATAAAAAAGTTGTCTTCCTTGACTTTAACAACTCATAAAACTAAATTTAAGCGTACAAAAAAACGTGGGTAAAATGGGCATCTGAATTCTACTCCAAACATCCAAGAATTAAAAGATAAAGCAATAGAAAATGATAATAAGGTAAAAAAAAACGAACGAGTATAACTGAAAAATAAAAAAATTGTTAGAAAAAATAAAAGATAAATGTTACTTGAAAAAAAAAGGTGCACTGATGTAAATAATACAAGACTCAATAAAATTAATTTTGTATTTGATACAGCTTGTATGTTTTGTGAAGAATTTTATTCCCAGCCTTCTTCCAAAGAACTTTGGATTTGCTACCAAAAATGCAACTCTTAGTGTCATTGTTTATGCGCAGGCGTAGAATAAAAACGAAGAAAATTTATATGTGAACTTTGTTTATAAAATTTTGAAGAACGTACTTGTATTATTATTGGTGAAAAGCAAAAAATTAGCTCTTTTTGTGTAATTTATTAATAGTATGCCATCATAGGAGTAGTTGCTTGCCTATGATGGCATACTCGTACTTTTTTAAAAATTGAAATAACTTTCATAAAAGTAAAACTGATAAAAATTTTGAGGGTTATTATTGTTCTACATGTTTCTAGGAATGTACCTGTAACAACATTTTTATTTTTGGTCTTCAAGATTCTTTATAATAAATTTTTAAAGTTAAGTATACCATCAACGGCACCCTATTAATTAGATATGATTATTTAAACTTTTTTTAAGCTTCTCGAAAGAGTAATCTATAACAGATTGTATGAGTATTTAATTCAAAATAAAATCCTAAATAAAAAGCAGTTTGGTTTCAAAAAACAACATTCTACTGAACACGCAATCCTAGATCTAGTTAAAAATATAGGTAATTCTTTTGATAAAAAACATTATGTTCTAGGCATCTTTATAGACCTGTCAAAAGCGTTTGATACTGTATATCACAATTTCTTACTTAAAAAAAAGGAAAGGTATGGATTAAAAAGCAACTTTGAACTGGTTCAAAAACTATTTAAGCAACAGACAAAAATGTGTTT
Organism: Hydra vulgaris; assembly: GCF_022113875.1. Taxonomy (NCBI): domain Eukaryota; kingdom Metazoa; phylum Cnidaria; class Hydrozoa; order Anthoathecata; family Hydridae; genus Hydra; species Hydra vulgaris. The sequence goes on from NC_061169.1 coordinate 1,720,556, forward strand.
TTTCAGATAATTATTAATACTCAAAACTACTAAGAGTTGAGTGCGGCGTCCCACACGGTTTTATTCTTGGACCTCTTTAGTTTCTTCTATATATTAACGGCCTTACAAAACCCTTGGAAAAACTTGATGTAAATATAATTGCCGATGACACAAACTTGTTTTATTCCTCGAATTCAATCAAAGACCTTTATGAATGAATGAACAACGAGCTTAAAAGATCAAATATATGGTTGAAATTAAATAAGTTATCACTAAATACACAAAAAACAAAATACATATCGTTTCATTCCGAAAAACAAAAAAAATGTATACCAACTATCCGTTCCTCACCAAAAATAAATGGGATAAACATTGAAAGAACAGGAACAACTAAATTACTTGGGATACTTATTGACAAAAATGTATCTTGGAGAGCCCATATAAGTACAATAAACACCGAAATTTCAAAAAATATTGGAACACTCAAGAAAGTTAAAGCTATGTTTTCCCATGATAATCTTAAATCGCTTCATTTTTCTACATCCAAAGTTATCTCACGTTCACTAATATTACATGGGCAAGTACACACAAATCCAAAATGAGTACTGTTTATATATGTCAAAAACATGCATCAAGATTAGATTGTAATAAAGATAATATCACCCATTCTGAACCCTTACTAAAAACCTTAAATGCACTAAATGTTTACTAAATCAACATCTACTAATATGAACTACTTGTTCTTAAAAACAAATTTAGTCCGATCGCATTTCTTAGATAACTTCTTTTAAATAAACTCTAACAGATATTAACAAGAGTAACAGGCAACTTTACACTGCCTAAAAGAACAACAAAGTTCTCAATCAATCAATGCCACCTTGAAAAATAAAATAAAACACCTCATTCTTAATATCAACAAATGTATCGACATGTATTAAACTTGACATTAAAATTAAAAATTATACTAAATTATTTATATGTGTCATTGACTGTATATTGTTTAATCACTTTTGACTATATAATAAAATGAAATAGACTATATTTAACCATTTAAAGAGGTACTCGATGAAAAGCCTTTTTAGACTTCTGCGAGTTTTTCTTGTATGTATATATCTGAAGTAACAAAAAATTTCTTGTCTCATTTTTTTTACTTTTCTTATTTTGGTTTTTTTTTTTTTAAAAAATACTGGCTGTTTTTATGATAAGAAACACTATTAATTAACGCTATACTTAGTTATACTTGTTAAACCACTTTTTATTATGGTATATTTTACGTGGTATTATTATGTTATATTTTTTACAATGCATTTGATTATGTCATGTAGTTACGTAACGATGTGTAAATTTATTGAAGTTGTGAAAAAAAATAAGCGTTGCGATTAAGCATTTTTTAAATATACACTCATAAAGTATTTTTTCAATACTTATAATAATACTGCAATTAATAGTAGTGCTCTTTCGAGCCTGTTTGACAGAGAACTATTGACAGCCTTTACAACCGAGATAATGGCGAGAAAGAGTTGTAGCAGCTTTGTTTGATAAGTAAAAACAACTTGAACTTCAAAATATTTAATGTTAAAACATACTAAATATATATTAGGTTTTGCAGTTTTACTTGAAAAAAAAAGTTTCACATGAAAATTGGATTTTGTCAACTCCTTATTTTTGATCTATAGCATTTAAAAACTATCAATGATACGCGTTTAGGTGGAAAACAAATCTTATTATAAATTTCTTATAAGCTCTAGGTATGTAAAAAAGGTGCCCATGTTAGCTTTTTTTGCTTTTAAAGCAACTTTTCAAAATAATTATTTTATTTAAAAATATTGAAGTAAACAATTTAATAGGTATAGAAATGATCGGTGAGTATTAGATAAGTATAGAAATAGTAGGCTTAGTAATGACCCTTATTTTATGGGTCAGATCAGCTAGTACACAATATTGTATCATGCACTTATTATAAATAACTAAATATATTTTTTTCTCAGATTTTTTATTTGGTAAAAAGCATCTATAAAAATTATTAAAATTTTTTTTAAGTTTTAAGAATGATTTAAAATTTAAAATTAAACAGAGTTTATCTCTTGAAAGTTTTCTGCAAGCGACAATGCTTTTATTTAAGAGGTAGATGCGGTGCATAGCAGCATTAACCAAAATTTATAAAAAGACGGAGGTATAAAGTCCGCTAAGTTTGATTATATATCAATTCAGTTAGGCTCCAGAAGCCATTTAATATCCAGTAAATAAAAGATGTTGATTTTTTTTTTATATTCAGGCTTCAGCTTTAAGTTAAAACTTTATAAATTGGCCTTTTCTCAAGTTAAACTGTAGATATATAAATTTATGGATACTATAAAAAAATCACATTAAAAAGAATTGTTCTTAGTTTAAAATAAAAATAAAAATTAAAGAAACAATACTTTAACTAATGTAGGGGAAGTGGGGGCATTACCGCATATGGAGGCACAACCGTTTTTTAACATTTCTCTTCAAAAAATGTTATCTTATATGGCAAAAAACATTCCACGCGTTAGTAAAACAGTTTCCTTCATTTTGCATATGTCAAAAAGAGTGACTGTTAAGTTTCTAAAAAGTTGTGAATAATAATGTTCATTTTGATAAAAATATTATATTTACATCATATTTTTCCTGACCTTCTTTTTGAGAATTAAGCAATATTTGATTTTAGTGTTAAAGATATGTGTTATCAACATTATTTCATGAAGTGAAAGCCATTTTTGATAATATCATAATCTAATAATTAAGCTATGAAACTGAATTCTTTCTAAAAACTCTCTTCTGGGGCAGAACTCTCTTCTGGGGCAGAACTCTCTTCTGGGGCAGAACTCAAAATGTAAATATAAAGAATGTCTGCACAGTATGCAAACATGCAACAAAGTTATCAAATAATCTGAGCTGTGAAAATTGTAAAAAAAATGTACCATGAAAGGTGTAGCCCCATCGATTTTTGTAAGGGTGCGGTTGTGCCTCACAATGAAGGCAAAACCGTTTTTTTTCACTAAGTGTAATTTTTGTGTAATAAAGTTTTCAAAACCCATTCAATTTTTTTCTTAAATGCATCAATTTAAAGCTTAATGATGTGGTTATTGAAATAAACTGTTAAAAAAACACATTTCGTTTTTATTTTCAAATAACTTTAATCCAAAGGTTACGGGGGCAGTTATGCCCCCACTTCTCCTAAGTAAATATCTTGAAGATAACTTAATAAAACAATTCAAAAATCAGGTAATAAAGATCAAAAATGTGCAAATAAGAATAATAAAATTATACAAAATTGTTCCTTGAGTAAAAAAAAAAAACTGATTTTATAATGAAATTTTATTCATTATATGAAAAAAATGAAGGTTTAATATTTTCAAAGTTCTTAGGTTGCCAAAATAAATTGACGCACGACTCTCTCTCTCTCTCTCTCTCTCTATATATATATATATATATATATATATATATATATATATATATATATATATATATATATATATATATATATATATATATATATATATATATATATATATATATATATATATATATATATATATATATATATATATTTATAAATATATATATATATATATATATATATTTATAAATATATATATATATATTATATATATATATATATATATATATATATATATACATATATATATATATATATATAATATATATATATATATATATATATATATATATATATATATATATATATATATATATATATATATATATGTATATATATATCTATATATATATATATATCTATATATATATATATATATATATATATATATATATATATATATATATATATATATATATATATATATATATATATATATATATATATATATATATATATATATATATATATATATATATATATATATACGAGTATATAAACAGAATCTAATCGTACCGAGTCATTTTTTTTTATAAAATTAAAGCTAAAAAGCTTAAATAAAATAATGCTCTAATTATAAAGAAATTTGTTTTCCTCAGATTCTTTATTTGGTAAAAAACATTTTTAGAAATTGTTGTAATTCTTTTTACATTTTATAATATACCTGATTTAAAATTCAAAACTAAAAGAATGAGCTAAAAATAATTGTTCAAGAGAAGCATTGAACTTAAGAAAAAAGATTAGTTTATTAAAATAACTGACTGATGATTGCCGCCTCTTTATTATTTTTTTTTTACGTTGTTCAGCCAACCATCCATCCGTTTGTCGATCCATACTAGCTTTCCTTCCATTCTACGAGTTGTTAAGGAATCGTCCATAAATTACGCAACACATAATATATTTTAAAAACATAAGTAGGAGATATTACGCTCTTTTGCGCGGCGATTTTCATTAAACTTAATGGACTATTTTGATTTTTTACTTATATTGAAACTCTGCGAGGGAAAACTTTTGATCTTCTTTTGTTTTGTTTATTCTAAAATTTTGTGTTACGTAATTTATGGACGATCCCTAATCTGTGCTGTGGAAAAAAGTTAATACAATTTTTCTAAAAAGTTAACATAGTGAAAAAAAGTTAATCCGTTGCAATGTTTTTTAATCTGTTGGGATATGAACAATAAAAGCGAACCGTGACGGTACGTGGCTTGTTTTTAAAAAAACGTTTAATCCTCATTAATGAGTTACAGTATTTGAAAAGTAAATTTACGAAAAAAATATTCAATATTTTTTTGTGAAATTGAATCCAGTTATAAAACTGTTCTCACCATGCATTTTCTTTATCTGCTCTAAGTTTTCCATGCAATGTTGATCCTTTAAACGTGAATCCAACATGTCTGGATAAACGTATTCTAGAACTGTAGCTTCACATTCGTAAAGCATGTAATACATTTTTAACAAGTAATGATTAGCGAACTTTTTCCATGCTTGAACCATGGGATTGGGTGAATCATATGATGTTGAGTTACACAACTTCAACTACTTTTTAAAGTTTTTTAATAGTTCAATCGTTGTCCTTATTTGTTTAATCCTCTCTTTATCTCGTATTTTATTGAACAGTTTTTGTGAAATATCTTTCTCTACAACAGTTTTGATTGCTGCACAGTATTTTATTGATTGATTGTAATTAATGGAGCTAACTGTTCCATCTGGTTGAGCAACTTTAAGCTAGTTTTTTTATTGTAGTATTTGAAAATTGTTTGATGGCTAAACACGATTTGTTTGATGGCTAAAATCGACTTATCGTTAAACGATACATCGCCGCTCCTTAGTTAAAGACACACCTTCAAACTGAACGTAAGTTTTATAAATATGTTGTTTTTAAGGGCACACCTTCGCATTAAATGTAAGTTTTATAAAAATCTTGGTTATAATATATTATACTTTTATGCTTTAGACGAAACGTTTTTTATTTATTACGTTTTTATAAAAGAATATATTTTTTGTTACAAAATGAAATTTCTGAACGGTCAAACAACTTTTTATCCGAGTATATTAAAGCGTTGATTTTTTTATGCAAAAAGGGGCATGAAAGTAAAAGTTAAAATTGGCAACTTCTTTAATCATTTTTTTTTTTTTTTTTTTTTTTGATTTCATGTGATTTTATATTCCGTTAGATTTGTATGAGTTTGTCAACTCTACTTTTATAATTTCCTTTTTAGTTTAAGATTCTTATTAAAAAAGACTTTTTTAAAGATTGTTAGTACTTTTATTTATTTATTTTTTTTTATATAAATTTTTTATCGGAAGTAGTTTATCGTGATAAGTAATTTTTATATATATGGAATACCAATATAAGCAATAACTTGTTTTGAGCGGTACAACGAAACGTCCCAGTTAACCAGCCCAACTGGGTCCCAGCTGGGATTGACTGGGATTGAGCTGGGATTACCGGAATTGGGTTCAGGCTGGGATTTATTCTGGGTGTCAGACGGGGCCCATAGAGTGTGAAATGATTCCAAAAATCCGTTTGGGTTTTTACTGGGATTGACATGGGGCTTCCTCATGGTTTACGGCTGGTTTGAAAATGATTTAATGATAGCTTGTATTTTTTCTAATTTTATTATTATTATTATTATTTTTTGTCATTTGACACATTTTACAATGTTAACCTTACATTCAAATAAATTTATACAAATGCAAGCTGACTAGTGCAAGTATAAGACAAAATGTCTTATCATCAAGCCCAAAATGTCTTATAATCAAAACAGTTTTTTTAGCATCATTTTTATTAAAAAAAATTTTTAAATAAAATTACAAAACTTTTTCAAAATGTTATATGCGGGTTGATTTAGATTAAATATACACTTGCATTTGGAGTAAATATACACAGCAACATCATTCGGTTTTTTTATTGTATTTTTGTAAAAATATTTACATTTCAGTTTTAGTTCTATACTAAAAGTGTAAACATGTTAAAATCAATATTTAGTCATCCATTAAAAAAACGATTTCACACACACAAAAAAAGAAAATATGACATGCTTTCAAATTTCTAAAATGCCCTGCATTTAAGAAATTTGAGAAATGAAATTTTAGGCTAAAATTTAGACCGAGTTTCTGAGCAATTAATAAGTTTGAGAAATCATATCTCAAACTTATTAATGTTATCTTATAATCTAATCAAATTGATAATTATAATCTCAAACTAATTAACAAATAAGATATGTTAACTTAAAGTTAACATATCTGATTTGTTAACGTTTACTTTTTTCATACTCGTTAAATGTTTTATCAAACTGAAGGCATATTCTGTAATTATGCAATAGAAAAATGTTTAAAATTTTTTAACATAGTTTATATGGTTTAGAGCCGTTATTGAAAGCACTCTAAACCATTTAAACTATTTTTAAAAAGTTTTAACATTTGTCTTGTGCATATAATATGCGCAGAATATGCCTTCACTAAGTTAGTGACTAACTTAGTGTGTTTGATTTTAATTTTTTTTTCAAACAAATCTCAAAGACTTTTTGAAAAACCTTTGAATTTGCTATTTTGTCAAAAGACTCTAATAAATTTTTTTTACAAAACATTGCAAAGTTTTACTATATAACACTGCTGTATGTAAACTTTACATAATGTGTATTTTTACATAAATCATTTAATAAATGGTTTAGGTATTTATAAATAATATTTAAGTTTAACATACTTATGAAAAAAATTAAAATCATACATTTATTAAATGTAAGATTTTACATATTTTATAAGTAATATAATTAATATATTTCTTATAGTATAAGTAATATATTATCAAATATATGACTTATAGGAAATGTTAAATCTTACATTTATATTATGCATTTATAAATGATATCTAAAGTTTATATATAGCAGTGTCTCTTAGTAAACATAGTAATACTATGTTTTGTAAAGTGATAATGTTTATAATTTGAGTTATATTATAAATATTATAACTTTAATTTTAAATTGTAGTACAAGGTTATGTTTGAAAAAATAATTAAATAATTTATATTGTAAATTATTTGTAAATAATAGTTAATAATAATAAAATTGATTAACTGCCCAGTTAACCACGACAAACTGAATTTTGGCTGGGATTTGAACTGAGTAAAAGATCAGTCCAAAATGTTGCAACAATTGCAGCAAAAATTATGCTTAAAAATATGATAAAATCTTTTAAAATCACATACAGTAATACAGCTTGATTTGGATTGAATAAACACTTGCATTTGTAGTAAACAGGAACTTAATTTAATTCATTTATAGTATTTTTGTAAAAAATAACTATTTACATACCAGTTTTAATTCTATAATAAAAGTATAAATATTTTAATAGCAGTATTTAGGAATTTATTTAACAAACGATTTTACTAATAAAAAAAAAAAACGTGGCATACTCTTGAATTTCTTAAATGCTCTAAATTTAATCACCATAAATAATTTTGAGAGTCAACGTTTACTTTTTTTACAGACTTTTTTAATGTGTTATCAAACTGATGTTATCGCTTACAGTTATGGCTTAGTCCCTAAGTTAAGAAAACGAAATACACTTATTGTGTTTTGTTTTAAATTATCTTTTTCAAGCAAATCTCAATGTAACTTTACAAAATATGGAAAGGTTTTACTTAGTAATACTGCCAAAACTAAACTTTACATACTATTTATAAATACATAAATGTTTTACATTTTCTATAAGTTATATAATTAATAATATATTACTTATATTATTTATACTGTAACTGATATTAAAAGTTATAATATAAAGTTTTATATGAAAAAATTTGTATATTTATTATATTGTAAATTATTTGTAAATAATAGTAAATAATAACAAAAATTACTAGGTGTTTTAAAGATTAACTTTATTTCTCTGTAATAATGAATAATTTATCACATTTTGCTTAAATATATATAACATGCGACAACTAAAAATCTGGACAAACTTTGAAAATGAATATCTCTTGAACGGAGTTATCAATCTTATAAATTTAAAAAATTATTTATACTATACAATATTACTTTTAGTAACTGTTTTTACTTAGCATAATACTTAAAAAAAATGGTTTAAGCCACTTTGAATATTTACAAAAAAGGGTTTAATACACCGTCCATACTGACAATAAAAAATGTTTTATTTTTAAATTTTTTAAAAAATTTTTAAATATTTTTTTTCAAATTTGTATAAAACAACATTATTTTGATCGATTTTTTTTATATAAAAACGTTTTACAGTACGACCACTTCCAACCTTTCTTTTAGGTCCTACATTGATCTCCTTTTGTCGCAGTATATTGTACATGGTTGATTTTAGAACATTTTCCATGCGAAAATGGTTAACAACAAAACATTGTTCTCTTCTAGATGCAAATCCAGATAAGCGTTCACTCGTTTACGGAGTGCCTCTTGATTTTTAAATCTTTCAGACATGTTTAATTAGGTTCTGGAAAAAAAAAAGAGACGATATATTGTTTAATATATTGTAGAGGAAATTGAAACAAAGTAAGTTATATTATAAAATTATAAAACATTGTTAGAGATTTTATAATTTAGAGAGAATTTTTTTTTTTGTCACATGTTATTTATTGAATACATTTTTAAAATTCTTTGAAAAATAAAAGTTTATAAAAGTGTATATATTTTGATAGCAATATTCAGACATGTGTTTAAGAAATAATTTGGCTGGTCTAAAAGAGGGAAATGTTGCGTTTTAGGGTTTTAAGATGTTTTTTAATTAATCATGACACAATGTTAAATAGTTTTTTCAGAATATGTTGTGAAATAAATTAAATTTACAATCATGAAATGCTACTCAAATGCAATATAAAATTGAAAATAAAGTTTTTATACTAAATATTGCAATAAAAATTTTAATAAAACTTTATTAAATTTATTTAAGAGATTCAATAGTGTCTATGCTTTGTTTTTACAGTTGGTTTGTGTTAATTTATCATTGACAAAAGAAAATGCATTACTTCAATAAATGTTAGTTTTTTACACATAAAAGTTATTTATAATCTCCCTTAAAATGGTTCATCTAATTCTAGTAAGTTTACACTTAATCTGACAAGATTATTTGAATATTTTTGTTTGAGAAAGTTCAGGAAAGTTTTACTTTCTCCGAGTTTTAATATGTCAAACTATTAGTTTACAGAGTTTGATAAAATAAAATAAAAAAACTACTGTATATTAAAAATATATAGAATTTGCAAAATATACAGGTTTTTCCTATTATTGACCTGAGCTTCTGTGAATGGATAAATTCTGTGAATAGAAGACGGACTGTGAGTTGCTAGAAAATATGAATGCTACTATGATAGCAAAGATTTTTAGATCAAGAATGGTTTGTTTTATGAAAAGTTTATGAATATTTATGATAAAAAAAACTTTTTAATAACCACACACAGCAAAATCCAAGATTTTGCTGTGTGTGGTTCATTTTTGTTTATGTGTTTTTCATCTGTGTTGCTAATGATATCGCTAATTTTATAATTTTATGTTGTTAAGTAAAGCATAGTTATGTTTCAGACTAAAACAGAGCTTTGATTAATACTTTTAACCGAATAAACAAGTTTAAGTTTAAACGAATAACAACCCTTAAGATGTATTAGCTGAATTATCCTTTCGTTTTGATAATCTATAGTCAATAACGGATTTTTAAATTGTTATTAGTCTACAAAACTTAATTTCAGCAAAATTCAATTAAAAAGTCACGTCATAGAAGACAGAAAAATATCAATTTCTATTTTCAATAACTTGGCTTTCATAGCAAACCTGAGAGGTGCAAATGTTTAGCTTGGTTTAAGTACAACATAATAAAATACATCGTTGTACAGTCATTTTGATGGTCGTAAATTTCTTTAGCACACTCATTTTTATATATTTTTAGACTGTTTACCGTTTGACTCCAGTCCCAATTAAACCTAGTGGGTTTAAAAAGAAAGAACCCCGCTGGAAACATAAGGGGATTAAAAGAATCAGCCCTTTTTTGAATTAATAGTCGGTAAGCCTAATGTGTTTCACTCAGCTTATCAAGTTTCATTCGCTTTTTTGTATTACATTCAAGCAATAGATTGTTTTTTATGTTTACTTGTTATTTAGAAGTTGTAACCAGCTAGAAGTTGTAACCTGCTCGTATGAAAGAATTTCTTGACGTGAAATAGTTAATTTTATTCAACAACGCCAAGAAACAGAGCTCTCTCAAGAAACAGAAAAGAATGAGAAAGATAAAAAAATATTCTGTTGAACAATACTGTTGTTTTATTTAAAAATAATTCTTCTAAGTTTAAACATATAACAGATGTAGAAAATGCTTCCTCTTTTATATTGACATCTAAAAGAGGTTTTTTTCTCGGCATCGGAAAGAGGTTTTTGTCATACTTGGTATGAAGAGCTATTATCATTTTTATTTGATAAAAACAGCTTTTCATATATAAAAAGTAGGAATACTATAGTGTATAAGTAGGATACTATAGTATACTAAAAAGTATGAAAAAAAGTCGTTCTGATCCCGAGAAAAAATACTTTCTTAGAAGTGCATAATTGATAAACAAAGACGTCTTAAAGACGCATTTTTTATGTCTTTTCATGACATGATTAAGATAAAAAAACGTCTTTTCGATGTCGAAAAAAGATGTCTTTTAGATTTGCATAATCGATTAAAAAAAGATGTCTTGAAGACATCGTAAATAAGACTTTAAAAGACGTCTTTTTGACGTCTTTTTTCCCATTGGGAACGAAGATTGCTCCAAGTTTTAATGCTTCGATATTTTATAGATTTATGCCCGTTATTATGAGAGCGGTGTTTAGACACAGACAGGTTTAAATTACTATCGGAACGAAGTTGATAACGAGTGTTTGCACTTTTGGAAAAAAAATTAATGAAAGTCAAAGGTAGGTATTGTGTTGATGGTTCCAGACAAATTGACAGTTTAAAAGTTGAATATAGTCACATAATTTTAATACTTTAGAAGTTAGGTAGAGCACATTAGGATTAAATTTAATTTTATGAAAATGAATAATTTTTAAAGCCTTGTTTTGAAGTTGGGATAACCTAATAAGAGCTTGTTGATGGGACTGCCCCATATTTGCCAAAAATAGCATGATATATGTTCAAGAGTGTCTCAAGATAAACATAATGGCAAATTTTGGCCAACATGCCATTAGATCCACTTAGTTTCATTGCTAAGTTTTTACAGTGAGATAAAAAGGAAAGATTTGAATCAATATTTATACCAAGATATTTAATTGAGTTAACATGTTCAATTTTGTTGCCACTTAATCTAATGTTTATAGATTTTTATTTTATTTGATTTAAAGATAATGAGTTCAGTTTTATTAGAGTTTAGAAAAATTTTGTTGGAGCGAAGCGGCTGAACTAGATTGGCAAGATCATGGTTAATGTGTTTGTTAATTTTTTAAGAGATTTATTAATTAGCATTTGATTAGTATCTTCAGCTAAGTGGTGAACAGTAGCAAACCTAATGGATGTATGAAAATCATTAATATAAAGAAGAAAAAGCAGTGGTCCAAATACTGAACTCTAAAGAACACCATTAGAACATTTTACAAGGCTAGATTTTGAGCCATTAATAGAAGCAAATAGTGTTCTATCATTTGTATATTTAGTAAACTATTTAAGCGGTACGCCTCTGATCCCATAATATTCTAATTTTTTTAACACAATTAAATGATCCACAGTGTCAAACAATTTTTGTAAATCAACAAATACACCACATGCAAAATATTTATCATCAAGTGCTTTTCTAATTATTTCAGTCATTTCAATGAGAGCATGAGTCTTGGAGTGATTGGCACGAAATCCATACTGATGGGCAAAAGCGATTTTACGCACAAAGGAGGGGTGTTTTTATGAAGCCGGTCGGTACTTTTAGGGATTCAATCTCCCTCATTTTATTTGTAGAATTGTCTTTGCTAATGGGCGTAAAAGCATTTAAAATTTTTAAGAAAAGCATTTAGTCTCTTATGCATTGGCTTTCCAAAGAATTTACCAATATTAAACAGAGAGATTGGTCGGTAAATGTTGAAGTCTAGTATTGAGTCTTTTTTAAATATTAGAATATATAAAAAATATTCCAATATTTATAAATATAAATTTTGGCAAATTTAAAAATATTTGGAAAAATACCACTTTTAAATGAGTTATTCATAACAGTACACAGAGGTTTTGAAATAATCTGTGAGACTAGTTTGAGGAGAAATGTTTGTACGCTATTAGGACCAAGACTTTTTTCTGTTTTAAGCGTGTTTGTAATGAGACCAGATATTTCATTTTCAATTACCGGATTAATAAAAAACGATTTAGCATTTGGAATGTTAAGAAAGTCACTAAATATGCGTTTAGGGGGTATGGCTCAGCTAATTAGTTTGTTATGTATAGTGCTAAAATAATTTTAAATATATTAGATACGGCAGTGTGATAATTAATAACATTCTCGTTCAATTTAAGTTTAAAAAATTTATTGTGTGTAGAAGATCTAATATTAATGATTTCTTTTATTCCCTTCCAGGTGTTTTTTTGTTCAGATTATTGTTTAAAGAAGTAATAGAGTATGTTTTTTTGCTAAATTTTAATAAATTAAAAATTTTGTTTCTATAAAATTTAAATTTTGCAAATAATTTATTTTTCTTTGATTTCTTTGAAATGTTTTTTGAAATATTTTTATATAAAAAAATTTATTGAAATATTTTTTGATTTTATAAACTTTTTATAAAGTTTGTTTTTAACTGCAATAGATTTAAGTATTCCATTCGTAATCCAAGGTTTTGATTTGAGTTTAACTTGTTGGTTGGTTAGTATTTTATAAATAGCATGTCGGTCTAAGATTTCATCAAATGTTTTTAAAATAAAATTCATGGATTTATTAACATCGTTATCTTTTTTAATGAAGAGTTCCCAGTTGATATTAGAAATTTCTTCAATAAATATACTTTTATTAAATTTTTTGAAACATCGTCCGTAAGTTTTTACTTTTTTCTGAGGTGGGGTATGCCAGGAATGCAAATAAATAATGTCATGTGGTCTGAAATTGAAATCGTAAAGTTACCTGAGAATTGATCAGTTGAATGAAATTTCGTGAACATGTTATCAATGAGCGTTTTTGATGTAGCCATTATGTGTAATGGTAAAATTATAGAAGAACTTAGTGAGTAAGATGTTAAAGAATCAAGGTATGTAGAAACAGGGTTAAATTAATTGTGACTTAATAAATCCATATTAAAATCACCCAATAAAAAAATCTTTTTTTTTTCGTCACTTAACTTTTCAAGTAGAGGAGTTAAGTAGGAAGAGGTAAATTCATGTTGATTCATTGAGGGATGACGATAAATGCAGCTAATTATTATATTTGATTCACAAGGTTTTAAAATTTCAACAAAAATAGACTTTCTATCTAGTCAACTCAATGATTTAATTATTTCATTTGTTCATCTTACTAAAAAATTGTTTAAATATGTTAAATTTTTTAGACAACGTGAAGCTCTTAGAAGCTCTTTAATTATTTACATAATTAAAAACTTTTTGCATACATAAATACAAACTCTATGAAATCTCTTTGCATACATAAATACTCATAGATCTTACTCATATGCCCGGAGATAAAAGAAACTCATGAACTTCAACTTGCTTTTAATAATAAGAGCTCAACCCTCCATGCTGAATTTGTTGTAAGCGAAACAATTAAGCATTATAATAGCAACAATTCGCTTGTTTATTTATGTTCACTAGATGCAGAAAAGGCTTTTGACAGCTGAACTGACAACTGGGATGTTCTTTTTAATAAACTTTTTTTTGATAAAAATCTACCTCTCCAAATAGTTAACACTATATCTTCTTTATACCGTAGCGGCAGTGCAACTGTCTCATACCTAGGTTGCAAATCAGTCTCATTTGATCTTAAGCAAGGAGTGAGACAAGGATCAATTCTCTCACCCTACCTATGATGAAATTGTTGGTACTACTTTATATGGAAACTTGACTTGTGTTGTAGCTTATGCTGACGACATCATTCTTCTCAGCTCTACTCTCTCGGGCCTAAAAAAACTTATTTTAACTTGTAACATATACAACAATTTAAACGGGATAAAACTTAATGCTTTCAAATTGGAACTTTTGCTCTCTGGAAAAAGACAAATAATGAACTGCACAATATCTCTAGACAACCATCAAATTATACCTCGTGAGAAACTTAATCATCTCGGCTTTACTTGGGATACAAAAAAATCAATTTTTGCTTCACTAAATAGAATGAAGTAGGGTATCAAATTTCAGGGCAACAGTGCAAACTCTAATTCAATCTGGAATCCGGTTTGCACATCCAAGTTCTATTATCCAATTATAAAAATCATTAGTAGTTCCGACGTTAACCAACGGTCTAGAGCTTTGTGAAAATAAAGGTGCAACAATGAAAAGACTCGACACATTTGGAAGGAACGCAGTTAAATCAATTTTTAATGTCTCTAAGTATAGTAAAAACTATATACACTCTCTATTTAAAATTAAGGAGATGTCAAATTATATACACCAAAACAAAATAAATTTATTTATCGGCCTTTTAAACAATAAAGTAACCTTTGAAATCATTAACTCCCAACTTAACTACTGTTCAGCTAAATTTTCTTTTTTAGATGATATAAAAGAATTATGCGATAATCATAAACTGAATATGAAAACCTTAATGCTGGTTAAAAAAAAAGTAAAACTTAAAGTCTTAGAGAATGTAATTCCTGAAGCTACTCTTCATATTTTGGTACACGCGGTTCAATGTTGGAATGTAAAAGAACAGCGAACAATTTTTAAAAAGACACTTGAAGAAAACATTCCTGAATAATACTTTTTTTTATCTCTTTTTCTAAGTTTGTGTTTTTACCTTGTAAATTTATTTTACAGAGGGTGATTAATAAAATATTAATAATAATAATAGCAATAATAATAATAATAATAATAATAATAATAATAATAATAATAGTAATAATAATAATAATAATAATAATAATAATAGTAAAATAGTTATTAAAAAAACTATATTTTTTATTTATAAAATAATTTAGCCTAAATAAAACTAAAAGTTGCGTTAGTTTTATTATAATTTTGTTAGACTTTTTGAGACTTTTGGGCCATTTTTATTTTGAACACCTTTTTGTGTGCCACAACGTAAAAATGACGTAAAAAATGGTCCCCTAACATTGCGGGGCCCGGGGGTATAGCTTCCTCTAACCATAACCCTCCTTAATCTAGCATTGGGAATAAGACACGATTATATAAATAAAAATTATATTACACTCTTTGTTAAATAAAGAACATTTGTTTCCTTTTTAAACAACCGTAAGTTATTACTTTATAAAAAAACATAGCTTAATTTTGAAAAAAAACCATTAAAAAGCGATGTTTCGAAAATATTTGTTCTAAGGGATTATCCATAAATTACGTAAACAAAACAAAAAAAGATCAAAAGTTTTTCCCTCTCAGAGTCTTAATTTAAATAAATAACAAAATTAGGAAATTAAGTTAAATGAAAATCGTAAAAGAGCTTAATATCTCCTACTTCTGTTCTTAAACTTTTTTTTGCATTGCGTAATTTATGGATGATCCCTAAACGTAATTTATTTTGCTTTTTTCGCGTTAAAAGTTATTTTATTTGGGACTGCCTAAAAAGCCAAATTCTAAAACACCGAAAAGCCGAAATGCCGGAAAAAAAATGGCGTATAAGTAGTCTTGTGGTAACAGTAAAAAAAGACAACGAAAAGTTAATTATTCCCCGAATTTTTTGCAAATGCGAAAGTTTAAAGGAATAGAAGAAAAAGCCAAACTTGACTTTTGCTTTTGTCCTTTTAAACTTTTGCAAATAATAACGGAAAAAGAGACGAAATTTGACAGCAAACATTTGTAGAAAATTAAAGTGGCTTTTTGTTAGAACTCATTTAAGTGTTAGAGTCTAATGAAAAAAATGTTTTTCTATTATTAAGGTATCAGAGAAAAAATTTTGAG
The DNA here is from genome assembly GCF_022113875.1 of Hydra vulgaris. Lineage (NCBI taxonomy): Eukaryota > Metazoa > Cnidaria > Hydrozoa > Anthoathecata > Hydridae > Hydra > Hydra vulgaris. Next base: position 1,736,977 of record NC_061169.1, read on the forward strand.
TGCAGTAAAAAATAATTTATTTGGAATGCTGTTATTTTTCTAATATGAGCAGTGGCGGTAAAGTCAACAGAGAGACCTAAACAGTAAACGTAACTGCGCTACGTTCAAAATTTTGGTAGGGTGACCCTTCCTTCTAAGTTGCTAGTGACTTAAAAGTTTTCTTTAGTTATTATTACTTTCTATGTATTTCTTATAGTTTTTCCAAAAATATGTCAAGTTCTTTTCTCAGAACACAACGGAGGAGCATTTATCTAAAGTTTTCTTCCCTTCCAATGACAGTTATTGAGCTAGAGCCGGCATGAAACCTCCTCGTTCTGAGTTTTAATTCTTATCACTTCGACACGGCTTCTGTTGATTAAAAGCCACGTTAAATAAAAATTTTTCAATTTTTCAAATATTTGTTAGTATATTATCTAAAAACGATAAAAAATGTTATCATTTTTAGATAATATACTAACAAATATTTGATTTCCTAATATATCAAGCATTTTTCTGAGTTAATATTTAGATATCAATTTCTTGATTTTTTGTACCTATAAAATATTTTTACCATGTTTATGTAAATTTCTAGAGAAAATTGCTCAAGTAACCTAAACAAGCAAGAATAAAATTACCTAAACAAGTAAGAATAAAATAACCTAAACAAGTAAACAAGTAAACAAGTAAAAGTTACACTGCCACATCAGGGATTACTAAAACCATACATTTATTTTTATGTAGTGGCGAGGATAGGATTGACGGGAAAAAAAGTAAAACAATTAAGTTATTAAACAATAATATAATAATCAATAAATATATTTAAGCTCTAACATTTATAAAAAATATAAAATGCGAACTATAAAAATATTGGCTGCACATTCATATTATATTAGAGACATTAAAGTTTACAATATAATATTTAACAAAAATTATGAAATTAAAAATAAATTAAAAAAATTTAGTTTTTAATTTATTTCCGATTTCATAATTTCATTTTTAAATTTATTATTCAAATTTTGAAAACAGTAATTCTATTTTTTTTTAAGGATGGGTGGGAGGGGGTCATACGCCCCTCCCGTAATAGAAACACCACTTGAATACGTAAGATCTTGTTGGATATTATTCTTATGATATTATTCTTATGACATGTTTTTTTCTAGAAAAAACATGTCATAAGAAAAAACTTCTAGAAACTTCATTGAGTGTTCTCTTTTTATATATTGATTCCTAATGCTAACATTTGGCAGCTTTAGAGGAATTTCGTCTCTCTGTTAAAGGCTATGAAAAAAAATATATACTTAGTTTTTGTTATGTTTAATGACAATTTATTTGTATTTAACCATTCAGTTACTTTTAACAGTTCTTTCTTGACTGCTTTAAATAGGGCTTTTATATTACTATGGAAATAAAATAAATTGGTATCGTCAGCAAGCAAAAGTCTAAAATATTCGAGACTTTGCTTAAATCTTTAATGTATATTAAAAACAAAAAGTGGTCCTATAATGGATCCTTGAGGAACTCCACAAGTGATTGTGTTATTTTCAGTTTTACCACCTTAATAAAAAACATACTGCTTTCTATTAGACAAGTAGTTTTCAAACCAAACTATATTTGTATTTTTAACTCCGTAATTTACTAGTTTTTTTAATAAAAGACTCAAAAAATATCATGAACAAGTTTAAGAATAGCATAATCAGTTGAATGACCTTCTTTGAACCCAAATTATTTGTTGTATAAAACATTTGTTTCTAGAAAAGAGAAAAGTCAATTATACTTGCCTTGGATCAAACAAATCCAAAATGCTTTCCTTGAACAGTTGGGTGAAGAACTTTCGTTCTTTCGTTGTAAACTGAACTAGACCAAAATGTATCAATGTGATTCAAAAAATTTTTCTGTGGTTATTTAAGGTGCTCTATTTTTTTAAAACAAGAAATACCTTTCTTATTTGAAGAAATAAATATCCTACCTCGCAATTTATTTTTAAAAACAAGAAATATATTTCTTGCTTTGAGAAATAAATTTCTTAAACTATGCTTAATAAATTCACGAATTTGTTGCGAGTTCTGATGAGTTGTTAGCAACTTTGAAAGATTTCAAAAGTTTTGAAACTCACTTCACCCCAGTTTACACTATATTGTAATTTTACTGTGTCAACTTTAATTCAGATAAAAAAAGCTCTTTTTCTATACTGCATAAAGTTTTTCTTCTTAAAAGATTAAAAATTATCAAAGAATAACAAAAAAAAAAAAGAAAGATTTTTTTCCAGAGGTTTTTATTTATAAATGAAGCTTGAAAATTAAAATCAATAGTTTTAGATATAAATAAAAAGATGTATATATTTTTTGTGCTAAATTTTATATAAAAGACTACTAATAGATTTATTGAATTCATTTAATTTATTCACTTTAGAACTTAAATATAAAAACTTTTTCTGCTCATTACAACCGACTTAGCAATTTAAAAATCAAATAATTAATAGCGCTTGCGATAATGCGCGCAACAAATAATAAGGTTAGAAGTAATGCGCAGAACAACTGTTTAAAGCTATGCACGTAACAATTAATAATGTCCGGAGTTATGTACGGAACAACTAATAATATTTGAATCTAACATTAAAATTTCAAAATGTTTAGTTTTAAGAATCCCAACTACCGTTTAACATGGAATTCTTTATTTTCGATTGTTAATAAAAATGCTCTCCGTTTTTATGTAAGCCAAAAAATTATTTGAAAATAAATTATTAATAATAAAGTGAATCAATATGACAAAATAGAGTTCGAAAAACTAAATTGCAAAATATACTTCAAAACTAGTCGTCAAAACTGGCAATTCTTTTTTACATTTATAAACGTTTGTAAAATTATAAATATAACAATAAAAAGTTAAACACTATATTTTTTTAATAAAGGTTTTAACTGAAAAAAACGAAAATAAAAAAATTTGGAGTTTTTCACGCTATAAATTACATGATTTATAAAGTATTTTTAGAGATTGGGCTGCCCATTTCGACAATATATAAAAAATTGTTTCCACGACCAGAATTTCATATAATAAAAAGGAAGTTCTTTCTATCCGGCTCATGCTATGCATATCGCAGCTAAACAATTCAATCAAATAGGAACATCATAAATAACTATAGATTTATCATCACCAACTGAAGCAATTTTGGATCCAGTACTGTTGTAACAAACGCCCCATACCTACAAAATTAAATACAGTTACAATTATCAAGTATCAAACCTAACCAAATACAAGTATCAAGCCTTACCAAATACAAGTATCAAGCCTTACCAAATTAAACAAGCAAAAGTATAACTTAAAAAAGTACAAGCAAATTAAATAGATTTTACAATTCAAATCTTTAGTTTAATTTAGAGTTAATACTCAAAAAAATTATTTTTTAGATTTGAAATAATACTTCACAAATCGCAAATTCCATATTCAACCAGAAAAGTTTTCATAATTTTATTATTACTTGCTGAAATTTCAAAACTTTCGCAGATTCTATAATATTCAACAGTAGATAATAATCGAATATTATCGATAAAACAGGTCAACAAAAAAAATTTATTTTCTGTTGCCGAGCAAACAATTAGTTTTTTTTTTGTAGTATTTCTCATCGTGATTTCAAATATACAATTCATTTTTCACCATCACGTCAAGTTTTAAAGATATTTTGGTTCAAATCTTTACTATTTGGGGTAAAATACCTAATATTGTCGATAAAAAAGTTATTCAAAAGTATGTCAACCTGGGTCTTAAAAGAAGCGTATTTTCATAGAGATTTTAAAAATGTTATTCGTTTGCAATAAAAATAAGTACTTTTTGTATTATTGCTGAGTAACATTTTGTTAAAATTTTTTTAAGAGTCTTTAGCATTTTTTTACATAGTTTTTTTGTAATAAGTTTAAGGAAAAATATTTATGTTTTCTAAAATCTCTATAATAATACGCTTCTTTTGAGACCCAGGTTGACATACTTTTGAATAACTTTTTTTTCGACAATATTAGGGATTTTGCTCCAAATACTAAAGATTTGAACCCAAATATCTTTACAACTTGACGTCATGGTGAAAAATGAATTGCATATTTGAAATTAAAATGAGAAATGCTATAAAAAAAACTGTTTGTTTGCTCGGCAACAGAAAAAAAAATTTTTTGTTGACCTTTGTAACTGATAGTATTAATTTTAGCAAGCTTTAAGAAGAAATGAAACTGTGCAAAGCGCATTGCGCCTATATAACTAATTGATTGATTGTGCAATCATATAGACAAGTAAAAATATATTTTGAAATTTATTACGAAAAACAATATTTATTTCACAATGTTTGTTCTATGCAACCATTATATATTTTTGGACTTTAAATTTTAAATTCATAACCATAATGATTGCGTCATTATAAAACCCACATAATAGCCCAGACAAATTAGGTTTTGACACGGAAAAAATTAGAAGAAAGCTGAAAATTGTTGGAAATGTTCTGCATGCACTCCTGATTCATATTAGTAAAATCGGCCAAATTGGAGTGGAGGTTTATCTGAAATCCAAGATGGCGTCCAAGATGGCATCTAAAATATAACTTGTAATATCTGAGCTTGTAGATCAAAAGACATGATTCTTCTGTCTACCATTTGGTTTGTGAGAGATCAAGAAATTAATTTCCTTTTTAGTTTTAAAAAAAAAACAAAAAAGTCGTCAAACTCCAAGATGGCGGCCAAAAAGGCGTCAAAGTTAAAATGTTTATTATCTCAGCTTGTTAATCAAATTGAAATACAATTTTTGTGTTTTGAATAATGTTTTTCAGGTCAGGCAACTCAATTTTATTTTTGTGAAAAACAAAATAGCTGTCAATTTCAAGATGGCTGCACAAACAGCATCAAAACTAAAATATGAAAGTTCGTATACCATTTTTAAAGCCAATTCTTGTGTCTTGTAATTTGTAATTGAGGAAACAAAGATGTAGCATGTTAAATGTGATTTTTTAATAACTGTTTTATAGATATTGGTATACAAAGTATTTGTTCGTAGTAAACCCACGGCTATACCAGTCTTTGAGAAATTCGCTTGGAAGAAAATACTATTGTATATACAAACATTAAATAAAGAAATCGGAAACTTTAAACTATATCACATTGTATACTGAACAACACCTTAACTACGCTTATATCAAACTGTTACAAAATTATCATAATTATATTATCCAGTTCTTTATTATATTTGATTGTAAATTGTTTAAATGGCTCTTCATCTGAACTGTTGACATCTCCATTTTCGTCATTGTCATAACATTTATATTAATCAGACAGCATCCTTTACGATATTATGTGACAGCATCCTTTACGATCACAAGATTTGAGCAATCCACTCCTTGGCAAGACCCACACATTGATGAGCACTTAAAATCACCAACAAAAAAGCCGTTTTCAATCATTGCAAATCAACTACTACAGGAATTTATTATTTTGGTAGAATGCTTTGTTTTAATTATACTATTCATAAAACAACATTTACCTTTTTTACATTTGCGATTCCTAATGCATCCAGTTTTGCAATTACAGCTCACAAGATGCAACAAATTTCCTGAAGCTGGCGGTTGAAGGTTTGATATTGGTCAAAGATTTGATCATATCATTTTCCAACCCATCTAGTGGATCCAAGTTATGACCACCCCATTGCTGTACTTGATGTTAGACACAAAATGAATGTTGCTTTTCTCCAGAAATTGTTGGAGGACAAAATCGAATGTTTTGTGAACTGGTTTTTATGCTACTCTGCAGAGATTTTCATATTAACAATTATTATCAAGCAAAATTGAATTGTTTTTTGATCCATACAATATTAGGAAAAATTATTCTCCAGCATGAGCAATTTCATTGTGTTTGGCTTCTGACACGATAAAGACATAAACAACTTTCTTTATGGCTTGATGGTAAGGAAATGATGAATCACATCCAGACATTGCTTTCAAATACAACAACTGCCCAGAGCAGTCGCTAAAGCATTCTCTCATCTTGTTTGCATTTTAAACATTGTCTTGCTTAGAATCTTTCCCAGGCATGAAAATAATAGTAGTTGAATCTGTTAGAGCCACAAGTAATACTAGCAGATCTGTGTCTTCTCCAATAATTACAACAGGTTTGTTGAACCTATGTCTTGACAAATTATTTGCTAATAATTAGTGTTCCCGCATCTCTTGGTGCTTTTTTAACATAAATTCCAGAATCTGTGAGGCACACTGATAAGACTTCAACGAATCTGGTTTTGTTGCGAAGATTTGAAAAAAAAATTGCCTTGGTTGAATTATCATCGATTCATTAAAAAAAATATCTGCTGAAACTATTTTGGACTGGTTCCGCCTGTGTTCTTATTTGGTATTAGGTAAATATCCTACCTCGCAATTTATTTTTAAAAACAAGAAATATATTTCTTGTTTTGAAAAATAAATTTCTTAAACTATGCTTAATAAATTCACGAATTTGTTGCGAGTTCTGATGAGTTGTTAGCAACTTTGAAAAATTTCAAAAGTTTTGAAATTCACTTCACCCCAGTTTACACTATATTGTAATTTTACTGTGTCAACTTTAATTCAGATAAAAAAAGCTCTTTTTCTATACTGCATAAAGTTTTTCTTCTTAAAAGATTAAAAATTATCAAAGAATAACAAAAAAAAAAAAGAAAGATTTTTTTCCAGAGGTTTTTATTTATAAATGAAGCTTGAAAAATAAAATCAATAGTTTTAGATATAAATAAAAAGATGTATATATTTTTTGTGCTAAATTTTATATAAAAGACTACTAATAGATTTATTGAATTCATTTAATTTATTCACTTTAGAACTTAAATATAAAAACTTTTTCTGCTCATTACAACCGACTTAGCAATTTAAAAATCAAATAATTAATAGCGCTTGCGATAATGCGCGCAACAAATAATAAGGTTAGAAGTAATGCGCAGAACAACTGTTTAAAGCTATGCACGTAACAATTAATAATGTCCGGAGTTATGTACGGAACAACTAATAATATTTGAATCTAACATTAAAATTTCAAAATGTTTAGTTTAAGGAACATAGACTATCAGAATATCCATTAAAAACAACCCAACAATTTTTCCTATACTAACATGATGTCCCAAAATTTATGCAGTAACATTTGATGCACACAATATAAGTTTAGCTGCCAATCTCCAGTTTGTTCTGCTCTAATGAACGACTTAGTTTGTGTGACTACATATACATTTTCTACAATTAGATCTCAAAGACCTGTCCCAGTGGGCATGTGTTGTCTAGAGGACGCTCGTTAGACGTCCAGACATCCATAAGACATCCAGACATCCATAAGACGTCCTGACATCCATAAGATATCTAATGGTCGTTCTCCAGACAACGCATGCCCACTGGGGTGCTCCTTGGCTTGTTTTAAGTAGCCAATTTTATCTACTCAACAGATACAATCTCTTTTGAAGTAGATAGAAGCTTTGACATATCAACAATTATATACGAACTGATTGTATGCTCAGGAGTATTACATCAAATTTCACCCATGCTGTGAAAAGTATTGTGACCATCTAAAGTACGGATGATATAATCCACATTATCAAAAACAAACTGGATAAATGCATCTGATTCTATCTTATTGTCTACGGTGGATAATGTAACAACTGATTTGAAAAGCTTTGCCCCGTTATATGATATAATAATCTAATATTGTAAAGCATTTTGTGTCTGTGTCTGGGCAAGTACACAGACAACCTAATTTAAATGTTATATAGAAAAGATCTTGGTTTTGTTGCGTATATAGTAGCATGCTCTAAGGTGACACATTTATGTTTTAGGGTATTCTCCTTATTCCTTTTCTCTTTATTAACCACATTTTCAAAAAAGACTTGTAAGCTTTCTGGAACTTGTTCCTGTGAAGTAACTATCATATTCTGAAATGTAGAATATTGTTCTAATTCATAAACATGACAACGTATGTCTCTAGAATAATTTCTGCAGCTGTCTCAACAATCCAACGTTGCTCATCAGCCCTGTTGATCCATCTTTGTAAATACCAATTATCTGTTAAAATTTTATGGTTTGCATGAAAAAAGCAAAAAGTATTTTTTTTGCCCAGAATGGTTGTAATTAGCAAATCATTACCAAAACAAGCTTGAAGTTTAATTTTCAAATTTTTTTCTGTGTACGGGTCAATTCCAGAGAGAAGGAATTCAAAAAAATGATCATTTAATTCAGAAGTTAAATACTAGCATTCGTCATTATCATAGAGATAATCACATAATTTATTGAAAGCTAAAATTTGTTATAAATTAAGTAGATGTCCAGGCTTTCTTTTAACAACTTTTTCTTCTTTTAAATACTTGACAGACCCTATGACATCTCCCCTCTGCTGCAACAAAATCTATTGCACTACCAAATCTATTACACTACTAATTCGTAATAATACATTTGAGCTAACTCTAGAACCAAAATTTTCATCGCCATAGTTGATACGATAAAAATTTTTTGGCTCTTCTCATGCACTTTTTTACTTTCGTCTTATAATATCACAGATTTTCCACAGTATAGACAATTTACATCAAACCTTTCTAATGTCAAGCAAAGTCTTAAATCACTTGCCTCTAAATTGGAAATGGTTATTTGTTGGATGCTCTTAGCATTTGCATAGTCTTTGCAACAATGAATGTGTACACGGTTGACTTTCTCTTATTTTTTCAAACTTGCCATCATTTCGTAGTTTACACTTAACAGATTTTCCAAACCTACAAATAACAAATTTATAGCTAAATAGTATTTTGTTTGAATATTCATTTGTATATTCATAAATAGCATACAAAAGCATAATTAAACAAACAAATTAAAAGGGACAATATCACAATTATGTTTTGAAAAAGTATAAAGTAAAAGACTTACCACTAAAGAATAATTAGTGGATTATGTTGCAACAATTACTTTATATACGCGTATCTGAAGCCTCAAAAGAATTACAGTCGAGGAACAATGACTTATAAGCTAGCTGTGAACATTCAAAGCCGCAAGTTAATGCTATAATATAGTTTTACGTTGTAATTAATTTTTTAGATAGTCAGTTGGTGAGAAATATAATAAATTAAACGAAAAGTAATTTCTTTATTATCACAGGAAAACAAAACTAAATTTCTCACAATTGTAAATAATATGGTTTTTTATGAATTAACTTAATTAGATTTCAGTTTAGGTACATAGAATTCACCTGAGAACAAACTCCACGCATTAAACAGTTAAGAATCGCTACATTAAATCTTCAACACTAATTTTAATATATATATAACAAATATAGCATAACAATATAACAAATAATTTCTTATCTCAAATAGATATGAGCTAATTGAGTTGGTATTTAATACACAATATTGTAAGTGTATTTAAAAAGCAGCCATTTTCAAATTTTATTATCTTTTTAGCTGTCATCTTTTAGCTGTTTGGCTCAAAAATAAAAAAGGTGAAAAATGAATTCCTTGTTCTTAAAAACATAATACTAAATGCAAAAATCATTTTTCTAAATCATCTACAAACTGAGATATTAAAATTTCATTTTGGATGTCATCTTGGACACCATCTTGGGTTCAGCTTCATTCAAAATTTGGCCAATTTTATCCAATATTAACGAGGCGTGCATGCTGAACATTTCCAACAATTTTTAGCTTGCTCCTATTTTTTCAAGGTAACATTTTTGCTAATTTTACTGAGCTATAAGCTTAAAATAAGGAAGCTTAACCTTAAAGGGATCCGAAACTCCCAATAGATGTTGAGATCATATTAAACTAAATGTTGAAAAAAAGATTTGAATTAAGTTTTTTTGATTAAAAATAAATATTGAATGCATACTGAGAAAAACTAATCTCGTTGTATTAGTTGAAGCTTGCCTTCTCCATTTTACTCAAAAAATCGGAGTCTAATTTATATGTCGCAATCTACAGACTTTAGCAATTCCTTTGAAGCGCATTTAATTCATAAAAGTTTTAGTATTTGAAGTCATGATAGACTTTTGACAAATGAAAAATGTAATTAAATAAAGCAGTACTTCTGCTTTTATATAAAATGTTGTAATAATTTTTTAACATACAGCAAAATTTATTTGTATTATTTTTCCAAACATCGCAAAAAAAAAAAAAACATGTATTAAGTAAAAGTAATAAATTATTTTTATTTTATAGGCATAACTTATTTTTTACAGGTACCTTAAAATTTTTTAGATATATATATCTTACTTATATTTCTTTTGTTTTTAAATTTAAAAACAAATATTAAAGCTTTACTTACTAATCTTATGACTTTCATACAAGTATTTTACATTATATAGAACGCTATATATCAGGGCTCTTGTTTTTGGGCAAGAGAGCACAGTATTATATATTCTGAATCTTACTTAATTTCATTTAAACAATGGGAACTATTTTCTAACTTCTCTGGTCATTATTATGCTATAAGTTTTTCTTTCTCATATCTAAAAAAAATATTTATTAACAATTAATTTCATTAACTGACAGTATTAATTATACAGGGTGGCCCATAAGTCACTTTACATTTTAAAAATTAAATAACTTTTTCTTAAACGACTGTATTTAATTAATTCTTTTTTTATGTCAAAGTTTAGAGTCTGTAAGTTAGTTCTGACTAGATAATGTCTCTTAAATAGCCTCCATTCTTGTCTTCACAATGTCGAGCTCTTTTTAAGCTATTCTCTACAACACTTCTTAACATCTGAGGTTGTAGGGAAAGAATTTCCTGTCGTATGTTTGCCTTGAGATCTTGAATAGTTTGGGTACGCTTATTTGCGTACACTTTGTCTTTAAGATATGCCCAAAGCCAAAAATCTGGTGCTGTCAAATCAGGAGAACGTGGAGGCCATTCAAAATCGGATTTAAGAGAGATTATCCGATCCTGAAACATTGCAGTTAACAACTGCATTGTGGCTCTAGCGGTATGTGCAGTTGCTCCATCTTGTTGCCACTAATACCCTGCCAGGTTTGCTAACTGAGGTTGAACAAAATTCGCTAGCATGTCTTGATATTTTTCAGCAGTTACAGTCACAGCATTTTCATTTACATCTTCAAAGAAGAAGAGCACAATAACCTTTTCTGATGTTACTCCACACCATGTTGTGACTTTAACTGGGTGTAATTGACTTGCATGAACTTGGTGTAGATTTTCAGTGCCCCAGAATCTGATGTTCTGCTTATTCACATGTCCGTTCAAATGGAAATGAGCTTCATCTCCCATGATCAACTTGTGAATAAACTCATTGTCATTTCTTGCAGTTCTCTGAAACCTGACAGCATAATTTAGTTGTTTCTGAAAGTCTGGTGGTTGTAAAGATTGCACTAATTGAATCTTGTAAGGGTACATATCCAAGTCTCTTTGAATGCGCTGCAGAGAACTCCGTGAGATGCCAAGTTCTTGAGAACGCCTTTGAGTGGATGTGGTTGGGTTCTCTTCAATGCCACGGCTGGCAGCTTCAGTATTTTCATGTGTACGTTCTGAACAATTTCGTCCACTTCTAGTCCTATCACTTACAGAGCCATGCTCTTGAAAACGCGTCACTAAGTTCATTATTGCAGGCCTACTAGGGAGATATCGAACATTAAAATGGCGCATATACGATCTTTGCATTGCAACAATTGACCGTCCATTTTCAAAGTAAAATTCACTTATCTTCACTCGTTGTTCTATTGTAAACGTATCTATACTAAAAATTTCCAAAGATTATATTTTTTAATTCTGAAAAGAGAAATAGAAATATATTAGTAGAAAAAAAGTTATTTAATTTTTAAAATGTAAAGTGACTTATGGGCCACCCTGTAGGTATTTGATAAACTGTTAAATTTTTTTAATATATAATTTTTTTAATTACGCTGATTTAATTTAAATTGTCAAAATATGGTAACGTATGTTAAAAAACAAATTATATTTGGTATTTCCAAATTTAAGTGTTGTATTTGGCTTTTGTTTCCTTACATGGAAAATTAAAAAACTAACAAAATTGACAAATACAAGTTTTCCAATAAACGTTACAATAATGCACAATTTCGCATAATAATTACTTTTGTCATAATAATTACTATTTTTAAATAAAACAAAATACAAAATACATGTTTTTCAAAATAAATTTAATTAAATATATTCTTACATGGCTAAATAAGATAAATTTTGTGAATATGTGTAAACACTTGATAAGGATTTTACTAAACAATAGACGATGTGATGTCTGACTTTTTTTGCACAAAATTTGAGTAGTTCGGAATGTTCAAACAAGAAAGCTTTGTTTTTTCTCTAATACAATTTTCATACTATGAGAACAAATACATTCCTAGGGCTTTTTTTGACCTTAGAATAAAACAATACAATATCGCATAACTTTAGGGGCTTGATATTTATTACTTAGTCGTTCTAAATAATAAGTAAATTTAGTTTAAGTTAATATTTCAATATTAACAGTTGCAATATAACAAAAAAAAAAAAGTTTAATGTTGAATTTTTCATTTAGTTATTTTTACCTAATTTTGTTATAAAAAGACATTAAAATCATTTTTTTAAAATATATTTCCCCCCGTCACTAAAATCATTTAAATATATTTTGACATGATTATTTAAACTAAGTTTTTTCATTTGACTTCCCGAACTTCATGCAAACCAAATTCAGACGAAATATTGTCTAACCAAATAAAAATGCTGTTACTAATTTTATACCGGTAATTAATATGAAACAATTTTTTATCAGAACCTTGATAGAGATAAATACTTCATCATTTATGAACATTAAATATAGCCCAATAACAATTTGTATCAACAAACGAGCATAAAATATTGGAGATTTTTAATACCTTTTTAAATGTTAAAACTAGAAAATAAATAACTTAACAAATAATGAAAAAATTTATGAATAAAAATAAATAAAATTTTTCCAGAGTTTCCATTTGTTGAAACTCTATCATGACGTCAAATACTAAAACTTTTATGAATTAAATGCAAATTAAATCAAAGTCTGTAGATTGCGACATATAATTTAAAGACTTTGGATTTTTGAGTAAAATGGAGAAGTTTTGACTAAAACGACAAGGTCAATTTTTCTTGGTATGCATTCAATACTTATTTTTAATAAAAAAAGTTGGTTCAAACCTTTTATTTCAACATTATCTTTAATATGAACACAACATCTGTTAGAAGTTTCTGATCTGTTAGGGATCTCTTTAAGGAGACTTAATAAAATTATGTTTCAGATGCTAATGGAATAACTTTAGAAAAACTAATTTTCGAAAACTATGCATACTTATGTAACTAATTGGCAAGCGTTACTACTTAACAATTCTTGTGCTAACGAAATTATCTGCATTATCGTAATACCAAAATATTCAAACAACTTTGCAAACCAAAATTCATTTTCATTCAGACTTATGGCTCAGAAATTTGACAGTAAATCAGAATGATGGAAGTTTTCAGTAGTTAAAACTTGACATTTGTTTTTGCTTAACACAAAAAACTTTTGAAAATATTTTTGTGGAGGCCAACTTTTTAAAAATAAAAATAAAAAGCTACAAAAGAAATATAGAGAACACACCATAAGCATTATTTACAAATAATATAATTTGAATAAACTTTATTATAAAACTATCAAACCTGGTCTTTGTGTTCATAAAACGTATGAATACATTGTCGTGTGCTCGCATCCCATATTTTTACACTTTTGTCGCTTGATCTGTTTCCATAACAACAACAACAATATCAAAAAAGAGTTTAAAAAAAAAGTAATATAATATTTATAAAAGTATTTTCAACAACAAACAACAAGAAAAATTTACGCAGAAACAAAATGTTTGTTGTCTGGAGAATAGTCAACAGAAACAACCCATGAACCATGTCCTGATAGAGTACCAGCTAAGTTTGCATGTTGTACATCATACATCTTTAAATGACCATCATCTGATGCTGTTAACAGTATTTGTGAATCTGGTGAAAAAGTCAAAGATCGAATGGGCATGGCATGGCCTAATAGATAAAATTCTCTTAAAAAATATTTAAAATTCATTTTTATGTTACATTATTATTATTGTTATTATTATTATTATTTTTATTATTATTGTGTTAGACAGTCTCTAGAAAGAACCCATGAAATTTATGGAATTTTCCCATTACTTTCTTATGATATTGAGTTCAGAGTTTTTAGAATGTGAACTTTTATAGTTTTGTAGTGCTCTTAAAGAATTTATTTTTTATTATTATTTTCTTCAGTAAAAATAAACAATTTTCTATTAAAGAGATTTCTAAATACTATAATAAACATTTCATTTGAACAAAATTTAAAAATTAAAATAAGTTATATATTTGTATAAATATATATAAATACAATAATAAAAACATGCATTTCAACAATTTCAATATTTTAACATTTCAAAAACGTGTTCAAAAATATGCTCAACATTTTAAATTCATTAAACATTTTAACTTGAAAAAAAATTAAAAGTTAAAATTATGGTCATTAAAAACCCATAAAAAGTTTTGTGATTTAGTATTTTGTAATATGCTTTATTAAAAAAGTAAATTATATATTTAAAGATGATTGTACAAAAAAATATTTGATTTTATATTTTGAGTTGATATTACATATAGATTGATATTGTTAAAGTAGATGCACTTAGACGCAAAAGAATTTCATCTTTAGAAAATTGATGTTAAAGTCTATGTTTTCAATTTATAAGTCATAAGCCTTAACAGCTTTTAGAGTTTAAAAAACTATTTTTTTTATACTAAAAAAAAAAAAAAAATATATAACTTATTTAAATATAACATATAAATATAACATATAAAAAAAAAACTATAACATATATATATAACAAAAAAAAAATACTATATAACATATAAAAAAAAGGAAATACTATATAACATATATGAGATATGTAATAAAATATAAATATTTTTATATAAAATATAAATATGATAAGCTCTTTTATTCTCAGTTTACTAATTCATGTATCATGTATCTTATATCAGATGTTTGGTTTTGAAAGTTTTTTTTAGTCTTCAACTATGTCATTAACTAAAGTTAGTCTAACATTTATTCTCTAATTCATGGGTCTGATCTTTTTACTTCTCCCCAGAATAAAACATAGTTATTTGCAAAGAAATCTTACTCTAATTTGACTCTTGAATCTAATGGCCATACTTTTCCTGCCAGTTAAGCAGATTAACCAATTGTTAAACATCCAAATCACTCTGGCTTCCAATGCTAAAGTTAACTCTCAATTCTAGAGTTTGTGCTTCAGACCATAGTCTTAAAAAACTTTTCTCAAGAATTCTCTTCAATTTTTATAAAGTGCTAAATAGGTGGTTCTGATTTTTCAAAACTCTAGAAAACACTTTGACCTCATTAACTATCCTTAAATTAGTCTTCAATCTGTTATTAGCTACTTTATATAAAGGGGAGTTTACTTATTTCAGTTTGTAGTCCTGAAGCAATTACAACTGTGATGAGGATGGGGGTAGCACCATCCAAGTGGGCATATCTTAAAAATTATATCCTTATTTCAGTTGTCATCATGGAGTGAATGAAGGTGCAACAAGCATACGGTGTTGAGACATACTTTTGTAATGGTCATTCTATCATCACTACGCAACATGCATTTTGTGCCCATTTCAGTATTAGACCCCATTACACGGTGTTCCTGGCTAAATTTTAATTGTTTTATGAGTAAATAACTTCAGAGAAACTGGTGATGTAAAAAAGAAAATATGTGGACTTCCTCAAAAGTGAGATCATCTGAAAAGATTGACATGGTAAGGCAATTTGCGTTGCACTCTCCTAAGCATTTTGCAGGTAAACATGCAGCTACTATTAGAATGTCTGCTTGCTTATTCAGACAATTCAATCATGAAGAACTAAAATTCCATCATCTAATGATAAGACCCACTTAATAAGCAGAAAATGCCTTATCGGAGCCAAAACAATCTCAGACAGCTTTATCAACGTCCTTTACACTCAGAAGATGTTACTCTTTGGTGTGCGATATCGCAAGTTGGAATAATTGATCCATGGTTTTTTGAAGAGAACAACAAGACATTCACTGTGACTTTAGACCAATATTTCAATATGGTTAAATAATTTGTCAGCACTTGAAGAAATGGGTGTGGTAGTAATGTGGTTTCAGCAGTATGGTGCCACGTCATACACTGCATGAGTGTCAATATATGTTTTGCAGGAACACTTTCCAGGACAATTCATCTCCTCAAAAGGCAATCTGCATAGGCTGACTTGGTTGTCTGATTTAACACCCAGCAACTTCTTCCTCTGGGGTTACCTCAAGTCATTGGTCTACAACAATCGCCTTATTAGTCTTAATGAATTGAAGAACAACATTTGTCAAGCTGTTGCCAAAATACTAGTAAAAAAGGCTGCAGAGAGTTTAAAATAACTTTCAAATTCGACTGAGACAGTGCATTGAAAATAATAGCCGCTATTTGCCTGACACAACTTTTAAAACTAAATAAGCATAAATTTTTAATGCTATTCCATATTCTGTTTTAAGAATGGTATTTACACTTGTAATTATCATTATATTTTATTTTTATTGAATAACTAAATAAGTAAGCTTCTCTGCTCCACCCTGTAATACTGAAAATTCATTAACAAAAAGTTTAAATAATGAATAAAATATCTAAATTCATTAATTTAACATAATTACCTTCCAATGTATGCAATAACTTTTTGCTTGTCATATCAAATATGTTTATAATACCATCAATGGCACCACACGCTAAATATTTTCCATCAGGGCTCTAAAAAATTATTTAAGTAGGCAAATGTAAACACAATTTTATACTAAAAAATAATTTGGATTAGAAAGTTGCACACTATTTAAAAAATAACTTAAATTAAAAAACAAAATTTTATATTATAAACTTTTATTAAAGGAAGTATTATATTAAATAAAGTCATGTAGAAAACATGTATTATATCATTCCAAAAAATATATGTAATTTATGATATTTATATAAATATAAATATGATTATTAAAACAGAAGCACAAACACTGCAAATTAATATTATTATTATTGATATTTTGACTGTGTAATCTCCTAGCAACATTTGTTGTTATAGCAACATTCATTATTGTAGCAACATTCATTGATGAAGTAACATTCAGCTATAACAGCTCAGTATTTGTTTACGCACACACACACATACACACACACACACACACACACACACACAAACACAACACACAAACGCACTGTATCACATGATTGCCAACTAAGTTAACTGTATTGCAATATTATCATTACAGAGATGGTTTTCCCAAAAAATGTTTACCAAACATTCTTTACAAGTTTAAGAAAAATTGATGAAAGCCAGGAATTTGTTTTGTTAATATTGACAAGTATATCAGGTGTTTATCAAATTAAAATTCTTTTTAATTTATAGTTCAAGCTGATTTGAAACTGACTTTAAGTAACATAAACTTTATATTTTTTAGCATTTTAATTATTAAGTCATAAAGGTTTTTTTATTTACAATGAATTATAATACTACTAATAAATCTTTTGTTTTATTTAGAGACAAGAAAAGAATTTCGAAAAAAATATATATATTTAAACAAACACAGGAACCATTTAAGTAGAAATTTAGTTTTACAAAGAGAAACTTTTTCAAGAGTGCTAGAGGAGGTTTTTGATGTAAGTCAAAAAAGCTGTGAAGATATTATGTCAAAAGATAAAACCAAGCAGGTATG
This sequence comes from Hydra vulgaris, assembly GCF_022113875.1. Taxonomy (NCBI): domain Eukaryota; kingdom Metazoa; phylum Cnidaria; class Hydrozoa; order Anthoathecata; family Hydridae; genus Hydra; species Hydra vulgaris. The sequence continues at coordinate 1,754,716 of NC_061169.1, forward strand.
GAAGCTTTTCTATTTGTTGGTTTTAAATCAAGCCTCATTCTACACCATGTTTTTCACCTTGTGCAGTTGCTATATTAAAATCAGTTTTTACAATAATATCTCTCTTGAGAATAAATGTTTTTTTATTATTGCAAGAAGTCATGTAAAAAAGGTCATGTCTGATGGTAAGCTCAGTTTACAAAATCTCAGATTATATTATTTTATCTTAATTTTTAAGGTCTGAGACTTTTAGAAAATCTCCAACAGAGTCATAACTAAAGTAAGTCCATCTCTAATTCATGGTATAACATTCCATCTCTAATTATGCTGTGTTATTTGCAAAGAACATTTCCTCTAATTTGACTCTTGAATCTAATAGCCATACTCTACACGCCATTTTAGTAAAACAGATTAACCTATTGTTAGACATCCAAGCCACTCTGGTTTCTGATGCTAAAATCAGTTCTCAAATTTAATCTTCTACAGCTTTTGGATAAGACAATATTTCCATCATAATCTTACAAAAGTGTTCACTAGAACTTTCTAGAACTAAACAAATATTAAGTGCTAAATAAGCAGTTCCAATATTTAAAAACTCTAGAAAACACACTGACCTCTCCAACTATCCAACAAATAGTCTTCTGGCATTAGTTTCATATAAAAGTTTTAGGATTATTAAATCATTTCTATCTAACCACATTATTAAAGTCATTATTGAAGGCCACTTCATTCCTGATAACTTTATTCACATTCACTCTTCTTCATTCCCAGTAACTTTAGTACCACAAGGGTCTGTTATTACTCCTGTATTGTTTCTACAATAACAATTTTCCTAAAAATTTTACATCTTTAGTGGCTCTATTTGCTGACAACTCAAATTTACACTCTTGTCATAACAAAAAATCTTCACCTTTTGATTTCTTAGAAAAGCAGCTGATTTGATCTGTAACAGCTTCAGGCATGCAGTGGCTTGTGGATTTTAACTCCAACAAAATTCAGTTGTTTACTTCAAACAACTATCACAATATTTTTGATTTTCCTTTATTGACAAATAAAAACTCTCGCAATCTCAAACAAAGTCCAACAGCACATTGGAAATATAACTGGACCTGCTTTATCTGCCAAACTTGAGCCACTCTCCCATTGTTGTAAGGTTGCACCTCTTTTTTTTCTACAAATAATATCATGGTCACTTAAACAGCTATCATCTAAAGTTCGATCAAATAAAACTTACTCTCACTTGGTCATTCAGCAAAGTTGCATACTTTTACTTTATCTGTCATAAATTTATAATCATCTTTCACATTAACAAAACCTGTCACCCATCTTCATTAAGGAGTCCCAGAAATTTTTTTTTCTTCAATACTGTGCACTATGGCAATCCTCCTTATTTGGTCCCAGTAGACCACCATACAAATATCTGGTCTTAAAGTCATTGTTAAGTTGAAGATGTTTTAGAAAAATGAGATTGCAGAGATTTTTTTTGCTTTTTATGATTTATTTTTATTTATTTAAAACTTTATTTTCAGTCAATTGTTTACAATAGTTTTATAATCAACAAAAACTAATTAAAATCAACACACTAAACTGTATAAGACAATACAAACAAACATACATATCGTGAATAAAAAATAAACAAAATAAAATAAAAATAGCTTATATAGTAAATAATATAAATACAACAAGTTGGTTATTTTTGACTTAAAATATAAAAATTAAAAAAAGTTTTTTTGACAGATTTTACAAAAACAAGATTTTCCGTACCATTTTAAAATTTTTTTGAACATCCTTAGACAATTTATTGACATAGTTTCATTGTCTAGGGAGTTCTATAGCGAGGTTGCTTTATATAAGTTACTTTTTATAAACTTATGTTTAGAGACTATGAGTGGGAGTACTAATTTTTTACTACATCAAAGACTTAACAGTAAAGATTTTTTGATAAAAAGATCTAACATAAAATCTGGATTTGAACCATTTATAGATTTAAAAACTTCAGTTAACAAAAACCTTAAATTTTTAAGGTGAATACTTGGGATATTTTCTATTTTTTGAATTTCTTCTAATGGGAGATCAAATCTTATAGACAATGCGAAGTCCTTTTTCATGAATTTTATTGATTAGGTTATATTATACTTCAAACAAAACATCTAAATCAAAGGACAATAGGAAAAATTTGATAGTATAAAAGCATTGAATAAAAAAGTATCTTGTTTTACTGATAAGAAGCTCCTTATTCGTGAAAGAGCAAAGCATTTACTATTCGCTTTTCCACATAGACTCTAAATATAATCATCAAATTTCAAATCCTTATTAATTATACCCCCAAGAAGTTTAAACTTAGAGGAAACCATGATTTTTACATTTTTAACCATTAAAATCGATCTTTACAATTTTTTGAGCCAGCTAAAAAAAATTTGAAATTTGTCCAGATTTGCAACCATTTTATTCAAAGTAAACCATGAAATCGCATTCGATGTTTCCATTTGAAGACAAGAAATAACACTCTCTAGGTTGTTGTCACAAACAGAAAGAGTGTTGTCATCAGCATAGTTGCAGATTTCAGAGTCTTTTATAAATAAGAAAAAATCGTTTATAAAAATATTAAAGAAAATTGGTCCCAAAATTGAGCCTTGAGGTACACCCAATTCCATATCTAAATATTCAGAAAATGACGATCCTAGTCTTACCCTCTGTTTGCAAGCAGAAAGGTAAGATAATAAGAGTTTGAGGCTATTGTAAGAAAACCCATAACCTTCCAACTTAGCTATAAGCAAATCATGTAGAATTGAATCATATGCCTTTGATAAACCCATAAGCATAGCGCCAACTATAACTCCTTTATCCAAGCATTCTTGCTACTTATTAACTAAATTAAAAAGTGCGTGCTGTGCACTATACCCTCTCCGAAATCCACACAGCAATTTGTTAAAGCTTGGCTCTATAAAAAACCCTACTTTTTGTAAATAATGATTTCTAACACTTTTGAGAGAACTGGCAGAATAATTATTGGGCGGAAGTTACACTTATCAGTAGGGTCATTTTTTTAAAAACATGGTATGATATCGGCCATGACATTGGGATATGCAACTATTTATACAAGAAGTGAGGCTTTCTCTCAAATTCGTGACATAAGTTTTTAACATAAATGTTGGAATATCTCCTGTCTTCTTTTTACTATTTAAAAAATAAATAATTTCTGTTATATCATCAGAGGTAATTTGATAAAATTTAAAATTTTGAAGATACATTTTGGATTTGTTTTTAATGTTTATAATACTGGGATGGTTTGCATATCTTATAATAGCAGATTCAACAGACACATGTACATTTCAAGGAGAAGGACGATAACTCATCTCACTGTTTATAGGAAACGTACAACGTTTGTGAAATATAAGTTGAAAATGTTTGAAATTTGAAATTTGAAAGTTATCCAAAATGTCTCCATGTTCAATCAACTTTATGCGATCGCTCGAATTACCAGATTTATTAGAAAAAAAAAGCTTGCATATCTTGAATAAATTTATCTCACTAAAATACATTTTCTTTGCTTTTTTATTCAAGTTCACTACGTAGTTTCTTTGTTTCCTATAAAGAGACAAAGAAATGTCTGATTTTTTCAATCAGAAATTTTTTTTTAAATTTTGAGCGAAGCATGAATGCTTTTCTAAAACTCTTAGTCACAAATGGCTTATTGTTACCTCTTAAGATTTTGTGTTTTCAATGGAGCATATAGATTTAAATAGTTGCTAAAGATAGCGTTAAACTCATTAATGTCATTACAAAATCTTAATTTATTTTTTATTTTTTCAGAAAATATAACACTTGAAAAGTTTTTAAAAGACCTGTAAATTAATTTCTTGGAGGTAACTTGCAGAAGGTAGCCCTGAGCATTGTAAAAATAATCCTGATGGTCACTAACACTTGTACAGATAGTCAGTGTTGGAAACACGTCTTTCTATTTGTTAGGATGAGATCTATGCAGGTGGGTTTTACAACCAATTTAAAACAAGTTGGTGCTTTAATTAAATTACTTCATTGATAGGCAGAGAAACTTGTTCATTATTTAATCATGAGGTTGTTAAAACAAGTTGGTGCTTTAATTAAATTACTTCATTGATAGGCAGAGAAACTTGTTCATTATTTTATCGTTGTAAAAACTCTGATTATCAAATATCAAAACTAGAGAAATAAATTTTAAATAAATTATCAGTTATTAGGATGTTGCAAAACAGTAGCAGTATATATTGTATACTGCTACTTAATTCTAATTTGAGTATATAAACTTAATGACAATTTTTACATAGATGTAAAATATATATAAAAAAGTGATAATTTTGTGATTGATTATTGTGATCAATTCTGTTGTAATTAATAATATTGTAAATAATATTAAATATGGCTAATTCTGGACATATTGGGAAAGTTAGTGAAAAAAGAATTATCTGTTTGGGTACTCTCTCCAGATATTTTCTCTAGATTTCCAACCGGTGGGGAAGTTTGTAACAGAATTTAATGGATTAATGGTAGTCATGCAGCTGCAATCAAAACATTACAATCAAAACATTACAATACAAAAAGGAGGTCCTCGGGGGAGTACAGGCAAGCTTAAATACAGTGGTGGTATGTGTTATTTCTGTTATCAACAGAAACACAATATCAAATGTGTGCATCATAAGAGAGCTGGGTATTATTTGGAACAATCCTTCAATGAAAATTTTATCATCAGTGAACAGTCAATTAAGCGACTAAATATAAAAATCTCTTGTCATAAAAACTAAGTATTCTGTGAAACATATTTATCTGTGAAATATATTTACTTATAAGTTTTTATAGTATTTTTTAAAATGTTTACATTTTTAAACATTGTAACTTATTAATTTAGGAATAGAATCATCGCTCGAACCATCAATATACTGAGCAATGACTCTTTTCCTATATTAAAAAAGTAAAGCATTTACCATCTGTATAAGATGAGAGCCCAAGAGATGAGCAAAGAAACCATGAGCCAACACACTTCTTAAACAAGGTTCTTAAACAAGGCCAATATTATGTATTCTATACACAAGAAAGACATTTTTAAATTAATTAGCCAGGATCCTAGAAAGAGGCTGAAAAGGAGGATTCTATTATTTTGAAGGGATGGTTGAAAGGGGACATGGTCAAGATGTCCTAAAAAAATGACAAAACATTTGCTGAAATAGTTGCTAAAGGTGAGGAAAGGATGAAAAACCTGCTGAGGAAAATGGTAGAAAAAGATCAACAAGAGACTCAGAGCAATTATTGAGCAAAAAAAAAAAAGAAAAGGAAAAAGCTGGAAACTACTGGAAAAAGCAGCAGAAGTTTTGAGAGATTTTAAGCAGGAATTCTCCAGTGGGTGTAATGTAATTATGATTCAGACATTAAGATTCTATTAAGATACTGCAAAGAAAAAAAACCAAGATTTGCCTTCAACTCAATCTGAATGTTTTAGATAATTGGATTCCATTTATGACAAGGTAAACAAGTTTATGTATAAAAAAATGAAGTATATTACAAACACACATAAAACTTGAAGTTAAAATAACTTAAATATTACATAATTTTAAAAAAATATATTGCTCTATGTTAATTGGTTATCTCCTCTATCTATTAATATTGTACAATTGCAATGCTCTATATATTTTTTTAAAATTTTTAAATTTTTTAAAAGTTAGCATGAGAGCTAAAACAGTAATGTTGTTTCTATTTCAAGATGGAGGAGTAGATTTTTGAACATTTGAGTTGAACATTTCTAAGTCGCAGATAACAAGAAAAAGTCAAAAAATTATAGAGAATGAAGTGCTTATAGTAAGAAAGCAGAGCCTGGATTAGATAAAACTTATTCTTCACTTTAACACAAACTTGGTCAAACAGTGCAGGAGGATATGATTTTGGAAACAGTAGAAATTTGTCAATCTCCAAAGTCCAGTTCCTTGACTTTCTTTTGGGAGTACTTGAAGTACCCTGCTCCTAAGGGAAAGATCAAGCACTGGCTATCCAAAGTCTTGTGGAATTTTATGATTTAACAGACCAGATCATAGCTTGTTGCGCTGACACAATTCACTCGAACACTAGAAAACATCTTTGTGCAATTAGAAATATTGCCGATTATTCTCTAATATGTCCAATTCTTTGGCTAATGTGGCTAATAAAAAAATACGATTTTGCACAACAGCTCTAATATGTCAAATTCTTTGGCTAATGTGGCTAATAAAAAAAATGCAATTTTGCACAACAACTCAAAACAAATATTTTTGACAGAGGTGATTACCAGTATTTATGTCAACTGGTTGCTTTTTACCTCAGAGCAGATTTGTTGGACTTCAGGTTCTACAATCTGGTGCGCATCACAAAGCAAGTTTTATGGCTGATTCATTATAGCTGTTAGCAATGCAAATAACCAAGAATTACAACAAGCAACTCAGTCTCAATGAGATTAAGATGATACTGGTTGCAACAGATTATATTGCAATCTTTCACAAGAGCCCAATGGCAGCTCAGGTTCCATTCAATTATCTTAGACTATTCAAGATTTCATTGTAGATCATGATAGATGCACTTTACTCCAAGAAGTATGGAAAGATTGACAAAGCTGGTAATCTTAGTATTCTCTAATTCTTAGTAGACACACTTGATATTTTACACCACAGTGTTTCATCTTTGCTTCAGCTGACCAGCACTTAGAGGAAAAAGAGAAGATGCATATTCTTGTGGAGTTGTTAAAATATGAAGTTCCAAGATAAACAGCTTTGACAAATAACAACCAGAACCTTTTACACAGGTCTGTCCCCTCTCAAATTCATCAGACTTTGTTTCTTATTTGTCTTATCCCTTTTTTCTCTATCTTGGTATAATCAAAGATGACATTCTCTCATGGCAAGAGGAAGGCATGTCAAATTTGTAGAAAAATCTCAACAATAGATTTTTCAAGACATCTGTATCCAGTGTATGTCAATTAGCAGTTGTTAATGACAGGGTTGAAAGACACATCAAATTGGTGCAGGATTTCATTGGAAAGACAGATTCCGAAGACAGGCTCCAAGACACGATGATGATGGTTTTAGACAACCACCAGAAGGTATTTAACAATGCCATTAAACAAGACTTAAAGAATATTTAGATAAAAAAGCACTTTATGGCTATATTTTTGTTTTTTAAAAATTTATTTTTACAAACAAAAGTTTAATAATTCTTGCACCGCTTAATTTTTTTATTTTGTATTTTGTAGTAGTTCATTTTAAAAAACATTTTAAAACAATGTAATTATTATAAAGAATAAGATAATTAAAAATTTTTTTCAAAGTTGCAGTGAGTGTAGCAGTCAGTAAAAATTTATAAGCGACTACAATAGAAACAATTATTTCTAAAACAACTTCTTCAGTGAAACAGTGACATTGACCCCATATATTTTTATGGTGGTCTACTGGGATTAAATAAGGGGGATTGACATTATACACAATATTAAATTCAAAAAAAAAAGTTTTATGGGACACCCTAATCTTCATGCTTTTTAGATCATACAACCTACATCTTTCACAGTCTTCACTTTACTATTTCCTTTCTCTTTCTTTAATCAAATCCTTTGTTTTCTAATAATTCTTAACTTAATAATGGCTGCAACCTTGTCAGAAATGAATTAGTTTTGACAATAACTTACAAGATTGTAACATCATGTGACATTTATTACACTAGCCATATGGAGGTCACATAATAAAGTCCCTTTGAGCATGTGTGGTAGTAGACTAGGAATAAAACATTTGGCAATAAAACATGATCAAGAGGTTCAAATCCATTTTGTGTTTAGTCTGTTTCTCTACATTGTTTTAAAATGTTTTTTGATTCTGAGACTATCACCTTACTCTTTGTTTTTTATCATTCTATAACTTCTGTATTTTTTAATATCTTACTAAGATTACTTACTTAGTTTTTTATGACTCATTTTAGAGACAACCCTAATCATTTACCTTTCTCCTTTATTTGTGTCATGTCTCTAACTCTAGCTTGTGTTCAGTTTCTCCTTGTTCTTTCTTTGAGGGGTTTTGACCATTCTATTCTAGTTACACAGTATAACTGATTGTTAGACATTCAAATCACTCCAACTTCTGTTGCTAAAGTTATATCTCAATAAAACTCTTTTACGACTTGTGGTCCAGACAACATTCTTGACATAGTTTCTTATTTTGCAGTGAAATATTAATTTTAAAAAAATGTAAGTAGAATATAAATCAGGTTACCTAGCAATATTACCCTAACAGCAGTCAAATTACCCTAGCAGCAATATTACCCTAACAGCAGTCAAATTGCCCTAGCAGCAATATTATCTTCTAAAGCAAAAATGTATATGCCTGCTGCTAGAATAAACTTGCTGTTGATAGATAATAATTAGAACTATATAAATTAATAATAACTAAATAGTTCTAATACTAAATATAATACTATATATAGGAATATAACTAAATAACTAAATATAATACTATATATAGGAATATAACTAAATAACTAAATACACCACCTTTATTAACATTTATGGAAGGGTTAATACTAACAGTTATACCTTTATTAACAGATTTTTTTATTATTATTATTACAAGGCAACAAGTGAGAAGTGATCTTTACTAATAGTGTATTAATAATACTCACATAAGCAATACTCATTGTAAATTTACTTCTTGTATCAAGAGTTTCTTCTTTTATGCCACTTTCAACTCCAATCAAGTTTACTTTGCCTGTATGACTGCCTGTAGCAATATACCGTGAATCAGGTGAAAAAGTGACTGTCCAAGAATCAACTAAATTTTTATAATAAAATTAAAAAAAATAATGTAAAAAATAGCAAAAAAATAAATAAACAAATAACATAACAAAACAAAATTTTTTAATAAATATACCTGGGCCAAGATCAATGCTCTTGATTTGTTTACCTTTATCTAAATCCCATATTCTTATGTGACTATCTAAAGAGCTGGATGCACCTACTAAAAATTTTAAACTATGCATATATGTATGTATACATACATATATACTATGTATGTATGTATGTATGTATGTATGCATGTATGTATGTATGTATGTATGTATGTATGTATGTATGTATGTATGTATGTATGTATGTATGTATGTATGTATGTATGTATGTATGTATGTATGTATGTATGTATGTATGTATGTATGTATGTATGTATGTATGTATGTATGTATGTATGTATGTATGTATGTATGTATGTATGTATGTATGTATGTATGTATGTATGTATGTATGTATGTATGTATGTATGTATGTATGTATGAATATATGTATATATTATAATGAATAATGTATGTATGTATATAAGGGGTGTACCGAAATGGAAACTTTGGATTCTGGCCGGCACTGGACTTGCTAGAATTGCTTTTAGAATTCCAGCTGGAATAAGAATTTTTATGTAATTTTTTACTTTCAAGAATCAAAGTGAAAACCTGCACCTCAGCATCATGGTTATATAAAACAAGGATTGAATTATAATTAATGATTGCGATATCTAGAAAAATATCTGATCTTCAAAATTTTAGTTTATGCAAAACTGTGTGCTTTGTTTTGATGGCGCAAATTAGGTTAAATTTGTTAGCAAATAAATTATAAAAACAAAACAAAATAATAAACTTACCACTACAAAAGTACTAACACTCTAGTCACTAACTAAATTATACAAGTAATAACAGTATAATTATGTTATTACTTTTATAACGCACTTATAACCTTCATAATTTATTCTTTGTTTAAACAACATAAGTAATTCCAAATATTATTTTAGTAGAAAACCATCTATATATATATATATATATATATATATATATATATATATATATATATATATATATATATATATATATATATATATACATCAGGCCTTGCGATAAAGCGTCGGGCGATGTGAATTTTACGTCGTCCAAGGGCGATTTTGCGTGTAGCTAGGGCTATTTGCGTCGAGCAAAAAAATTTTTGTTTGAGTATATTTAAAGATATTTTTGAGCGGAATTTTAATGAAGTAATTTACGATTATTTTAACATTTAATAAAGTATTTTAAAAACCGCACGCAGTTGAAATAAAAGTTTGAATTTAAAAAAATTAAATATGCTCATTATTTACAAGTAGAAAAAATTCAAAAATTAAAAAGTTTAAAAAATTAAAAAAATCTTTTAAGCTAAAAAAAAAATTAAAAAAATCTTTTAAGCTAACATTTTAATAAAATTATTCAGCAATAGCAACGTTGTCGATAAAATTGAACAAAAATACTTTCTTTTAGTTTTAGATTTTAAACTTAATATATATTATTAACTTAATAATAATTATTATATATAATATAAACTTAATATATAATATATATATAATATAAACATTAATATATATATAATATAAACTTAATATATATATAAACTTAATATAAATATAAACTTAATATATATATATAAACTATATATATATAATATATATATATAAACTTAATATATAATATAAACTTAATATATATATAATATAAACTTAATAACAATTATTTTACAGGGGTTTGATAGGTTTTAAAATTATTCCATAGATTTAAAAATATTTATTAACTGTTAGACGTATTTAAAGTATTTAAAAGTGATTTCGAGGAAACATTTTAAAAATTGGTGAGGGCAAATAAAAAAAAAAAAGATTAATATTAAAACGTATTCTACTTGATTCAATAAAAAAGTAGTTATTAAAATTTTTGTAAAAAGTAACTCAAAAAAATTACTTAAATAATAACGATCGCTTTTATGTTAAAAGTTACCGAAACTCATCGAAGCATGCTCAAGAACAGCTGCTGAAAAATAGAACGTCAATAGTTTTTTGAATAATTTTTAACAATAATTTTTAAGAATAATTTTTTCGCTGAAATATTTCTTTTATACCTATAAGATTTTTATTCTAACATTTTATTTTATTTTACTAGAAATAAAATTCCTTGTTAGCATTAAAAATCTATTCAAAACGTTTGTTTAAGTTTTTTATTAATACGAGTGATTGTGCTTATCAACCACTTTATGAAAATAAATAAAAATAAATAAATAAATATTATATAAAATCGCTTGTAAAAATATTAGCTATTGCACAGTTTTTAATCGTACAATATTAAAACTTCCAGTTTATTACTCGCTGACTTTTTAAAAAGAAAAAATAATTATTTGAAAAACTTTAAATTACATATTTAAGAAAAAAAAAATCAAATATTAGCATATTTTATAATCTTTTTTAAATTTAAGTTATAATGTTTTTTATTCGTTTAGTATAGACAAAACGTGACAAACGTCTAGAAAATAAACAAATGTTTTTACATTTTAAAAAACGAAACATTCCAAAACATTTTTAAATAATAACATTTCTACATAAACGATTTAAAGTAGTTTTGCGGTAATTAAATAAATTGGTGCAGTTAATGTCGATAAATATGAAAAGCAAATAAAAAGAATTTAATGATGTCAAAAATCACGTCGTGCTTATGCGTCGCGCAGTTCTTATTCATCGCAAGGCCTGATACATATATATATATATATATATATATATATATATATATATATATATATATATATATATATATATATATATATATTATCCTATTTCATTAATTTGATTATTGTTTCATTTTTATTTAATATGTTGTTTTATTTGTTTCTTATAATTTTATGTATTAAAATTTTAACTTGCATATAATTTGTATTTAAAATTATTTGTTTTTTATTTTTCCATTTACGTTAAATTTAAATATTTACTGCATTAGACATCCTATATTTTTAACTATTTAAAATTAAGTAACATTTTAAATGAAACTATTCTCAGAGGCAGGTAAAATTTTTAATGAAAAGAGAGCTAGTCCAAAACTGGATAGCAACTCTTTTTGCACCAGAATACTTCTAAACATCTTTAAAAGTTTGTACTTTTACCTATATAGGTTAACCTTTAGTTCTTCACTGCCTTGTAGGACAATGATTTTATGATTTAACTCACACAGCCTGTGTCACATATCTTAAAAAAAGTAAAATATTAATTCTGGCATTCTGGCCTGAAATATTGTAATTCTCGCTAGAACCGGAATGATATAAAAGTCACAAACTCCGGCCTGAACGGAATTCTGGTACATTCTTAGTGTATATATACACAAATATATATGCATATATATATGTGTATATACACATATATATACACATATATACACACATATATGTGTATATACACATGTATGTATATATATGTGTATATACACATATATATACATACATGTATATATATGTGTATATATATGTGTGTATATATGTATGTATGTGTGTGTGTGTCTATATATATATATATATATATATATATATATATATATATATATATATATATATATATATATATATATATATATATATATATATATATATATATATATATATATATATATATATATATATATATATATATATATATATATTTGTATGTATATTTATTTCTAAACACAAAAAACAAAACAAAAAAGTCGTAATACATTTTCCAGTATTGTTTATATCAGTAGAAACAATTCCAAGCTGATGTCCTTCAAAATTCCATTTTGATGTTAAACTGTTTTCAGACCTTACAAAAAATTTACATTTTTATCAAATACCAAAACCATAAACAATTAAGAAAAAACAACTATAAACTAACCATTTCCAACATTTTATTAAGTCATCAATGCCACCTGTGATAATATTTTCACATTTGTCTGTTTCATTGGTATGCCAAGATATTGACCAAATACTATCTTCATGAGCTAAAATAAAATTTAATTATTATAATTTTTTGAAAATCACAAAACAAAACAAAACATAAAATAAAAAAAGTATACCATTCTCTATTTTCTGCAAAACGGAATACTAAAACAAAAATTCAAAAAAAAACTTAAAACGAAAGAAAAAAGAAAAAAAGAAAAAAAACTAAATAACTCTTTTTTTAACTAAATTCTCTAAAAAAAAAAACAAAAAAAAAAACAAATTAAAGCTAATCTTTCATAATAAAGAAAATAAAATTCATATTGAGTAATTCCAAATCAAAATACAGAAATATTTGAGTAATTTTAAAATACTTGTCCTCATGTTTTTAAAAAACTTATTTGGCTTAAACATTTTACAAAAAAAGTTAATACAGAAAATTTTAGCCTAAATAGCACGTTTTCAGAGATATTGGAATTTTAATATTGACCTGGTTTCCAACTGACCCTGTTTCCAAGACATTTAAAAAATCTTTTCTGTAAATAAATGAATATTAATGATTGGATAAAAATGAAAATACACATTTAGAATGTTGAGAATTTTGATGCTTCATTTAGAACTTTATAATCTTTGATTCTGCTTCAAATAAACCCTTAATTGATGTAACAGCGTTCCTTATAACCTTGCACTTTCTGCCATTTTCTGTCTGAAAAATTCAATGAAATATGATAAGAACACGCTTAAAAAAATAATAAGTAATTTATTTAACCCAATTTTTTTTCCAATTTCTCAAAACACATCTGTGTAAAAATGTAAGAATTATATCAACTTTAAAAGCTTTTTTTTTTTTTTAATTAAAATTAAGTAGGAAAGAATAAATTTGTTAAAAGAAATTATTTTTTGCTTACTATTCATACCAAGCAAATTTATGTAGATTTGCTCTATTGGCTTAATGACATCATCATGGCATCAATATCTTCATGGCATCAAAGGCATTTGAAGATGCCATTGATGTCATTAAAATATTGATGATGTTTTAATAACATCAACAAGGTGATGTTAAAACTTTTGTTATTAAAGATTTGATGATGTCATTAAGATATTGATGATGTCATTAAAATTTGATGATGTCATTAAAAAATTGATGATGTTGTCATTAAGATATTAATGATGTCATTAAGATATTGATGTTTTAATAACATCAACAAGGAGATATTAAAACTTTAAACAGTGATAAAAAAATTAACACTTTAACATGGAATTATCAAACTTAATTTGTGTGGAAGATATTTTACAAAAAAGTTGAAAATGTATCCTTTATGGCAGAAAGCTTGTTGTGATCAATGTATGTAGAAAGAAAATCACTAGAAAGTAGCTGTATAAATACTGCAAACCCTCTAGACTAAAGATTGCTAGAGGAGAAGATCTTAATAATAGAAACAAGAAGTCAGAACAAGATTTTTGAAATATTTCAAAGTTCAAAGTAACAAGACAGATGATCAACAACGATCTTCAAAGTTTTAAGAAATCTTTTCACCTCACTTAAAATCTTAAATTGATATACATACAGAAGGAAAGTGCAAAAAATTGAAAAAAGAAAAAATTGCATGCATTAGCAAAATGGTAAAGTACATAACATAAATTCTGTCAGAAAAATTATTTGAAATATTAGTATCAAAAAGAATGCCAAAACCTTGGATGAAACTATAGGCTTAATAAAAAAATAAAAAATACATAAAAATAATAAAATTTTCAAACAAAAAACTATTGTTCAAATTCTCTTAATATGGGGAAAATAACAACAAAATAAGTTTGCAGTAACAGAATAATGGCCAAAGATGGCTTGATGGCTTTTTAGTGAAATTTTTTTAGCTAAAAAATCTGCCCCATACGTTTGCTCAAGATTAGGCAGAACTTGTATGTTTAAAAAAGTTCAAAAGGAAAACCTATGACAAACCTATGTTGTTAATTATTACAACTATAGTCAAAATATTTTGTATTTTTAATAATCAACATTCTGTATATTTTTTAGTAACTTTTTGTACTGAAATAAATTTATTTTTAATGTATTTGGAAATATTCTTAGTAATCTCTTGAAAAAGTAGGAATATCTTTGAAAGTATAGTTCCAAATGTTTTTGTTGTTTTTCCACTTTTATTTTTTTATAACAAATAAGATTTCTTATGTTCTATAAAATATGGGAAATTCTATAAAATATGGGAAAAAGTAATTAATTCTAACATAATACAAGTATATAAAAACAACAAATGTAAAATTGCATTTTTTTTAATAAATTTTTCTAATAAAATAAATTTTGACTAGCCAAAATTTTGGTATCGGTCTTGGTAAAATATTTGCCATAATGTCAGTTTTGCACTGAATTTGAGTACCTGAAATTTCCGTTTCAGCTTTTTTTATGTTTCAGTTAATCACTAATATATATATATATAAATACATAGACACATATGCAAATAAAGCCCTCAAAATTAAAAAAAAAAAAAATCGCTAGACCTTAAACTATTTTTGATCGGCATCAGGTCAGCACAAAATTTAAAAAGGTTTCATCATAACAACTTAGAAACCAGGTCAGAAAAAAATTGCCGACCTCAGACACTTTTAGGTCAGCAGTAAGGACACCATTGCTAAGTGCCAACCCTAATTCAGAAGGTGCTAACATGTCTATACTATAATATTAATGAGAATTTTAAAAAACTATGTTTAAAAAAGTATTTACCATGCTGTTTTATGATAAATCAATGAAAAGATTTTTATGAAACTATAAAAAAAAAAATCTTTAATAAAAATCATTTAAAGAGCAAATATAAATAATAACTTATATAAACAATTTTAATAATACCAAAAGTTTATATTATTATTATTATTATTATTAATATTGAATAAAAATTTTTAATCACAGTCTAATAATTAATTGTAATAAATTTGAAAATGAAATTTAAAACAAAGCTAAAATAAAACTTCTAAAATAAATTATTTGATTAAAGGTTTTATTTAACAAAAAACATACATATCATAATAAATAACATGAAAAACATAGTTATATATTTAACAAAAATTTTAACGTAAAAAAGCTAAAAAAGAAAATTGGAGAAAAGAATAAAATAATAAAAAAATAATTTAATAGCTGAAGAATATAATTAAAAAAACATAAATTTAAAAACAGAAAAATAAATAGCGAAACAAAAACAAAAATATCATACAAAAAATATTAAAAAAAAGAAAACACTGTAAATGATAACAGTAAAAATTTATTTCATATTTAAATTAATAATTATTTAAATTATTTGTTAAATCTCAACTTATTATGGTGCTTTGATAGGATGCTTTGTACAAGTAGGGTAGGCTATAGGATGTTTTATACTCGTAGATCTTTTCTTTTTCTTCTTCTTGCAAACAAAAGGTTCACCTCTAATTTCTGAAAGAAGATTTTTTCTTTTAATTTTTTTCTTTTTCACTTCTGATTTCATACCCCCATTAAATTTTATGTCTTTGCTTAGAAAATCTTTTGTTTCATGTAGTTCATTCCCTGTTTGTGGATTTTTAAATTCATTTACAAGATTCACATCATGATGATTCGAACGCTCAAAAAGAGCAACAAAAAATCCATTTGTATAATCAATTGTAGGAACAGCACGTATGCATTTATAAGCTAAAAACAAAATTTTCACAAACAAATAGTAAAAATAACTATTTTTAAACAATTAATACAAAAAATAATGTATCTCACCTTGTTCCCATTCCCCTAAACCTCGGTTTGACCATTCAGGAAAAGCATGGCATAAATGAAAAGTTTCTTTAAAGCGATTATAGGCTTTTTCAACCACATCTTCATTTTCCTGAAACCATTAAAAAATTGTATTAATTAAAGTTATTAATAAAAAAAGGTGCTAATAATAAAAATATTAACAATAAATATTTTCTAAAGTTTCACTTTACAGTAACTTGTCTAACCTACTTTAAAGTGTATGTATTACAAAGTTAGTGTAAGTGTATGTATTTTTATACACATAAAAATATTGCGGATTTAGGTTGGCATATTAACTAATATAATCTGCATACTTTAATATAAATGTTTTTTTTTCATAATAAAAATATCCATGGACCAAACACAAAACCTCAGTTGATATATTTACAAAGTTTCAAAAGATGGCTTCAATATGACATTATCAGCGTTATATATATATATATATATATATATATATATATATATATATATATATATATATATATATATATATATATATATATATATATATATATATATATACATATATGATCAATGACAAAGAGTTTTTTGGGGATACCGTTTTTTTTTGTTTTGAGAGTAAACCCTACCCCCAGTGACGGTGCCGCATCTATGATTTTTAAATATTGTGTTCACATTTTTTACATTTTTATTATTGCGTTTACCTTCTTTATTATCCGAAGATAAGTAGTTGATTTAAAAGAGTATCTCATGTGAAAGACATTTCTTTGAATATGTTATTTAGTGGTAGGCAAACTATTTTATTTAATATTATTTTATTTTATTCTAATAAAGTTTTAAGTTGCAAATACTAAATTATTTGGCAATACTAATTGAAATTTGTTTAAAGCATTTCAAAAATTAGATATATTTTAGTAATTTTAATTTTTAGTTGTTATTAAATGCTAAAAACATTTTGAATAATTTTTATAATTTTTAAAATCATAAAAAGCGTAATATCTCCAAAATTAAAATAATAATTATTTAAACACCTTTTTGCCTTGTTTGCCTTTATTTGCCTTGTTCAATAATTATTTTCTATATATAGCATAATTTATTACATAGGGAATAACTATTTGAATACAAAACATAAGCATTTAGTAAGTGTATTTATTATCATTTTAATTTTTATTTCAATTTAAATGTTAGCAATTCTGTTCATTTAACTTTTACTAAAAGTTATTAATTTTTACAATTTCAAGATGCCTTTAAAAATTAAAAAGTTTGAAAATAACTAAAACTTAATAACTTCAAATAAAAAAAAAATGTTTTATTTTGATGTTTTGTTTTCCTAAAGTTAAATAAAAAAGATAGCTAAACATCAAAAGATCACTTATTCAAAAATTAAATTTAATAATTTAGCAATCAAGAAACTAAAGAATGTTATTAAGGAATTTTGACTTATGTTCATTTATTATTAAAAAACCTTTTAATTGATTAAAAGTTAACTAAAGTTAACTTGACCCAAAATTTGCTTAATCTTTTGAAATAACAAATTTCTCATACGTTCGATTGTCTTCAAATTGAATTTCATTTTTAAACTTTTCAGCTTTCTTTTTTTTTAATCTAACGTTCTACTAATAAATGAATGAACAGTTTTAAAAACTAAACGAGTTACGGAACATAATTACTTTTTAATTCATTTTATTGATCTAAAGAAAAAATGAAAACAAAAAAATAAACAGAATATTAGTTATTTACTACTCCATTTGAAACTTTTTTCCTATTTTATTTAAAAAAGCAAAAGAAAAACAACAAACAAATATTTTTGGGCACTCATACCGCTCAAGCAGTCCCATAAAAGGTCTGGGTTCATCCCTGATAATATAAACACACATATATAATATAAATACAAATACAAAACCATATATACATATATATATATATATATATATATATATATATATATATATATATATATATATATATATATATATATATATATATATATATATATATATATATATCAACACATACTTCTTTGTGAACAGAGCAAGTAGAATAAACAACTTTCTTCACATTTGGAAATTGTAATGCATGACTCAAAGCAGCAGTTTGAAAGCCGGAAAGTGCCTTTAATCTACTATCATTTGTCTAAAAGTTAATTATTATGCTGTTTAAGTACCAAATTTTACTATATACATAGCCAGGCATCTAAAGCAGTTTACAGGTGCAATTTTTTCTCAAAAATCATTGTAACAAGAATAAAAAAAAACATTGTAACTAAAACTTAAAAAAAACAGTCATTTTAATAACTATTTTTAATAATTTTTAAAATGCCTGCATTCTATTGCAATAAGAAAATAGAAAACTTTTTTTATTTATATTTAAGAATATATTCTTGTAATATTGACATAACTCACATAGGCTTGACTTCAATAGCAATACTCTTAAGTGGAATAACTAAGTACGCTTTCAAAGAAAGTAATTAATGTCTGTTCACAAAAAATCCGGAATGAAATATTGTTCTTAATTGAATACAAAATTAATTGATTTTTGACAAAAATTTTAACTAAAATGACAGACTAGACATCGTTAACTATTTTATAACCAAAAGTGGTCCTGAATCAGCGGCTTTTCGAACTTTAGCTTTGACTGAATCCATTAGGTTGAAAAAGTAGTCTGGATTGAACTCTTTCAACTTTAATCGAATTCTATTCTTAAGGTGGTCAAGATTTTTTGCAGTAAATCCATTTCCATAAACATTTGCTTTTAAATGTGCCCAAAAATTTTCAATTGGCCTTAACTCCGGTACATTTAGGGGGTATTCTTAAGCGTCAACAAAATTAATACCTAAAGTGTTTTAAGTTTCTAATGTGTGTTTTGCATAATGACATCTTGCTCCGTCAAGCCAAAATAAAATTTTCATGTTTTGATGCTTGGAATTTATAAATGGATGAAGTTTTTTTGTAATATATTCTTTAGAATAAGTTTTTGCATCCAGTGCACAGTTTTTTACAGCAAAATAAGGCGATGAATGACCGAAACGACTGATTGCAATCTAAAAGAGAACTTTCTTGTCAAACTTATTTTTAAGGTGAATTTAATGTTAGAATCAGTTTGAGAACTATCCTTTGTATAGTAGCCAGAGTTTTGTGAACAAATTTCAACCATTTACACAGAAATAAGATTCATCGTCCATGATGATTTCAAACTCATTTGATGGCTTGAAAAAAGTTTTTGAAAGTTTTAATAAGTTTTTCTTTTGTTTAATTTCTTGCTTTTCTGCTGTTTTTAGTGCATTTTTTCTTTTGGTATACTTCAGTCCATGCATACTTAATAATCTATTTACATATGAAACGCTTATCTTATATTTTAGTGCCAATTTTCTTTGCGAAATCCCGATTCTCTCTTCTGCTCTTGCAATCATGGAATCTATCTTTTCTGGTGTGATTTTAAAAGGTTTTCTGCCGCAACCGATTTTTCTTTTCATTGGTAAATTATTGTCTGACCTTTTAATTATGTCATAAATTGTAGATTTAGCGATTCCCATTTTCTTAAAATGATCCACTGTAAATTTCTTTCCACTGTTTATGTTTTGTTTATAAAATTTCCAATCACATTTCTAACATCGTTCTCTTTTAGATGCTCCATGTTTATTTGAATTAATTATTTAAACTCAATTTTGCCAAAAAATGAAACTGTTGTTGTTGACCAATTAAATTTAAAAATTTCGAATCGAAAATTCAAAATTTAGAACAATTTGTGTACATTTGAAATCAGTCCGGATTTTTTGTGAACAGACGTTATGTTTTAGGATGGTTTTTACATGTTAACAAAAGCATCCAAAATTTTAGTTAAAATGAATGAAATTGTAATTACTTTAAAAGAAACCATGTTTAAACATTATTGCTTTTTTAGTATGCTTTTTTTTTTTAACTTGCTAATTTTTTTTAAAGTGAAGTAAAATTTGCATGTTAAAATGTTGCACTTTAAAATGTTTGAAACGAATTTTCAAGTTTAGAATTAATATATTATATATATTATATAAGTTTAGAATTAATATAAAATATATTAATTCTAAACTTAAAAATTCTTTTCAAACATTTTAAAGTGTTTTAACATGCAAATAAACATAACTTCACTTTAAGAAAAATAAGCAGGCCTTGTTTTAAAGTGTTATGCCTAGAGCAATTTACGTACGCCTTAAAGGGATCCCAAACTCCCAACACATGTGTTCATATTAAAGATATATTAAAAAAAAAGGTTTGAACCAGATTTTTTTGATTAAAAATAAATAATGAATGCATACCGTGAAAAACAAATGTTGTTGTTTTTGCAGAAGCTCGTCTTCTCCATTTTTTTCAACTACTCGGAGTCTTCAAATTATGCGTCGCAATCTACAGACTTTGGCAATTCCTTTGAAGCGCGTTTAATTTACATAAGTTTAAGTATTTGACGTCACGGTAGACTTTTAACAAAAGAAACTCTGGAAATATTTTTATTTATTTTTAGTCAAAGTTTTTTTGGTTATTTGTTAGTTTTTTTTTTTTCTACTTTTAATATTTAAAAAGATATTAAAAACCTTAAATATTTTATGCTGGTTCGTAGCTATAAATTGTTACTGCGCCATATATTTAATGTTTATAAATTATGAATATTTATTATCTCAATCAAGACTCTGATAAAAAATTATTTTACATTAATTACCCGTATAAAATTAGTAACAGCTTTTTTATTTGGTTAGATGATATTTTGTTTTAATTTGCTTTGCATGAAGTTCGGAAAGTCAAACGTAAAAAATAAGTTTGAATAATCACGTCGAAATATATTTAAAACAAATTATTTTAATGACGGGAGTTCTGAAGTTTTTTATAACAAATGTAGGTAAAAAAATAAATAACTAAATAAAAAGTTCAGTATTAAACACCATTTCTTTATTATATTGCAACTGTAAATATTAAACTATTAACTTGAACTAAATTTACCTATTATTTAGAACGACTAAGCAATAAAAATTAAATGCCCCTAAAATTATGCGAGATTGTGTTGTTTATTTGATAACTGTTGTTGGTAATGTTGTTTATGTTGATTATTTTCATAAATATCAAAATAGTTCTAGATTAATCTGTCCGTTGCTTTGCTCATTGTTGATTTATTTCTAATTTAATTCTCAAACTATAATTATATGTTAAAAAAGAAAAGTTTTTATTTCATCGGGCGCTCTTTTTATAAAAGAGTAGAACAAAAGAGAAAGAAAAGTTTCGCGCAATTAAACTTTGAATGAATAAGAGTTGTATAGAATATATATATTTTTTGCGTCACTCGTTCTTTTTTTAGATTAGAGAAATAAAAGTTTAATAATAAATTTTCTTTGAATAAATGAGAATTGGAAGAGAAAATTGCTTGAAAATTTGTTAATGTTAAGAGACAAATGCCTATTACGACACAAATTTAGAAATACCAAATATAATATGTTTTTTAATGCGCGTTATGACATTTTAACAATTTAAATTACCATCTATCTTGAATTAATGCCTTTAATTAATGTGTTAATTATTGCGTTATTTAATAATAATTTGTCTGTATTTTTGTAAAATATTAGTTGTTTAAAACGGGCAAAAATATACAAACTTCATGTTTTTTATTTGATGTTTATAAAATACTGAACAGTAAACTTATAATCAAAATTTATAATGCCGACTTGTGTTGCAATTAATTGTACTTTTAATGCAAAATCAGGATCTCACACATCCTTTCACAAATTTTCATATCTGATACTACGGTCAACTGTATTGTTTAGTGTATTCTTATACTTTTTTTTCATAATCTTAACAGGTTCTAATTGGTATGGAGTTGCTGACATTTTAAAAATTTCATTATCAAAAATCAAATGTATAATGTATTTCCTTTTTATCCGTATCCAATTCAACAAATTTAGCAATTTAAATTAAATCAGCGTGATCAAAAAAATTTTATAATAAAAAAAGTTAACAATTCATTAAATATCTCTAATTAATACTGTCAGTTTATGAAAGTAATTGTTAATAAATACTTTTTTTCAACGGGAAAACAAAAAATTGTCATAGCGTAAAAATAACCAGAGAAGTTAGAAAATAGTTCCCATTGTTTAAATAAAAATAATTAAGAATCAGAATAAATAATACTCTTGCGCAAAAACAAGAGACCGTATATAAAACGTTCTATATAATGTAAAATACTTGTATGAAAATCATGAGATTGGTAAGTGAAGCTTTAATATTTGTTTTAATTTAAGTAATTAAAGAAATATAAGTAAGATATATAAATCTAAAAATTATTAAGATATCTGTAAAAAATAAGTTGCTCCTATAAAATAAAAATAATTTATTGTTTTTACTTTTTACAAAATTTTTTTTGCGATGTTTGGAAAAATAATACAAATAAATTTGTTTTGCTGTATGTTAAAAAAATACTATAGTAGAAAAACACAGCTTAGTTTAATTACACTTTTCTTTTGTTAAAAGTCTACCATTACGTCAAACACTAAAACTATTATGAATTAAACGCACTTCAAAGGAATTGCTAAAGTCTGTAGATTGCGACGCATAATTTGAAGACTCTGAGTAGTTGAAAAAAATGGAGAAGACGAGCTTCGGCAAAAACAACAACAATTGTTTTTCACGTTATGCATTCATTATTTATTTTTAATCAAAAAAATTTGGTTCAAACCTTTTTTTTTAACATTATCTTTAATATGAACACAACATGTGTTGGGAGTTTGGGATCCCTTTAAGCGATTTTGACATAGGCATAGAGCGATTTTGGTTAAGCTACTTTTTATCATTTTTTAACTTTAAAATTAGCGGTAACATTAAAGTTGTAATTAATTTTTAAAAAAACCACATTAACCTTTGAATAACAATATGTAAAAATATTTGTTAAAAAGAAGTTACATTAAAAATAATTGTAGTAACTGTTCATAATGATATATCAAATTTATTGATATACAACTTTTGTTATTACCTATTTTCTTATTTGTTAACTTTATTAATAGTAGTATTGTTATATTTAATTTTTAAATTTTTATATATTTTTTATTATGATTATTATTTTCATTATTATTGTATTATACAATTAAACTAATAAATTAAATTAATAATAACATTGTATCAATGTTTAACTTTATTGTCAAGTTTCAATTCATTTTTTGTAGCTCCTATTAACTATTATACATGATGTTGCTATTTGTAGGATTTACATTTCAAGATTTCTAAGTAAGATTACTCTATCAGTAAATATAAATTAATAATGAATTTTTAAAATTAGGCATTTATACCATAATGCTTTGTTACGAGTGGTTGTTACGAGTGGTTGTTACCGTGGTTATCAGACAAAAATAGAAAATAATATTATAATCACAGGTATAAATAAACAAAAAAAAAAGAATAAAAAACAAAAAGATGCACAAAAAAAAAAAATTACTGTTGATGTTTTGCACAGAAATTTCTGTATCAATAATCTCGAAAATAAGGTTTCTCAAACAAAAAAGCTTTTTAACTTAATTGTTGTTGTTGTAGTTTTTTTTTTTTTAACTTTTCTATTATGTAAAAGAATTTTAATGTCTAAATTAAACTGTTAATATTATAGAAAAGCAAAAAGAATATCAGGTTTTTCCAAGTATGTAAAACATTTTTATGCAAATCCTTATAAAGTCTTTGATATGTAAAATAACCAAAGAAATTTATTTTTATTTATTAATTTAGAAATAAAATAATTCATTTCTAAATTAATTAATAAAAATAAATGAAGTAATAATAAATAAAGTAATAAATAAATGAAGTAATAAATAAAACATTAATAAAAGTAATAACTGTATTTAACTAAGAATATTAAAAACAAAATATTAACATGTAATAATAAAAAGTAAAATGCAACATGAATAAGTTTTCATATACAAAGTTGAACTTGAGCTTGATTTTTTTTTTTTTGTTTACCTTTCTATAGATAAAAATGAGCATGGAGGAGAAGGCTAATTATTTTTTAAGTTGTTGTTCCTATTTTCGACTTTAAAATTATAAAACACAGACCTTGATGAACAAGGTTGAGAAACAGCTGAGTCAAATACTACTAACAAAATGAATTCAAACATAGTACTTCATGCTTACGCAGCAAATGCTTCTCCACTACCAAAAAAATAAATTTAATTTTATAAACTAATAAAACTTTATTACTTTTTTCTTTATAACTTTTTTTTTCGATTTTTAATTTAAAAATAAAATACTATTATTATTAAAAAAACATTATACCCTTGCCTGTTGCAAATTATAAAAATGGGAATGTTAACTTATAACTCCCTATTTAAATTATTATTATATAATTTGACTTATTGAAACTTTAAAATCTTCTTACAAAAGCCGATTCTTCATTATCTAAAAATTCATCCATTCTTGAAACAATTCCACTACCTGAGCAAGATGGATCCAACAAAATATATTCTACTTTTGAGTATAAAGGATGACAATGTTGCACCTACAATAGCAAGAATAAATGAAAATTCAAAATAGTCAACACAAAACAACATAAGTTTAAAAAAAAAAAGTATACAGAATATCAATAAAATGACTACCTTAAGAAAATCTTGGTGTTTTGTTTTTACAGATGTACATGCAGATTTTTTCAGCAACTTTTGCATAAGTTTTAAACGATTAAAATCCAAGTCAAATGAAAATATATGACTAAAAATAAAGATTTCACATTCCTAAAAATCTTCACATTCCTAAAAAGTATTTTATATATATATATGTAAATAATAAAATATTTTATGTATCATTATGATTTTTTGCCATTTAATAATTACATAAATAATTATACAAATAATTACATAACTGTCATTATATAATTTTGTTAAATTAATGTTGCACTTTTCAAAATTTTTTTAAACAAAATAAAAACATCTTCTTGGGAGATTTTGCTAATGTTCAAATGAAACACCCTGTAAAAAGGTGTTTATAACAGTGCGTAAACAAGATGCAATGGTATAACCCTTATAAACACTACATGTATACAAACATTTATGTTATTTTTATTGTTTATGATATTTTTTATCTAACATGTTAAATAAGCTATATATATATGCAAATATATGCAAGCAGGAAAATATTTTAATATTGGTTCTTCAATAGAAAACTTTGTTGTTTGAAATCAAATGAATTTTAGATAAGATTAAATATTATGATTTTATTACTCAATTTTTATGTAACACTAGAATATATATTTTAAGAACCATTAGAATATGAACCATTAGAATAAAAATATTTATTTATGAACCATTAGAATAAAAAAGATTATTACAATATATATTATAGGTATAATTAGAACATATATTTTAATCAGTTAAATTTTTTATTAAAATTATTTTATTTAAAAATAAGAAAATTGTTAGATGAAAATTTTAATTAAATGAACTTGATAAGAGTTAGATTTCATTTAAAACATACACAAGCGATTCTGCTACATTCTGATACCTACATACACAAGTGATATTCTTCTGCTAGCTACATATACAAGTGATATCCTTCTGCTACCTACATACACAAATGATATCCTTCAGCTAACTACATACACAAATGATATTCTTCTGCTACCTACATACACAAGTGATATCCTTCTGCTACCTACATATACAAGTGACATCCTTCTGCTACCTACTACACAAGTGATATCCTTCTGCTACCTATATAAGGAAAAAAAGTGTATTATATTTAAGGAAAAACCAGAATAAGTAAAGTTGGTCATATAGTTTGTGGACCACATTTTTTACGATAGAAATCAACCCTTGTCCATCTGGCATTTGTGGCACTTGTTAAAATTTTGGACTTCAGAAAGATAAAATAAAACTTTAATGTAACTTGCATCTTTTAGCTCGATATAAAACAATTCAACTAGTTTGTAGTTTTAAAAATTTTATAGAAAGATTTGAGCATTGGTAATCAGTGAAAGAATCCTGGAAAAAAGAAAAACGCTTTACAAAAACTGGGAAGAATAGGTGTTATAGATAAATCATTGTGTGGATGTCCAACTTACAGGCTTGGATAAAATACAAGAAGCCATAAAAAACTTGACCTATCAGAATTAATAAAACTTCAAATGAACTAAAGAATTCTGTAGACCTTGGTGAACCAATTTATGAGGAATGTTCAAGAGAGCAACTACAACTTAGGAAATTCAAGAGAGAAACTACAACTTAGAAAATTCAAGAGAGAAACTACAAATGAGGAAGTTCAAGAGAGCAATTACAACTTTAAATTATGAACTTGAGATGACAAAATTGACATGACAAAATTTACAAAATAAAATTGAGATGGCAAAATTAAATGAACTGAATTTTTATGTGGCAGCAGATTTCAAGTTAATCAACAGTATGTTAGGTCTGTCAGAAAGTTATTTTATATGATTTACCAAAACATTTTATTTTTTCAACATTGTTAGAAATTTTGATTTTTTATTAATAGGAGGATGGCAGATAGTTTGCCTGCTGCTATTGTGAAGGAACAAAAGAAGAATCTACAGTTCAGATAAGAATATTTTAAAGTCTTAATGATTGGTATCTTAGGGATTTTTCAATAAATTACGCAACGCTAAATTTATTTAAATAACAGAAGTAGGAGATCTTAAGCTCTTTTACAAAGTGATTTTCATTAAACTTAAAGCGCTACTTGGATTTTTTATTTAACTTTTGACCTTTTTTGTTTTGTTTATAAGTTAAATTTAGCATTGTGTAATTGATGGACGATCCCTTAAGTATGTTGAAGAGAGGCAGTAGTAAAAGTACATGCAAATTTACAAAAATACTGATGGTCCATGTTTTCTCCAAGATAATCTAGAGACACTGGTAATTGACATAGTACAACCTCCTGAACTGCATTTATATGAGCATAAAATGAGTGAAATTTTAGGAAACTCTTCAGTCCTAATGGCTGAAGAGTTTACTAAAAATTGATAAAAATGATAACCAGATACAATAAAGGAGGGCATGATGGACCTAACTGTCACAAATTTGTTCAGATGAACTTAGAGATTTATGTCCACAACATATTATACCTCGCATTAAAACATTGAGGAATTTTAGAAAAGGTTTAATTAACTAATTAATTAATAAAGAATAAAATATATAAAAATATATGATAACAAATTTATTAAAGTCTAAAAACATTTGATAATAGTTTTAAAATCTTTGCTTTTTAGTCACTAAAGGCTGTTTTTAAATAAAACTATCACCAGATTTTAGAAAACAAAGCAAAAAGTTTGTGCAACTTAGAAAACTATCCCAAGAATCACACAAATAATTCTATCAGGCTGGGTGGGAAATTCCCTATAATACAAGTGCATCTCAATTCTTTTATTAAAAAAAAACCCATAGAACTTAGGATGTTTTTAGTGAACAAACCTCTTACACAAAAGTCTGACACAAAAACATAAACAAAACAAAGAAGAAGTTTGCAATGCCAGAACTTAATAAATCGCACAGAAATTGATGAAAATGGCAATCACATAATCAAGAATGACGTCACCAAACATTCTTCATTAAAAATAGGAACATGCGCATAATTATGAAGATTTTTTATTACATAAAATATTAATAATTATTGTAGCCAATTTGTTTTTATGTAAAGATGTTTTTAGTCTAACTACTTTTTCTAAATATTTATGAAGATGTTAATTTTGAAATAACAAATGAATTGATCAATTTTGTTTATTTTCTGTTGAAAATTAAGATTTTTCAAAAACTTTCTCAAACTGTTCTAAAAAAAGACTTTCATGAACTGTTCTAGAGAGCAGTTTAAGAAAGCTTTTCCAAGAATATGCCGTTTTTATTTTGTCTTTATCTGTTTTCTTGTTAGGTTTACAGTCTATTAATTCCCAAATATTTTTGCATTCAACTCAAAATGCCTATATTGATGCATATCATTAGCATAAAAAAGTTGAGTAATCTATAATTATGTATAATTGATGCATTATTAGTGTTTTTTTTTTCATTAATGTTTTTACATTTTAGAATGTAAAATATTATAAAGTGATGAAAATAATAAATCTTTAGAAATATATCGGAAAAAAGACATGGAAATGATACATAATAGAGTTTTGTTGTTAATGTCCTATATAGTTAAAAAAAGACATGGAAATGATACATAATAGAGTTTTGTTATTAATGTCCTATCTAGTTAAAAAAGATATGCAGCACAGTTTGAAAACAGAGAAGTCATAAAAAAGAGATAATAACAGTGACAGAAAGAAAAAGTGCATTGGTAAGTTTTGTTATTTTCAAGACATATTTTAGTGGATCAAAAGAGGTATCAAAAGCAATAAAAAGTTTCTGAACAAAGTTTGGAGAACTCCATTTCTAACAGAAAGATCTTAACTATTAAAGATTAAAAAAAAAGATGTACATCAAATGCTTCTAGAGTGTATGGCAATAAAAAATGTCTTAAAATCTTGATGATAATAATGATGATGATGCTGATGATGATGTTGATGATGATGTTGTTGTTGATGATGATAATAATGATAATGATGCTGATGATGATGTTGATGATGATGATGAGGAGGAGGAGGAGGATTGTAAACAACTATTAGTGGTTCTCTCGTCTCTTTTTCATCCCCTTCTCTTATGTTTGTGTTTGGAAAAATCTCTCATTTTATTTTGATGAGACTAAGCAGGAAATCACTCAAGATACAGAAGCTAGAGTGATACAAATGTCAAGCAATGGATCAACCTGTTTGCCAGATAGATCAGGTAGGATGTAATTAGTGAAATCAAGAGATGAGATTGATGAAAAGTTCTAAGCCAATAATTTAGCTTTGTCTTTAGTTGAGGTAACAAAATAACCATGCAAGAAATAAATAACAAGCTTGCCATTATTATAGACACAGTTAAAGAACCTCCAGAAATCTCTGAAGCCTAATTTTTGAGATAAAATACGAGATTTTGTGACCTTAGAATAACGGGCTTTAGCATTAGACAAAACCTTTTTACAATGGTTTCTAGTAATAGTAAACAGACATCTGTTTTCTGGAGAATTATTTTGGCAATAGATATGGAAGTAATGGTTATGATTAGAAACTGCAGCAGCACAATGAGAGGAAAACCATGGAGAAAAGCAACACTAGACTTGAAATAATCGAGAGGAAATAAAAGATTCTATGCCAGCTTGAATCAAAGAAGTTATGTAAGAAGCATATTTGTCAGCAGGAGCACAAAAGATTTCTACCATCACAAATAAAATCAAAGTCCCAGTCTTCTTTAATGTAGTTGTAAGAGGTACAATGATAGGGGGATTTTGATGATAAAGAAGAATGAGATAAAAGTTTTAGAAGGATCAAACTGTGACCAGAAGCACCTAAAGGTGAATGTGGAGAAACTGAGGTCTTACTATGATTAGAAACAAGACATAAGTAGAGTAGAGAAGGTAAATGATTTAGATTGTCTGGAAAGCAAGTTGGAAAGTTGACTTTTTTTATTAGAGATTGAGAAAGGCAAAAGTTGTGGGCCTTA
This sequence comes from Hydra vulgaris, assembly GCF_022113875.1. Classification (NCBI taxonomy): domain Eukaryota; kingdom Metazoa; phylum Cnidaria; class Hydrozoa; order Anthoathecata; family Hydridae; genus Hydra; species Hydra vulgaris. The sequence continues at coordinate 1,784,680 of NC_061169.1, forward strand.
ACGCCTGCAAAGTCACTGACACTTGAGCAAATCTACTCAGTTTGGTGAAAAATAAAGTTGCCAACAACTATAATATTGGCTAAACGATAAATGAGAAAAGGACTTGTCAATTTGATCAAAAATAACGTCGAAAAAAATGCTTGAGATAAGAAGAGATAAGAAGAGCGATATTTTGAGATAAGGAGCAATATCTTGAGATAAGGAGAGCGATATAGTTTTGAGATGAGAGCGCTTTCTTTATAAGCAGGAGATCCAGGTTTGAAACAAGCTCTTATATAGAACAAAGAGAAAGGTGATAGAGTGAAGTGGTGCTAAACAAAAGTACATAAAAAATATTCTGTAGATTCAATTCTATTGGAGTCTTTTCAAATTAAAGGAAAGTAACCATTAACACTATGATCACTAGATGAGACAGTTAAACACAAATCAGCCTCACAAATAGCAAGTAGATCTGGTGAACGTTGCAAGAGATAAGACTTGAAAGAAGAAAAATTACTTTGAAGACCACAAATATTAGTAAATGATAGATTTAGAGATTATATATTTTATATATTACAATTTTTGAAAATTTTAAAAAATTATTTTAGGTTTTTTTTTTCTTATTTTATGCGACTGTAATTTAATATTATTTTAATTAAATACAGAGTTAAAATTAAAGAAAAAGAATGCAATAGAATTCTGAGTTTTATATTTTTCATGTAATGTTATTTGTTTGTTTAATGTTATTAAATTTAGAAAATTTTAAAAATGTAATTATATATATATTTTTTTGAAATTTGATTTGCAGAATCTTAATTTTTTCTTTTTTTTTTTTCACTAACACATCACATAAAAATATCACAACACACTCCAACACATCTAACACATCACAACACACTCTAACACATCACAACACTCTCTGATATATCACATCACACTCTAACACATCACAACACTCTCTGATACATCACAACACACTCTAACACATCTAATACACTAACACATTACTAACAACAAGTCTAAAAAACATTTTTTTTGCCAAAAAATCTAAAAAAACAAAAGCATAAAAGACCTATGCAGGTTTCCAGTATAAGAAAGATTTTTCTGATGCTGGAACTTTATTATTTTTTTTTTATTTTTCATCATTTTCTAATAAAAAATTTCAAATAAGATCAGTATTTAATAAAAAAATAAATTAAAAATTAAAAGAAAAATGATGAAAAAAAACTAAAAAATTGTTAACATTTTTATACGTAAACACTTCCTGTCCAAATAATCACCTACCAGAAGATATAAATACATTTACGACTTACTTTCATCATTATTAACTAATTTCTAAAAAATAAAAAAAACGTAAAAAATAATAAATAAAAAAAAAACCTTTTATTGCGAGTAATACTTGCTAGATGTGAAGATTTATTACCAGGAGCAGCACATGCATCAATTATCATAGAACCCATTGGTGGATTTAAAATAAAAGCTGGCAAGCAACTAGCCTAATAAATTACATAAAAAGACTTACGATTTTGCAATTTTATTTAACAAAAAAAAATATGTTTTTCTGAAAACAAAATCAACACTTTAAAAAGTAATTTTTAGAAAGCCTTAAAAACAACAAAATATTCAGAAAGCATTAAATACAACCCTCTAACAACACTTTAACTAAAATTGGCAGAGCAACAAGTTAAATAGAGTACTACCAGGAAATTCTTTTCATTTACAAAGAAAGCACTCTATCACTACACCACTACTGCATTTATGGAAGGCAGTATTGGATGTATGGAAGACAGTATTGGATTTATGAAAAGCAGTATTTGATTTATGGAGAGCAGTATTGGATGTATGAAAGACAGTATTGGATTTATAAAAGACAGAATTAGACTTTTGATAATAAAAGATAAAAAAAAAAAATTCAATCTTATTTAAAAATAATAAAAAACAAATAAACCTTATCTTGCAATAGTATTTCGCCATTTATATACATCAAATTTTTATGAAAATCGGTTCTACTTTCAAAGACCAGTAAATCAGGGATATCTTTATCTACACAAAATTCATTTACACTGAGGTCGTTATACTTCTAAAATAAAAGTATAAAATAAGTTAGAATTTATAATACTATGAACAGTGAACACTCTATATAAGCA
>NC_061169.1:1787805-1810305 GCF_022113875.1 Hydra vulgaris
TAATTAATTCTAACATAATACAAGTATATAAAAACAACAAATGTAAAATTGCATTTTTAAATAAATTTTTCTAATAAAATAAATTTTGACTAGCCAAAATTTTGGTATCGGTCTTGGTAAAATATTTGCCATAATGTCAGTTTCGCACTGAATTTGAGTACCTGAAAATTCCGTTTCAGCTTTTTTTATGTTTCAGTTAATCACTAATATATATATACATAAATACATAGACACATATGCAAATAGAGCCCTCAAAATTTAAAAAAAAAAAAAATCGCTAGACCTTAAACTATTTTTGATCGGCATCAGGTCAGCACAAAATTTAAAAAGGTTTCATCATAACAACTTAGAAACCAGGTCAGCAAAAAATTGGCGACCTCAGACACTTTTAGGTCAGCAGTAAGGACACCATTGCTAAGTGCCAAACCTAATTCAGAAGGTGCTAACATGTCTATACTATAATATTAATGAGAATTGTAAAAAACTATGTTTAAAAAAGTATTTACCATGCTGTTTTATGATAAATCAATGAAAAGATTTTTATGAAACTATAAAAAAAAAAATCTTAAATAAAAATCATTTAAAGAGCAAATATAAATAATAACTTATATAAACAATTTTAATAATACCAAAAGTTTCTATTATTATTATTATTATTATTATTAATATTGAATAAAAATTTTTAATCACAGTCTAATAATTAATTGTAATAAATTTGTAAATGAAATTTAAAACAAAGCTAAAATAAAACTTCTAAAATAAATTATTTGATTAAAGGCTTTATTTAACAAAAAACATAAATATCATAATAAATAACATGAAAAACATAGCTATATATTTAACAAAAATTTCAACGTAAAAAAGCTAAAAAAGAAAATTGGAGAAAAGAATAAAATAATAAAAAAATAATTTAATAGCTGAAGAATATAATTAAAAAAACATAAATTTAAAAACAGAAAAATAAATAGCGAAACAAAAACAAAAATATCATACAAAAAATATTAAAAAAAAGAAAACACTGTAAATAATAACAGTAAAAATTTATTTCATATTTAAATTAATAATTATTTAAATTATTTGTTAAATCTCAACTTATTATGGTGCTTTGATAGGATGCTTTGTACAAGTAGGGTAGGCTATAGGATGTTTTATACTCGTAGATCTTTTCTTTTTCTTCTTCTTGCAAACAAAAGGTTCACCTCTAATTTCTGAAAGAAGATTTTTTCTTTTAAGTTTTTTCTTTTTCACTTCTGATTTCATACCCCCAATAAATTTTATGTCTTTGCTTAGAAAATCTTTTGTTTCATGTAGTTCATTCCCTGTTTGTGGATTTTTAAATTCATTTACAAGATTCACATCATGATGATTCGAACGCTCAAAAAGAGCAACAAAAAATCCATTTGTATAATCAATTGTAGGAACAGCACGTATGCATTTATAAGCTAAAAACAAAATTTTCACAAACAAATAATAAAAATAACTATTTTTAAACAATTAATACAAAAAATAATCTCACCTTGTTCCCATTCCCCTAAACCTCGGTTTGACCATTCAGGAAAAGCATGGCATAAATGAAAAGTTTCTTTAAAGCGATTATAGGCTTTTTCAACCACATCTTCATTTTCCTGAAACCATTAAAAAATTGTATTAATTAAAGTTATTAATAAAAAAAGGTGCTAATAATAAAAATATTAACAATAAAAAAAAGTTTCTAAAGTTTCACTTTACAGTAACTTGTCTAACCTACTTTAAAGTGTATGTATTACAAAGTTAGTGTAAGTGAATGTATTTTTATACACATAAAAATATTGCGGATTTAGGTTGGCATATTAACTAATATAATCTGCATACTTTAATATAAATGTTTTTTTTTCATAATAAAAATATGCATGGACCAAACACAAAACCTCAGTTGATATATTTACAAAGTTTCAAAAGATGGCTTCAATATGACATTATCAGCGTTATATATATATAAAAAAATATATATATATATATATATATATATATATATATATATATATATATATATATATATATATATATATATATATACATATATGATCAATGACAAAGAGTTTTTTGGGGATACCCCCCAGTGACGGTGCCGCATCTATGATTTTTAAATATTGTGTTCATATTTTTTACATTTTTATTATTGCGTTTACCTTCTTTATTATCCGAAAATAAGTAGTCGATTTAAAAGAGTATCTCATGTGAAAGACATTTCTTTGAATATGTTATTTAGTGGTAGGCAAACTATTTTATTTAATATTATTTTATTTTATTTTAATAAAGTTTTAAGTTGCAAATACTAAATTATTTGGCAATACTAATTGAAATTTGTTTAAAGCATTTCAAAAATTAGATATATTTTAGTAATTTTAATTTTTAGTTGTTATTAAATGCTAAAAACATTTTGAATAGTTTTTATAATTATTAAAATCATAAAAAGCGTAATATCTCCAAAATTAAAATAATAATTATTTAAACACCTTTTTGCCTTGTTTGCCTTTATTCGCCTTGTTCAAAAATTATTTTCTATATATAGTATAATTTATTACATAGGGAATAACTATTGGAATACAAAACATAAGCATTTAGTAAGTGTATTTATTATCATTTTAATTTTTATTTCAATTTAAATGTTAGCAATTCTGTTCATTTAACTTTTACTAAAAGTTATTAATTTTTACAATTTCAAGATGCCTTTAAAAATTAAAAAGTTTGAAAATAACTAAAACTTAATAACTTCAAATAAAAAAAAAAATGTTTTATTTTGATGTTTTGTTTTCCTAAAGTTAAATAAAAAAGATAGCTAAACATCAAAAGATCACTTATTCAAAAATTAAATTTAATAATTTAGCAATCAAGAAACTAAGGAATGTTATTAAGGAATTTTGACTTATGTTCATTTATTATTAAAAAACCTTTTAATTGATTAAAAGTTAACTAAAGTTAACTTGACCCAAAATTTGCTTAATCTTTTGAAATAACAAATTTCTCATACGTTCGATTGTCTTCAAATTGAATTTCATTTTTAAACTTTTCAGCTTTCTTTTTTTTTAATCTAACGTTCTACTAATAAATGAATGAACAGTTTTAAAAACTAAACGAGTTACGGAACATAATTACTTTTTAATTCATTTTATTGATCTAAAGAAAAAATGAAAACAAAAAAATAAACAGAATATTAGTTATTTACTACTCCATTTGAAACTTTTTTCCTATTTTATTTAAAAAAGCAAAAGAAAAACAACAAACAAATATTTTTGGGCACTCATACCGCTCAAGCAGTCCCATAAAAGGTCTGGGTTCATCCCTGATAATATAAACACACATATATAATATAAATACAAATACAAAACCATATATATATATATATATATATATATATATATATATATATATATATATATATATATATATATATATATATATATATATATATATCAACACATACTTCTTTGTGAACAGAGCAAGTAGAATAAACAACTTTCTTCACATTTGGAAATTGTAATGCATGACTCAAAGCAGCAGTTTGAAAGCCGGAAAGTGCCTTTAATCTACTATCATTTGTCTAAAAGTTAATTATTATGCTGTTTAAGTACCAAATTTTACTATATACATAGCCAGGCATCTAAAGCAGTTTACAGGTGCAATTTTTTCTCAAAAATCATTGTAACAAGAATAAAAAAAAAACATTGTAATTAAAACTAAAAAAAAACAGTCATTTTAATAACTATTTTGAATAATTTTTAAAATGCCTGCATTCTATTGCAATAAGAAAATAGAAAACTTTTTTTATTTATATTTATGAATATATTCTTGTAATATTGACATAACTCACATAGGCTTGACTTCAATAGCAATACTTTTAAGTGGAATAACTAAGTACGCTTTCAAAGAAAGTAATTAATGTCTGTTCACAAAAAATCCGGAATGAAATATTGTTCTTAATTGAATACAAAATTAATTGATTTTTGACAAAAATTTTAACTAAAATGAGAGACTAGACATCGTTAACTATTTTATAACCAAAAGTGGTCCTGAATCAGCGGCTTTTCGAACTTTAGCTTTGACTGAATCCATTAGGTTGAAAAAAGTAGTCTGGATTGAACTCTTTCAACTTTAATCGAATTCTATTCTTAAGGTGGTCAAGATTTTTTGCAGTAAATCCATTTCCATAAACATTTGCTTTTAAATGTGCCCAAAAATTTTCAATTGGCCTTAACTCCGGTACATTTGGGGGGTATTCTTTAGCGTCAACAAAATTAATACCTAAAGTGTTTTAAGTTTCTAATGTGTGTTTTGCATAATGACATCTTGCTCCGTCAGGCCAAAATAAAATTTTCATGTTTTGATGCTTGGAATTTATAAATGGATGAAGTTTTTTTGTAATACATTCTTTAGAATAAGTTTTTGCATCCAGTGCACAGTTTTTTACAGCAAAATAAGGCGATGAATGACCGAAACAACTGATTGCAATCTAAAAGAGAACTTTCTTGTCAAACTTTTTTTTTAAGTTGAATTTAATGTTAGGATCAGTTTGAGAACTATCCTTTGTATAGTAGCCAGAGTTTTGTGAACAAATTTCAACCATTTACACAGAAATAAGATTCATCGTCCATGATGATTTCAAACTCATTTGATGGCTTGAAAAAAGTTTTTGAAAGTTTTAATAAGTTTTTCTTTTGTTTAATTTATTGCTTTTCTGCTGTTTTTAGTGCATTTTTTCTTTTGGTATACTTCAGTCCATGCATACTTAATAATCTATTTACATATGAAACGCTTATCTTATATTTTAGTGCCAATTTTCTTTGCGAAATCCCGATTCTCTCTTCTGCTCTTGCAATCATGGACTCTATCTTTTCTGGTGTGATTTTAAAAGGTTTTCTGCCGCAACCGATTTTTCTTTTCATTGGCAAATTATTGTCTGACCTTTTAATTATGTCATAAATTGTAGATTTAGCGATTCCCATTTTCTTAAAATGATCCACTGTAAATTTCTTTCCACTGTTTATGTTTTGTTTATAAAATTTCCAATCACATTTCTAACATCGTTCTCTTTTAGATGCTCCATGTTTATTTGAATTAATTATTTAAACTCAATTTTGCCAAAAAATGAAACTGTTGTTGTTGACCGATTAAATTTAAAAATTTCGAATCGAAAATTCAAAATTTAGAACAATTTGTGTACATTTGAAATCAGTCCGGATTTTTTGTGAACAGACGTTATGTTTTAGGATGGTTTTTACATGTTAACAAAAGCATCCAAAATTTTAGTTAAAATGAATGAAATTGTAATTACTTTAAAAGAAACCATGTTTAAACATTATTGCTTTTTTAGTATGCTTTTTTTTTTAACTTGCTAATTTTTTTTAAAGTAAAGTAAAATTTGCATGTTAAAATGTTGCACTTTAAAATGTTTGAAACGAATTTTCAAGTTTAGAATTAATATATTATATATGTTATATAAGTTTAGAATTAATATAAAATATATTAATTCTAAACTTAAAAATTCTTTTCAAACATTTTAAAGTGTTTTAACATGCAAATAAACATAACTTCACTTTAAGAAAAATAAGCAGGCCTTGTTTTAAAGTGTTATGCCTAGAGCAATTTACGTACGCCTTAAAGGGATCCCAAACTCCCAACACATGTGTTCATATTAAAGATATATTAAAAAAAAAGGTTTGAACCAGATTTTTTTGATTAAAAATAAATAATGAATGCATACTGTGAAAAACAAATGTTGTTGTTTTTGCAGAAGCTCGTCTTCTCCATTTTTTTCAACTACTCGGAGTCTTCAAATTATGCGTCGCAATCTACAGACTTTGGCAATTCCTTTGAAGCGCGTTTAATTTACATAAGTTTTAGTATTTGACGTCACGGTAGACTTTTAACAAAAGAAACTCTGGAAATATTTTTATTTATTTTTAGTCAAAGTTTTTTTGGTTATTTGTTAGTTGTTTTTTTTTTCTACTTTTAATATTTAAAAAGATATTAAAAACCTTAAATATTTTATGCTGGTTCGTTGCTATAAATTGTTACTGCGCCATATATTTAATGTTTATAAATTATGAATATTTATTATCTCAATCAAGACTCTGATAAAAAATTATTTTACATTAATTACCCGTATAAAATTAGTAACAGCTTTTTTATTTGGTTAGATGATATTTCGTTTTAATTTGCTTTGCATGAAGTTCGGAAAGTCAAACGTAAAAAATAAGTTTGAATAATCACGTCGAAATATATTTAAAACAAATTATTTTAATGACAAATGTATTTTTATAACAAATGTAGGTAAAAAAATAAATAACTAAATAAAAAGTTCAGTATTAAACACCATTTCTTTATTATATTGCAACTGTAAATATTAAACTATTAACTTGAACTAAATTTACTTATTATTTAGAACGACTAAGCAATAAAAATAAAATGCCCCTAAAATTATGCGAGATTGTGTTGTTTATTTGATAACTGTTGTTGGTAATGTTGTTTATGTTGATTATTTTCATAAATATCAAAATAGTTCTAGATTAATCTGTCCGTTGCTTTGCTCATTGTTGATTTATTTCTAATTTAATTCTCAAACTATAATTATATGTTAAAAAAGAAAAGTTTTTATTTCATTGGGCGCTCTTTTTATAAAGAGTAGAACAAAAGAGAAAGAAAAGTTTCGGGCAATTAAACTTTGAATGAATAAGAGTTGTATAGAATATATATATTTTTTGCGTCACTCGTTCTTTTTTTAGATGAGAGAAATAAAAGTTTAATAATAAATTTTCTTTGAATAAATGAGAATTGGAAGAGAAAATTGCTTGAAAATTTGTTAATTGTGTTTTTAAAAATTTTTAATTTTTCATGTTAAGAGACAAATGCCAATTACGACACAAATTTAGAAATACCAAATATAATATGTTTTTTAATGCGCGTTATGACATTTTAACAATTTAAATTACCATCTATCTTGAATTAATGCCTTTAATTAATGTGTTAATTATTGCGTTATTTAATAATAATTTGCCCGTATTTTTGTTAAATATTAGTTGTTTAAAACGGGCAAAAATATACAAACTTCATGTTTTTTATTTGATGTTTATAAAATACTGAACAGTAAACTTATAATCAAAATTTATAATGCCGACTTGTGTTGCAATTAATTGTACTTTTAATGCAAAATCAGGATCTCACACATCCTTTCACAAATTTTCATATCTGATACTATGGTCAACTGTATTGTTTAGTGTATTCTTGTACTTTTTTTTCATAATCTTAACAGGTTCTAATTGGTATGGAGTTGCTGACATTTTAAAAATTTCATTATCAAAAATCAAATGTATAATGTATTTCCTTTTTATCCGTATCCAATTCAACAAATTTAGCAATTTAAATTAAATCAGCGTGATCAAAAAAATTTTATAATAAAAAAAGTTAACAATTCATTAAATATCTCTAATTAATACTGTCAGTTTATGAAAGTAATTGTTAATAAATACTTTTTTTCAACGGGAAAACAAAAAATTGTCATAGCGTAAAAATAACCAGAGAAGTTAGAAAATAGTTCCCATTGTTTAAATAAAAATAATTAAGAATCAGAATATATAATACTGCGCTCTCTTGCGCAAAAACAAGAGACCGTATATAAAACGTTCTATAAAATGTAAAATACTTGTATGAAAATCATGAGATTGGTAAGTGAAGCTTTAATATTTGTTTTAATTTAAATAATTAAAGAAATATAAGTAAGATATATAAATCTAAAAATTATTAAGATATCTGTAAAAAATAAGTTGCTCCTATAAAATAAAAATAATTTATTGTTTTTACTTTTTACAAAATTTTTTTTGCGATGTTTGGAAAAATAATACAAATAAATTTGTTTTGCTGTATGTTAAAAAAATACTATGGTAGAAAAACGCAGCTTAGTTTAATTACACTTTTCTTTTGTTAAAAGTCTACCGTGACGTCAAACACTAAAACTATTATGAATTAAACGCACTTCAAAGGAATTGCTAAAGTCTGTAGATTGCGACGCATAATTTTAAGACTCTGAGTAGTTGAAAAAAATGGAGAAGACGAGCTTCGGCAAAAACAACAACAATTGTTTTTCACGGTATGCATTCATTATTTATTTTTAATCAAAAAAATTTGGTTCAAACCTTTTTTTTTAACATTATCTTTAATATGAACACAACATGTGTTGGGAGTTTGGGATCCCTTTAAGCGATTTTGACATAGGCATAGAGCGATTTTGGTTAAGCTACTTTTTATCATTTTTTAACTTTAAAATTAGCGGTAACATTAAAGTTGTAATTAATTTTTAAAAAAACCACATTAACTTTTGAATAACAATATGTAAAAATATTTGTTAAAAAGAAGTTGCATTAAAAATAATTGTAGTAACTGTTCATAACGATATATCAAATTTATTGATGAACAACTTTTTTTATTACCTATTTTCTTATTTGTTAACTTTATTATCAGTAGTATTGTTATATTTAATTTTTAAATTTTTATATATTTTTTATTATGATTATTATTTTCATTATTATTGTATTATACAATTAAACTAATAAATTAAATTAATAATAACATTGTATCAATGTTTAACTTTATTGTCAAGTTTCAATTCATTTTTTGTAGCTCCTATTAACTATTATACATGATGTTGCTATTTGTAGGATTTACATTTCAAGATTTCTAAGTAAGATTACTCTATCAGTAAATATAAATTAATAATGAATTTTTGAAATTAGGCATTTATACCATAATGCTTTGTTACGAGTGGTTGTTACTGTGGTTATCAGACAAAAATAGAAAATAATATTATAATCACAGGTATAAATAAACTAAAAAAAAAAGAATAAAAAACAAAAAGACGCACAAAAAAAAAAATTACTGTTGATGTTTTGCACAGAAATTTCTGTATCAATAATCTCGAAAATAAGGTTTCTCAAACAAAAAAGCTTTTTAACTTAATTGTTGTTGTTGTAGTTTTTTTTTTTTTAATTTTCTATTATGTAAAAAAATTTTAATGTCTAAATTAAACTGTTAATATTATAGAAAAGCAAAAAGAATATCAGGTTTTTCCAAGTATGTAAAACATTTTTATGCAAATTCTTATAAAGTCTTTGATATGTAAAATAACCAAATAAATTTATTTTTATTTATTAATTTAGAAATAAAATAATTCATTTCTAAATTAATAAATAAAAATAAATGAAGTAATAATAAATAAAGTAATAAATAAATGAAGTAATAAATAAAACATTAATAAAAGTAATAACTGTATTTAACTAAGAATATTAAAAACAAAATATTAACATGTAATAATAAAAAGTAAAATGCAACATGAATAAGTTTTCATATACAAAGTTGAACTTGAGCTTGATTTTTTTTTTGTGTTTACCTTTCTATAGATAAAAATGAGCATGGAGGAGAAGGCTAATTATTTTTTAAGTTGTTGTTCCTATTTTCGACTTTAAAATTATAAAACACAGACCTTGATGAACAAGGTTGAGAAACAGCTGAGTCAAATACTACTAACAAAATGAATTCAAACATAGTACTTCATGCTTACGCAGCAAATGCTTCTCCACTACCAAAAAAATAAATTTAATTTTATAAACTAATAAAACTTTATTACTTTTTTCTTTATAACTTTTTTTTTCGATTTTTAATTTAAAAATAAAATACTATTATTATTAAAAAAATATTATACCCTTGCCTGTTGCAAATTATAAAAATGGGAATGTTAACTTGTAACTCCCTATTTAAATTATTATTATATAATTTGACTTATTGAAACTTTAAAATCTTCTTACAAAAGTCGATTCTTCATTATCTAAAAATTCATCCATTCTTGAAACAATTCCACTACCTGAGCAAGATGGATCCAACAAAATATATTCTACTTTTGAGTATAAAGGATGACAATGTTGCACCTACAATAGCAAGAATAAATGAAAATTCAAAATAGTCAACACAAAACAACATAAGTTTAAAAAAAAAAGTATACAGAATATCAATAAAATGACTACCCTAAGAAAATCTTGGTGTTTTGTTTTTACAGATGTACATGCAGATTTTTTCAGCAACTTTTGCATAAGTTTTAAACGATTAAAATCCAAGTCAAATGAAAATATATGACTAAAAATAAAGATTTCACATTCCTAAAAATCTTCACATTCCTAAAAAGTATTTTATATATATATGTAAATAATAAAATATTTTATGAATCATTATGATTTTTTGCCATTTAATAATTACATAAATAATTATACAAATAATTATATAACTGTCATTATATAATTTTGTTAAATTAATGTTGCACTTTTCAAATTTTTTTTAAACAAAATAAAAACATCTTCTTGGGAGATTTTGCTAATTTTCAAATGAAACACCCTGTAAAGGTGTTTATAACAGTGCGTAAACAAGATGCAATGGTATAACCCTTATAAACACTACATGTATATAAACATTTATGTTATTTTTATTGTTTATGATATTTTTTATCCAACATGTTAAATAAGCTATATATATGCAAATATATGCAAGCAGGAAAATATTTTAATATTGGTTCTTCAATAGAAAACTTTGTTGTTTGAAATCAAATGAATTTTAGATAAGATTGAATATTATGATTTTATTACTCAATTTTTATGTAACATATATATATATTTTAAGAACCATTAGAATATGAACCATTAGAATAAAAATATTTATTTATGAACCATTAGAATAAAAAAGATTATTACAATATATATTATAGGTATAATTAGAACATATATTTTAATCAGTTAAATTTTTTATTAAAATTATTTTATTTAAAAATAAGAAAATTGTTAGATGAAAATTTTAATTAAATAAACTTGATAAGAGTTAGATTTCATTTAAAACATACACAAGCGATTCTGCTACATTCTGATACCTACATACACAAGTGATATTCTTCTGCTAGCTACATATACAAGTGATATCCTTCTGCTACCTACATACACAAATGATATCCTTCAGCTAACTACATACACAAATGATATTCTTCTGCTACCTACATACACAAGTGATATCCTTCTGCTACCTACATATACAAGTGACATCCTTCTGCTACCTACTACACAAGTGATATCCTTCTGCTACCTATATAAAGAAAAAAAGTGTATTATATTTAAGGAAAAACCAGAATAAGTAAAGTTGGTCATATAGTTTGTGGACCACATTTTTTAAGATAGAAATCAACCCTTGTCCATCTGGCATTTGTGGCACTTGTTAAAATTTTGGACTTCAGAAAGATAAAATAAAACTTTAATGTAACTTGCATCTTTTAGCTCGATATAAAACAATTCAACTAGTTTGTAGTTTTATAGAAAGATTTGAGCATTGGTAATCAGTGAAAGAATCCTGGAAAAAAGAAAAACGCTTTACAAAAACTGGGAAGAATAGGTGTTATAGATAAATCATTGTGTGGATGTCCAACTTACAGGCTTGGATAAAATACAAGAAGCCATAAAAAACTTGACCTATCAGAATTAATAAAACTTCAAATGAACTAAAGAATTCTGTAGACCTTGGTGAACCAATTTATGAGGAATGTTCAAGAGAGCAACTACAACTTAGGAAATTCAAGAGAGAAACTACAACTTAGAAAATTCAAGAGAGAAACTACAAATGAGGAAGTTCAAGAGAGCAATTACAACTTTAAATTATGAACTTGAGATGACAAAATTGACATGACAAAATTTACAAAATAAAATTGAGATGGCAAAATTAAATGAACTGAATTTTTATGTGGCAGCAGATTTCAAGTTAATCAACAGTATGTTAGGTCTGTCAGAAAGTTATTTTATATGATTTACCAAAACATTTTATTTTTTCAACATTGTTAGAAATTTTGATTTTTTATTAATAGGAGGATGGCAGATAGTTTGCCTGCTGCTATTGTGAAGGAACAAAAGAAGAATCTACAGTTCAGATAAGAACATTTTAAAGCCTTAATGATTGGTATCTTAGGGATTTTTCAATAAATTACGCAACGCTAAATTTATTTAAATAACAGAAGTAGGAGATCTTAAGCTCTTTTACAAAGTGATTTTCATTAAACTTAAAGCGCTACTTGGATTTTTTATTTAACTTTTGACCTTTTTTGTTTTGTTTATAAGTTAAATTTAGCATTGTGTAATTGATGGACCATCCCTTAAGTATGTTGAAGAGAGGCAGTAGTAAAAGTACATGCAAATTTACAAAAATATTGATGGTCCATGTTTTCTCCAAGAAAATCTAGAGACACTGGTAATTGACATAGTACAACCTCCTGAACTGCATTTATATGAGCATAAAATGAGTGAAATTTTAGGAAACTCTTCAGTCCTAATGGCTGAAGAGTTTACTAAAAATTGATAAAAATGATAACCAGATACAATAAAGGAGGGCATGATGGACCTAACTGTCACAAATTTGTTCAGATGAACTTAGAGATTTATGTCCACCACATATTATACCTCACATTAAAACATTGAGGAATTTTAGAAAAGGTTTAATTAACTAATTAATTAATAAAGAATAAAATATATAAAAATATATGATAACAAATTTATTAAAGTCTAAAAACATTTGATAATAGTTTTAAAATCTTTGCTTTTTAGTCACTAAAAGCTGTTTTTAAATAAAACTATCACCAGATTTTAGAAAACAAAGCAAAAAGTTTGTGCAACTTAGAAAACTATCCCAAGAATCACACAAATAATTCTATCAGGCTGGGTGGGAAATTCCCTATTATACAAGTGCATCTCAGTTCTTTTATTAAAAAAAAACCCATAGAACTTAGGATGTTTTTAGTGAACAAACCTCTTACACAAAAGTCTGACACAAAAACATAAACAAAACAAAGAAGAAGTTTGCAATGCCAGAACTTAATAAATCGCACAGAAATTGATGAAAATGACAATCACATAATCAAGAATGACGATCTCTATAGTCACCAAACATTCTTCATTAAAAATAGGAACATGCGCATAATTATGAAGATTTTTTATTACATAAAATATTAATAATTATTGTAGCCAATTTGTTTTTATGTAAAGATGTTTTTAGTCTAACTACTTTTTCTAAATATTTATGAAGATAACAAATGAATTGATCAATTTTGTTTATTTTCTGTTGAAAATTAAGATTTTTCAAAAACTTTTTCAAACTGTTCTAAAAAAAGACTTTCATGAACTGTTCTAGAGAGCAGTTTAAGAAAGCTTTTCCAAGAATATGCCGTTTTTATTTTGTCTTTATCTGTTTTCTTGTTAGGTTTACAGTCTATTAATTCCCAAATATTTTTGCATTCAACTCAAAATGCCTATATTGATGCATATCATTAGCATAAAAAAGTTGAGTAATCTATAATTATGTATAATTGATGCATTATTAGTGTTTTTTTTTTCATTAATGTTTTTACATTTTAGAATGTAAAATATTATAAAGTGATGAAAATAATAAATCTTTAGAAATATTACTATATCGGAAAAAAGACATGGAAATGATACATAATAGAGTTTTGTTGTTAATGTCCTATATAGTTAAAAAAAGACATGGAAATGATACATAATAGAGTTTTGTTGTTAATGTCCTATATAGTTAAAAAAGATATGCAGCACAGTTTAAAAACAGAGAAGTCATAAAAAAGAGATAATAACAGTGACAGAATGAAAAAGTGCGATGGTAAGTTTTGTTATTTTCAAGACATATTTTAGTGGATCAGAAGATCAAAAGCAATAAAAAGTTTCTGAGCAAAGTTTGGAGAACTCCAATAGGTTTTAATATGATCTAACAGAAAGATCTTAACTATTAAAGATTAAAAAAAAAGATGAACATCAAATACTTCTAGAGTGTATGGCAATAAAAAATGTCTTAAAATCTTGATGATAATAATGATGATGATGCTGATGATGATGTTGATGATGATGTTGTTGTTGATGATGATGATGATGATGATGATGATGATGATGATGATGATGATGATGATGATGATAAGGAGGAGGAGGAGGATTGTAAACAACTATTAGTGGTTCTCTCGTCTCTTTTTCATCCCCTTCTCTTATGTTTGTGTTTGGAAAAATCTCTCATTTTATTTTGATGAGACTAAGCAGGAAATCACTCAAGATACAGAAGCTAGAGTGATACAAATGTCAAGCAATGGATCAACCTGTTTGCCAGATAGATCAGGTAGGATGTAATTAGTGAAATCAAGAGATGAGATTGATGAAAAGTTCTAAGCCAATAATTTAGCTTTGTCTTTAGTTGAGGTAACAAAATAACCATGCAAGAAATAAATAACAAGCTTGCCATTATTATAGACACAGTTAAAGAACCTCCAGAAATCTCTGAAGCCTAATTTTTGAGATAAAATACGAGATTTTGTGACCTTAGAATAACGGGCTTTAGCATTAGACAAAACCTTTTTACAATGGTTTCTAGTAATAGTAAACAGACATCTGTTTTCTGGAGAATTATTTTGGCAATAGATATGGAAGTAATGGTTATGATTAGAAACTGCAGCAGCACAATGAGAGGAAAACCATGGAGAAAAGCAACACTAGACTTGAAATAATCGAGAGGAAATAAAAGATTCTATGCCAGCTTGAATCAAAGAAGTTATGTAAGAAGCATATTTGTCAGCAGGAGCACAAAAGATTTCTACCATCACAAATAAAATCAAAGTCCCAGTCTTCTTTAATGTAGTTGTAAGAGGTACAATGATAGGGGGATTTTGATGATAAAGAAGAATGAGATAAAAGTTTTAGAAGGATCAAACTGTGACCAGAAGCACCTAAAGGTGAATGTGGAGAAACTGAGGTCTTACTATGATTAGAAACAAGACATAAGTAGAGTAGAGAAGGTAAATGATTTAGATTGTCTGGAAAGCAAGTTGGAAAGTTGACTTTTTTTATTAGAGATTGAGAAAGGCAAAAGTTGTGGGCCTTAACGCCTGCAAAGTCACTGACACTTGAGCAAATCTACTCAGTTTGGTGAAAAATAAAGTTGCCAACAACTATAATATTGGCTAAACGATAAATGAGAAAAGGACTTGTCAATTTGATCAAAAATAACGTCGAAAAAAATGCTTGAGATAAGAAGAGATAAGAAGAGCGATATTTTGAGATAAGGAGCAATATCTTGAGATAAGGAGAGCGATATAGTTTTGAGATGAGAGCGCTTTCTTTATAAGCAGGAGATCCAGGTTTGAAACAAGCTCTTATATAGAACAAAGAGAAAGGTGATAGAGTGAAGTGGTGCTAAACAAAAGTACATAAAAAATATTCTGTAGATTCAATTCTATTGGAGTCTTTTCAAATTAAAGGAAAGTAACCATTAACACTATGATCACTAGATGAGACAGTTAAACACAAATCAGCCTCACAAATAGCAAGTAGATCTGGTGAACGTTGCAAGAGATAAGACTTGAAAGAAGAAAAATTACTTTGAAGACCACAAATATTAGTAAATGATAGATTTAGAGATTATATATTTTATATATTACAATTTTTGAAAATTTTAAAAAATTATTTTAGGTTTTTTTTTTCTTATTTTATGCGACTGTAATTTAATATTATTTTAATTAAATACAGAGTTAAAATTAAAGAAAAAGAATGCAATAGAATTCTGAGTTTTATATTTTTCATGTAATGTTATTTGTTTGTTTAATGTTATTAAATTTAGAAAATTTTAAAAATGTAATTATATATATATTTTTTTGAAATTTGATTTGCAGAATCTTAATTTTTTCTTTTTTTTTTTTCACTAACACATCACATAAAAATATCACAACACACTCCAACACATCTAACACATCACAACACACTCTAACACATCACAACACTCTCTGATATATCACATCACACTCTAACACATCACAACACTCTCTGATACATCACAACACACTCTAACACATCTAATACACTAACACATTACTAACAACAAGTCTAAAAAACATTTTTTTTGCCAAAAAATCTAAAAAAACAAAAGCATAAAAGACCTATGCAGGTTTCCAGTATAAGAAAGATTTTTCTGATGCTGGAACTTTATTATTTTTTTTTTATTTTTCATCATTTTCTAATAAAAAATTTCAAATAAGATCAGTATTTAATAAAAAAATAAATTAAAAATTAAAAGAAAAATGATGAAAAAAAACTAAAAAATTGTTAACATTTTTATACGTAAACACTTCCTGTCCAAATAATCACCTACCAGAAGATATAAATACATTTACGACTTACTTTCATCATTATTAACTAATTTCTAAAAAATAAAAAAAACGTAAAAAATAATAAATAAAAAAAAAACCTTTTATTGCGAGTAATACTTGCTAGATGTGAAGATTTATTACCAGGAGCAGCACATGCATCAATTATCATAGAACCCATTGGTGGATTTAAAATAAAAGCTGGCAAGCAACTAGCCTAATAAATTACATAAAAAGACTTACGATTTTGCAATTTTATTTAACAAAAAAAAATATGTTTTTCTGAAAACAAAATCAACACTTTAAAAAGTAATTTTTAGAAAGCCTTAAAAACAACAAAATATTCAGAAAGCATTAAATACAACCCTCTAACAACACTTTAACTAAAATTGGCAGAGCAACAAGTTAAATAGAGTACTACCAGGAAATTCTTTTCATTTACAAAGAAAGCACTCTATCACTACACCACTACTGCATTTATGGAAGGCAGTATTGGATGTATGGAAGACAGTATTGGATTTATGAAAAGCAGTATTTGATTTATGGAGAGCAGTATTGGATGTATGAAAGACAGTATTGGATTTATAAAAGACAGAATTAGACTTTTGATAATAAAAGATAAAAAAAAAAAATTCAATCTTATTTAAAAATAATAAAAAACAAATAAACCTTATCTTGCAATAGTATTTCGCCATTTATATACATCAAATTTTTATGAAAATCGGTTCTACTTTCAAAGACCAGTAAATCAGGGATATCTTTATCTACACAAAATTCATTTACACTGAGGTCGTTATACTTCTAAAATAAAAGTATAAAATAAGTTAGAATTTATAATACTATGAACAGTGAACACTCTATATAAGCAACTTATTTGAACCAATTTCAATAAAAAAAGTTTCTTATTCTGAAAAGTTGCTTATAGGGAAACAATAACAATAGGGAAATAATAAACAATAGGGAAAAAAGAAGTACAAAAATGTTTACTGTTTTTTTTTTTACTAAACTGTAAGTTTAGTAAAAGTATTTATTTTACTAACTAAACTGTGTACAGTAAATAAATTCAGTTTTGTTTTTTGAAAAAGAAAATATTTTATTATTATTACATCATATAAGCGTAGTTAATAATTTTATTAAGAAAAAATAAATAAAAAATCAAATTTTAATAAATCTTCGGTTTAGTACAGGACTAATTGCCAAAACAAACAAAAACAATTACACTATTTATTCATGATAGCTTTTTCTCTTATCTTTAGTAGCAAAAGAACCTCATTGCAGGGTATGTCATTGGACCGGGTGAATAAAAATGAGCAATTGCTCACAAGCAATTGCTCTGAGTAAAAGCTAAAAGCAAATGCTCGCCGTAATAGCAATTGCTCAAAAATGTGTGAATAAAGTTTTGCTAATGCTCGCAAGCAATTGCTTTTGTGTCGGAGTAAAAGCTATATGCCGTTGCGGATATAAGTAGCTTTTTTAACTTTTAATATTTAAAAAAGGCTTCTTCAAACCAGATTTTAATTGAATCAGGTGAAAATAATATAGCTAGCCAAAGTTTTAACAAATGTGAAGATGAAGTTTTTATAAACATACTGTGCGAATTGCCAATACTTCTACAAAAAAGCCAAGTTCCAAACGTTAAAATAAAGAAAAACAAAGCATTTTTAAAAATGCAAGACCAAATGTTCCAAGCAACAGGAACAAAAATTGATACAAAAACATTGGCGAAAAAGATTGCCACATGAAGACAAGGTTAAAAAAAAAGTCTGACATCCATCGAACTGGAAACAAGCCTATAAAACTTTCAGCGAGTGAAGTCAAACTTGCTAATCTTTTAGATACAGAAAAGAATCCTACCTTCACACAAATTGATGGTTAGTAAAGACAACTTTATTTATATATGTACATATTATTATTATTATTATTATTATTATTATTATATATATATATATATATATATATATATATATATATATATATATATATATATATATATATATATATATATATATATATACAGTATATATATATATATATATATATATATATATATATATATATATATATATATATATATATATATATATATATATATATATATATACATATATACATATATATATATATATATATATATATATATATATATATATACATATATACATATATATATATATATATATATATATATATATATATATATATATATATATATATATATATATATATATATATATATATATATATATGTATGTATATATATGTTGTTATATATATATATATATATATATATTTATATAAATACATTTAGGTATATGTATTTAGGTATAAGTTAATTTTTATGTTTCATTTTATTTCTTAAATGTCAGTTATAACTTATTTAAAAATATTTCTTAAATTTATAGCATAATATAATTATATTACCAAATAATGCATATTTTAATATCCTAATAATAAAGATTTACTACATAAAAATATTATTATATTAAGTCTATAACATATTATAACTGTGAATAAGATATTAAGTCATAAACATATTATAACTGACATTTGAGAAACTTTTGTATGTTTTACTGTAAATAAAACTTGAAAATGTTAGCACATCTTAAAAATTCTTTAAATTAGTTATTTATCTTAGAAAACTTTGAAAGTATATTTTTTATAACATAAACAATACAATAAATTAAAAAATTATGTTGTTTTCAATTTGTTACAAATAAAAAGACTTTGCACTTAATTTAAAAGACATTGTCTCTTTATTTAATATTACCAATGCACTATAATTTCTACGCTGCTGACCAAGTAAACGAAGTTTCTTCAAATTACAGGAACAATTTCTTCCACATTTTTATCCTCGAAAATTGTTAAAAGTTTTTGCAATATTGTGCAGTATAAAGTTCGCAGTGATACATGTAGCAATCATCTTCAGCTTAATTTTTACCTATAAATTATCACACCGCAGATACTGTTGAATCAACAGTAACTGTATAACAACAGGAATGCGGAATCCCAAAAAGGACTACGGATATGAAAGGCACAAAAAGATTATTTCTTCCTTGTTTTTGGTTTCTAGGAGCTCTAAAAATATTAATAAGTTTATGGACTACTAATAGGAATAAAATTAAGACATTTAGGTAAGGAACAATAATATTTTGAACCTGGAGTCAAGGACTTCGGGCTTAAAAACAATAAGTTTCAAGTCATTAAATCTCGCGAATGTTTTACTTATAGCAAATCGTAAGTCAACAAACATGTTTTGAGCTTCTGGACACTACAGACTTGGAAAAATAGAAATATAAAGCCGGAGTCCTTTTGGGACTTCGCATCCCTGCTGTTGATTGAATCAAACACTTTTCTATTATTAAGCTCTTCAGCAAATTCTCCATAGGGTTTATCAATTCTTGCATGGGTGCAATCAATAGCTCCTATTGTACAGGAATAGCCTCTTTCGTTTGCCCATTCCAGTTTTGCTCTTAAAATTTGTTCTTCCGTATGTAAACTATATAATGAAAAGTCTTAATCAAAATTTTTTGAAGCGTCAAAGAGATTAAAACAGTATTGCTAAAATTATATTCCAAAAAAATAAATGTATCAAAAACATGCTAGTATAATTATAAATAAATGCATAATGTAAAAACATATAGATATATACATCAATAGTCAAAAAATAGTAAAATATATAGGTAATATAACAAAAATCAATGTCCGATTATCAAAAAAAAAAAAAAAAAAAGCAACTATTATAGGTGCTCGTAAATTTAGAAGCAATTGCTCGCCGTTTTTTGAGTTGAAGCTGTTTTATTCACGCGCTTTTCTCATATGTGAGCAATTGCTAAACATTTGAGCAAAAGCTCATGAGTAAAAGCTTTCGCGATAAAAAGAGCAATTGCTCAAAATTTTTATTCACGTAAAGTTGAGCAATTACTCCAAAAACGCTGAGTAAAAGCAATTGCTCTTTTTTATTCACCTGGCCTATTGTCTTTTGCACATTCTATCATCAAATTGAAAGAATTTACTTTATAAATTTTACTAATTTGATGTTTTTATTGGAGTCATCCAACGTTTTTTCATTTTTTTAACAGGAGTAGTTTCACTTTCTACTTCATAATTTTCTTCAAGGTTAAATGGATGAATTCCTCAGCTCATTCCATTGTTCACTCCATAATTTCAGTATCTAAGTAAATATTCAGTAGCTAAATTACAATAATTAAATGTTGAATTATACAATCTTGCCAATGGAATATCATCTTCTTCTGAAAAGTGATAGAAAGGAATGTTGTATTGAAATTCATCACTTGGCGAAAAAAGATGTTTAAATGAATTTTGTATAACTGCCACGGGAATTTCATATTGTGTCTGCACCACTAAATAAATAAATCTTTCAAATTTATATTTTTCAGTGCTAACACTATTTTATCTTCTGCATCTAAAGCTACAAGATATCCAAGTAAATGTTTGTGATAGCGTTGTTTTAGTGATTTTATCACATTTTGATCTAGTAGTTGCAATAATGGTATGTTATTATTAAGTGTTATTAAGGGGAAAAACATAACCTTAAAATTTGGTGTATCAGTAAAATATTCTTAGACCCATGGCAAGTTGCACTATCTACTGAGAGAAGGGCTTTTATGAGAAGGTTTTTAGTTTCCAAGTGTAGAGTTACTGGAGGTATGAATATATCATTATACCAGTCATTAAAAAGTGTGCAAGTTTGTCAAGCATTTTTAGATGATTTGTAATATACTGGCAATTTCATATTTTTGAAGCAACAAAAAGATTTTGATTTCCCTCTCATCATCAAATCTAATTTATGTAGCGTTTGTACCTGTAGCGTTTATGTATACCTGTAGCGTTTATGTATACCTGTAGCGCTTACGCATGGCATACCAGAATTTTTTATAATTTGAGTTTATGTTGTTGTGAACAGCTGGTTTTACTTCTGAATTAGCCTAAACTTAAGTCCAACATTTAGCTTTAGAAAAATAAGTTACTTAAACAGAACAGTTGAACTAAAAAAAGTTGCTTGTATAGAGGTTGCTTATAAAGAATGTTGCTTATAGAGAGGTTGCTTATATAGAGCATTCACTGTATTATGAATTATATATAATTTATCTTGATTATGTAAGTAATGTGGCTTTAGGTATTTACTGCTAATTTAGCTCCACATAAAACTACATTGATGATTTCATACTAAATTGTGATAAGAAGAATTAAACAAATATCTTTTACTAAAAACATGAGTTCAGTGTTTACACTGCATTAAAATAAGTTGTTTTACTTTTTATTTATTTGTTTATTCTTTATATGTAATCAATAAATATAAAGTATGGCTACCAGTTATTTTTTATTACGACACATTAATTTAAACTAATATAAAACTAATATAACTAACATATATATATATATATACATATATATATATATATATATATATATATATATATATATATATATATATATATATATACATATATATATATATATATATATATATATATATATATATATATATATATATATATATATATATATATATATATATATATATATATATATATAGTGTAAATATATAGTACATATATTGAACATACATACTAATTTTTAATTTTAACTACATACATTAGGGTTGTTCAAAAAAACTGAAATTGTTACAATACTTAGGTATTCTTATATTATATGATAGGGTGGTCCATAAAACAACTTTTTTGAGAAAAACCTGCTGACACCCCCTAAATGTGTTTTATCTAATGCAAAAACACTAGGTTTAAAATTTTTTTGAACAAAAATTATTTTTAGGGGTAGCTCAAGGCCCTCAAAAATTTGACGGGTCCCTAATATTTTGAAAAAAAAAACTTTTTCTAAAGTATGTCAACCTGGTACTCAAAAGAAGCGATATTGTATAAAAACTTCAAAAATAATAATCATTTTACATAAAAAACATGCCTAAAAAAAATTATTCTCAAAAAACCTGAAAATATTGACTTTTTTTATTTTCAGCTTAAAAACAATAGTTTTTATGCATTTATACCTAAAAAAATTATTTTTATAAAAAATTATTATCATTTTTAAATTTTTTATATAATTTTGCTTATTTTGAGTACCAGGTTGACATACTTTAGAAAAAGTTTTTTTTTCAAAATATTAGGGACCCGTCAAATTTTTGAGGGCCTTGAGCTACCCCTAAAAATAATTTTTGTTCAAAAAAATTTTAAACCTAGTGTTTTTGCATTAGATAAAACACATTTAGGGGGTGTCAGCAGGTTTTTCTC
>NC_061169.1:1814126-1893147 GCF_022113875.1 Hydra vulgaris
GCTTCTCGAAAGAGTAATCTATAACAGATTGTATGAGTATTTAATTCAAAATAAAATCCTAAATAAAAAGCAGTTTGGTTTCAAAAAACAACATTCTACTGAACACGCAATCCTAGATCTAGTTAAAAATATAGGTAATTCTTTTGATAAAAAACATTATGTTCTAGGCATCTTTATAGACCTGTCAAAAGCGTTTGATACTGTATATCACAATTTCTTACTTAAAAAAAAGGAAAGGTATGGATTAAAAAGCAACTTTGAACTGGTTCAAAAACTATTTAAGCAACAGACAAAAATGTGTTTTTTCAGATAATTATTAATACTCAAAACTACTAAGAGTTGAGTGCGGCGTCCCACACGGTTTTATTCTTGGACCTCTTTAGTTTCTTCTATATATTAACGGCCTTACAAAACCCTTGGAAAAACTTGATGTAAATATAATTGCCGATGACACAAACTTGTTTTATTCCTCGAATTCAATCAAAGACCTTTATGAATGAATGAACAACGAGCTTAAAAGATCAAATATATGGTTGAAATTAAATAAGTTATCACTAAATACACAAAAAACAAAATACATATCGTTTCATTCCGAAAAACAAAAAAAATGTATACCAACTATCCGTTCCTCACCAAAAATAAATGGGATAAACATTGAAAGAACAGGAACAACTAAATTACTTGGGATACTTATTGACAAAAATGTATCTTGGAGAGCCCATATAAGTACAATAAACACCGAAATTTCAAAAAATATTGGAACACTCAAGAAAGTTAAAGCTATGTTTTCCCATGATAATCTTAAATCGCTTCATTTTTCTACATCCAAAGTTATCTCACGTTCACTAATATTACATGGGCAAGTACACACAAATCCAAAATGAGTACTGTTTATATATGTCAAAAACATGCATCAAGATTAGATTGTAATAAAGATAATATCACCCATTCTGAACCCTTACTAAAAACCTTAAATGCACTAAATGTTTACTAAATCAACATCTACTAATATGAACTACTTGTTCTTAAAAACAAATTTAGTCCGATCGCATTTCTTAGATAACTTCTTTTAAATAAACTCTAACAGATATTAACAAGAGTAACAGGCAACTTTACACTGCCTAAAAGAACAACAAAGTTCTCAATCAATCAATGCCACCTTGAAAAATAAAATAAAACACCTCATTCTTAATATCAACAAATGTATCGACATGTATTAAACTTGACATTAAAATTAAAAATTATACTAAATTATTTATATGTGTCATTGACTGTATATTGTTTAATCACTTTTGACTATATAATAAAATGAAATAGACTATATTTAACCATTTAAAGAGGTACTCGATGAAAAGCCTTTTTAGACTTCTGCGAGTTTTTCTTGTATGTATATATCTGAAGTAACAAAAAATTTCTTGTCTCATTTTTTTTACTTTTCTTATTTTGGTTTTTTTTTTTTTAAAAAATACTGGCTGTTTTTATGATAAGAAACACTATTAATTAACGCTATACTTAGTTATACTTGTTAAACCACTTTTTATTATGGTATATTTTACGTGGTATTATTATGTTATATTTTTTACAATGCATTTGATTATGTCATGTAGTTACGTAACGATGTGTAAATTTATTGAAGTTGTGAAAAAAAATAAGCGTTGCGATTAAGCATTTTTTAAATATACACTCATAAAGTATTTTTTCAATACTTATAATAATACTGCAATTAATAGTAGTGCTCTTTCGAGCCTGTTTGACAGAGAACTATTGACAGCCTTTACAACCGAGATAATGGCGAGAAAGAGTTGTAGCAGCTTTGTTTGATAAGTAAAAACAACTTGAACTTCAAAATATTTAATGTTAAAACATACTAAATATATATTAGGTTTTGCAGTTTTACTTGAAAAAAAAAGTTTCACATGAAAATTGGATTTTGTCAACTCCTTATTTTTGATCTATAGCATTTAAAAACTATCAATGATACGCGTTTAGGTGGAAAACAAATCTTATTATAAATTTCTTATAAGCTCTAGGTATGTAAAAAAGGTGCCCATGTTAGCTTTTTTTGCTTTTAAAGCAACTTTTCAAAATAATTATTTTATTTAAAAATATTGAAGTAAACAATTTAATAGGTATAGAAATGATCGGTGAGTATTAGATAAGTATAGAAATAGTAGGCTTAGTAATGACCCTTATTTTATGGGTCAGATCAGCTAGTACACAATATTGTATCATGCACTTATTATAAATAACTAAATATATTTTTTTCTCAGATTTTTTATTTGGTAAAAAGCATCTATAAAAATTATTAAAATTTTTTTTAAGTTTTAAGAATGATTTAAAATTTAAAATTAAACAGAGTTTATCTCTTGAAAGTTTTCTGCAAGCGACAATGCTTTTATTTAAGAGGTAGATGCGGTGCATAGCAGCATTAACCAAAATTTATAAAAAGACGGAGGTATAAAGTCCGCTAAGTTTGATTATATATCAATTCAGTTAGGCTCCAGAAGCCATTTAATATCCAGTAAATAAAAGATGTTGATTTTTTTTTTATATTCAGGCTTCAGCTTTAAGTTAAAACTTTATAAATTGGCCTTTTCTCAAGTTAAACTGTAGATATATAAATTTATGGATACTATAGAAAAATCACATTAAAAAGAATTGTTCTTAGTTTAAAATAAAAATAAAAATTAAAGAAACAATACTTTAACTAATGTAGGGGAAGTGGGGGCATTACCGCATATGGAGGCACAACCGTTTTTTAACATTTCTCTTCAAAAAATGTTATCTTATATGGCAAAAAACATTCCACGCGTTAGTAAAACAGTTTCCTTCATTTTACATATGTCAAAAAGAGTGACTGTTAAGTTTCTAAAAAGTTGTGAATAATAATGTTTATTTTGATAAAAATATTATATTTACATCATATTTTTCCTGACCTTCTTTTTGAGAATTAAGCAATATTTGATTTTAGTGTTAAAGATATGTGTTATCAACATTATTTCATGAAGTGAAAACCATTTTTGATAATATCATAATCTAATAATTAAGCTATGAAACTGAATTCTTTCTAAAAACTCTCTTCTGGGGCAGAACTCTCTTCTGGGGCAGAACTCTCTTCTGGGGCAGAACTCTCTTCTGGGGCAGAACTCAAAATGTAAATATAAAGAATGTCTGCACAGTATGCAAACATGCAACAAAGTTATCAAATAATCTGAGCTGTGAAAATTGTAAAAAAAATGTACCATGAAAGGTGTAGCCCCATCGATTTTTGTAAGGGTGCGGTTGTGCCTCACAATGAAGGCAAAACCGTTTTTTTCACTAAGTGTAATTTTTGTGTAATAAAGTTTTCAAAACCCATTCAATTTTTTTCTTAAATGCATCAATTTAAAGCTTAATGATGTGGTTATTGAAATAAACTGTTAAAAAAACACATTTCGTTTTTATTTTCAAATAACTTTAATCCAAAGGTTACGGGGGCGGTTATGCCCCCACTTCTTCTAAGTAAATATCTTGAAGATAACTTAATAAAACAATTCAAAAATCAGGTAATAAAGATCAAATATGTGCAAATAAGAATAATAAAATTATACAAAATTGTTCCTTGAGTAAAAAAAAAAAACTGATTTTATAATGAAATTTTATTCATTATATGAAAAAAATGAAGGTTTAATATTTTCAAAGCTCATAGGTTGCCAAAATAAATTGACGCACGACTCTATATATATATATATATATATATATATATATATATATATATATATATATATATATATATATATATATATATATATATATATATATATATATATATAATATATATATATATATATATATATATATATATATATATATATATATATATATATTTATATATTATAAATATATATATATATAAATATATATATTTATAAATATATATATATATATTATATATATATATATATATATATATATATATATATATATATATATATATATATATATATATATATATATATATATATATATATATATATATATATATATATATATATATATATATATATATATATATATATATATATCTATATATATATATATATATATATATATATATATATATATATATATATATATATATATATATATATATATATATATATATATATATATATATATATATATATATATATATATATATATATATATATATATATATATATATATATATACGAGTATATAAACAGAATCTAATCGTACCGAGTCATTTTTTTTTATAAAATTAAAGCTAAAAAGCTTAAATAAAATAATGCTCTAATTATAAAGAAATTTGTTTTCCTCAGATTCTTTATTTGGTAAAAAACATTTTTAAAAATTGTTGTAATTCTTTTTACATTTTATAATATACCTGATTTAAAATTCAAAACTAAAAGAATGAGCTAAAAATAACTGTTCAAGAGAAGCATTGAACTTAAGAAAAAAGATTAGTTTATTAAAATAACTGACTGATGATTGCCGCCTCTTTATTATTATTTTTTTACGTTGTTCAGCCAACCATCCATCCGTTTGTCGATCCATACTAGCTTTCCTTCCATTCTACGAGTTGTTAAGGAATCGTCCATAAATTACGCAACACATAATATATTTTAAAAACATAAGTAGGAGATATTACGCTCTTTTGCGCGGCGATTTTCATTAAACTTAATAGACTATTTTGATTTTTTACTTATATTGAAACTCTGCGAGGGAAAACTTTTGATCTTCTTTTGTTTTGTTTATTCTAAAATTTTGTGTTACGTAATTTATGGACGATCCCTAATCTGTGCTGTGGAAAAAAGTTAATACAATTTTTCTAAAAAGTTAACATAGTGAAAAAAAGTTAATCCGTTGCAATGTTTTTTAATCTGTTGGGATATGAACAATAAAAGCGAACCGTGACGGTACGTGGCTTGTTTTTAAAAAAACGTTTAATCCTCATTAATGAGTTACAGTATTTGAAAAGTAAATTTACGAAAAAAATATTCAATATTTTTTTGTGAAATTGAATCAAGTTATAAAACTGTTCTCACCATGCATTTTCTTTATCTGCTCTAAGTTTTCCATGCAATGTTGATCCTTTAAACGTGAATCCAACATGTCTGGATAAACGTATTCTAGAACTGTAGCTTCACATTCGTAAAGCATGTAATACATTTTTAACAAGTAATGATTAGCGAACTTTTTCCATGCTTGAACCATGGGATTGGGTGAATCATATGATGTTGAGTTACACAACTTCAACTACTTTTTAAAGTTTTTTAATAGTTCAATCGTTGTCCTTATTTGTTTAATCCTCTCTTTATCTCGTATTTTATTGAACAGTTTTTGTGAAATATCTTTCTCTACAACAGTTTTGATTGCTGCACAGTATTTTATTGATTGATTGTAATTAATGGAGCTAACTGTTCCATCTGGTTGAGCAACTTTAAACTAGTTTTTTTATTGCAGTATTTGAAAATTGTTTGATGGCTAAACACGATTAATCGACTTATCGTTAAACGATACATCGCCGCTCCTTAGTTAAAGACACACCTTCAAACTGAACGTAAGTTTTATAAATATGTTGTTTTTAAGGGCACACCTTCGAATTAAATGTAAGTTTTATAAAAATCTTGGTTATAATATATTATACTTTTATGCTTTAGACGAAACGTTTTTTATTTATTACGTTTTTATAAAAGAATATATTTTTTGTTACAAAATGAAATTTCTGAACGGTCAAACAACTTTTTATCCGAGTATATTAAAGCGTTGATTTTTTTATGCAAAAAGGGGCATGAAAGTAAAAGTTAAAATTGGCAACTTCTTTAATCATTTTTTTTTTTTTTTTTTTTTTGATTTCATGTGATTTTATATTCCGTTAGATTTGTATGAGTTTGTCAACTCTACTTTTATAATTTCCTTTTTAGTTTAAGATTCTTATTAAAAAAGACTTTTTTAAAGATTGTTAGTACTTTTATTTATTTTATTTTTTTTATATAAATTTTTTATCGGAAGTAGTTTATCGTGATAAGTAATTTTTATATATATAGAATACCAATATAAGCAATAACTTGTTTTGAGCGGTACAACGAAACGTCCCAGTTAACCAGCCCAACTGGGTCCCAGCTGGGATTGACTGGGATTGAGCTGGGATTACCGGAATTGGGTTCAGGCTGGGATTTATTCTGGGTGTCAGACGGGGCCCATAGAGTGTGAAATGATTCCAAAAATCCGTTTGGGTTTTTACTGGGATTGACATGGGGCTTCCTCATGGTTTACGGCTGGTTTGAAAATGATTTAATGATAGCTTGTATTTTTTCTAATTTTATTATTATTATTATTATTTTTTGTCATTTGACACATTTTACAATGTTAACCTTACATTCAAATAAATTTATACAAATGCAAGCTGACTAGTGCAAGTAGAAGACAAAATGTCTTATCATCAAGCCCAAAATGTCTTATAATCAAAACAGTTTTTTTAGCATCATTTTTATTAAAAAAAAATTTTAAATAAAATTACAAAACTTTTTCAAAATGTTATATGCGGGTTGATTTAGATTAAATATACACTTGCATTTGGAGTAAATATACACAGCAACATCATTCGGTTTTTTTATTGTATTTTTGTAAAAATATTTACATTTCAGTTTTAGTTCTATACTAAAAGTGTAAACATGTTAAAATCAATATTTAGTCATCCATTAAAAAAACGATTTCACACACACAAAAAAAGAAAATATGACATGCTTTCAAATTTCTAAAATGCCCTGCATTTAAGAAATTTGAGAAATGAAATTTTAGGCTAAAATTTAGACCGAGTTTCTGAGCAATTAATAAGTTTGAGAAATCATATCTCAAACTTATTAATGTTATCTTATAATCTAATCAAACTGATAATTATAATCTCAAACTAATTAACAAATAAGATATGTTAACTTAAAGTTAACATATCTGATTTGTTAACGTTTACTTTTTTCATACTCGTTAAATGTTTTATCAAACTGAAGGCATATTCTGTAAATATGCAATAAACAAATGTTTAAAATTTTTTAACATAGTTTATATGGTTTAGAGCCGTTATTGAAAGCACTCTAAACCATTTAAACTATTTTTAAAAAGTTTTAACATTTGTCTTGTGCATATAATATGCGCAGAATATGCCTTCACTAAGTTAGTGACTAACTTAGTGTGTTTGATTTTAATTTTTTTTTCAAACAAATCTCAAAGACTTTTTGAAAAACCTTTGAATTTGCTATTTTGTCAAAAGACTCTAATAAATTTTTTTTACAAAACATTGCAAAGTTTTACTATATAACACTGCTGTATGTAAACTTTACATAATGTGTATTTTTACATAAATCATTTAATAAATGGTTTAGGTATTTATAAATAATATTTAAGTTTAACATACTTATGAAAAAAATTAAAATCATACATTTATTAAATGTAAGATTTTACATATTTTATAAGTAATATAAATAATATATTTTTTATAGTATAAGTAATATATTATCAAATATATGACTTATAGGAAATGTTAAATCTTACATTTATATTATGCATTTATAAATGATATCTAAAGTTTATATATAGCAGTGTCTCTTAGTAAACATAGTAATACTATGTTTTGTAAAGTGATAATGTTTATAATTTGAGTTATATTATAAATATTATAACTTTAATTTTAAATTGTAGTACAAGGTTTTGTTTGAAAAAATAATTAAATAATTTATATTGTAAATTATTTGTAAATAATAGTTAATAATAATAAAATTGATTAACTGCTCAGTTAACCACGACAAACTGAATTTTGGCTGGGATTTGAACTGAGTAAAAGATCAGTCCAAAATGTTGCAACAATTGCAGCAAAAATTATGCTTAAAAATATGATAAAATCTTTTAAAATCACATACAGTAATACAGCTTGATTTGGATTGAATAAACACTTGCATTTGTAGTAAACAGGAACTTAATTTAATTCATTTATAGTATTTTTGTAAAAAATAACTATTTACATACCAGTTTTAATTCTATAATAAAAGTATAAATATTTTAATAGCAGTATTTAGGAATTCATTTAACAAACGATTTTACTAATAAAAAAAAAAACGTGGCATACTCTTAAATTTCTTAAATGCTCTAAATTTAATCACCATAAATAATTTTGAGAGTCAACGTTTACTTTTTTTACAGACTTTTTTAATGTGTTATCAAACTGATGTTATCGCTTAAAGTTATGGCTTAGTCCCTAAGTTAAGAAAACGAAATACACTTATTGTGTTTTGTTTTAAATTATCTTTTTCAAGCAAATCTCAATGTAACTTTACAAAATATGGAAAGGTTTTACTTAGTAATACTGCCAAAACTAAACTTTACATATTATTTATAAATACATAAATGTTTTACATTTTCTATAAGTTATATAATTAATAATATATTACTTATATTATTTATACTGTAACTGATATTAAAAGTTATAATATAAAGTTTTATATGAAAAAATTTGTATACTTATTATATTGTAAATTATTTGTAAATAATAGTAAATAATAACAAAAATTACTAGGTGTTTTAAAGATTAACTTTATTTCTCTGTAGTAATGAATAATTTATCACATTTTGCTTAAATATATATAACATGCGACAACTAAAAATCTGGACAAACTTTGAAAATGAATATCTCTTGAACGGAGTTATCAATCTTATAAATTTAAAAAATTATTTATACTATACAATATTACTTTTAGTAACTGTTTTTACTTAGCATAATACTTAAAAAAAATGGTTTAAGCCACTTTGAATATTTACAAAAAAGGGTTTAATACACCGTCCATACTGACAATAAAAAATGTTTTATTTTTAAATTTTTTAAAAAATTTTTAAATATTTTTTTTCAAATTTGTATAAAACAACATTATTTTGATCGATTTTTTTCATATAAAAACGTTTTACAGTACGACCACTTCCAACCTTTCTTTTAGGTCCTACATTGATCTCCTTTTGTCGCAGTATATTGTACATGGTTGATTTTAGAACATTTTCCATGCGAAAATGGTTAACAACAAAACATTGTTCTCTTCTTGATGCAAATCCAGATAAGCGTTCACTCGTTTACGGAGTGCCTCTTGATTTTTAAATCTTTCAGACATGTTTAATTAGGTTCTGGAAAAAAAAAAGAGACGATATATTGTTTAATATATTGTAGAGGAAATTGAAACAAAGTAAGTTATATTATAAAATTATAAAACATTGTTAGAGATTTTATAATTTAGAGAGAATTTTTTTTTTTGTCACATGTTATTTATTGAATACATTTTTAAAATTCTTTGAAAAATAAAAGTTTATAAAAGTGTATATATTTTGATAGCAATATTCAGACATGTGTTTAAGAAATAATTTGGCTGGTCTAAAAGAGGGAAATGTTGCGTTTTAGGGTTTTAAGATGTTTTTTAATTAATCATGACACAATGTTAAATAGTTTTTTCAGAATATGTTGTGAAATAAATTAAATTTACAATCATGAAATGCTACTCAAATGCAATATAAAATTGAAAATAAAGTTTTTATACTAAATATTGCAATAAAAATTTTAATAAAACTTTATTAAATTTATTTAAGAGATTCAATTGTGTCTATGCTTTGTTTTTACAGTTGGTTTGTGTTAATTTATCATTGACAAAAGAAAATGCATTACTTCAATAAATGTTAGTTTTTTACACATAAAAGTTATTTATAATCTCCTATAAAATGGTTCATCTAATTCTAGTAAGTTTACACTTAATCTGACATGATTATTTTGAATATTTTTGTTTGAGAAAGTTCAGGAAAGTTTTACTTTTTCCAAGTTTTAATATGTCAAACTATTAGTTTACAGAGTTTGATAAAATAAAATAAAAAAACTACTGTATATTAAAAATATATAGAATTTGCAAAATATACAGGTTTTTCCTATTATTGACCTGGGCTTCTGTGAATGGATAAATTCTGTGAATAGAAAACGGACTGTGAATTGCTAAAAAATATGAATGCTACTATGATAGCAAAGATTTTTAGATCAAGAATGGTTTGTTTTATGAAAAGTTTATGAATATTTATGATAAAAAAAACTTTTTAATAACCACACACAGCAAAATCCAAGATTCTAGGTTAAGAACTTTTGTTCTTATTTTAAGAACTTGATTCTTATTTTAAGAACCTGATTCTTATTTTAAGAACCTGATTCTTATTTTAAGAACTTGATTCTTGTTTTAGATTTCCATTCTTATTTGACGATATTTCAATAAAAAACATTGTTCCTAATTTTATAATATTGTAACATTTTGTTTGTATATAATATGTATATATGTATACATATTATATACAAACAATGTTTGTATATATATATATATATATATAATGTATATATATATATATATATATATATATATATATATATACATATATATATATATATATATATATATATATATATATATATATATATATATATATATATATATATATATATATATATATATATATATATATATATATATATATATATATATATAATACATATATATATATATATATATATATATATATATATATATATATATATATATATATAATACATATATATATATATATATATATATATATATATATATATATATATATATACATATATATATATATATATATATATATATATATATATATATATATATATATATACATATATTATATATATATATATATATATATATATATATATATATATATATATATATATATATATATACATATATTATATATATATATATATATATATATATATATATATATATATATATATATATATATACATATATATATATATAACTGCAGCTGTTTAGCTAGAAAATGTTAATGGGAAGAAGCAAAAAGTGGATGAAATGGTGCAGTGCCACTGAGAGGGGGGTTGCGAGGGTTTTAAAAGTGTTTTAAAGGTTTTACCGTTTATTTTTGGACTAATTTTTTAATGCGTTGTGCTTAAAGAACGTTGTTTATTACAAAAAATAAAACCTGTAACCAATTTCTGCTTGTATTTACTTGTTCAAGCACCAGTGAAACAAACGATAGAAAAAAAGAAGCATTCAGTAGGCTTGCAATTTTTTAAATATATTTTTAAATGATCTGAATAATTTTGTTGTTTTAATTTAGTTAAATAATGAAATTGTTTATGCAAAAGATTGGCTCTTTAACTTTTATGTTAAAGTTGTTATTTCTTTGTTAACTGTTGTCTGTCGTTAACAAAGCAAGTAAAAAATGCACATAATGACAACAGATTTATTTTTAGAACTGTTTGCAAAACTTTTTGTTTGAATACAAAAGACCAAGTGAAAATGATACTGGAAAGGTACACTTTCTTATATCTAAACATCATTGCAGCATTCTAGTCGTCATTTTTGTTTATGTGTATTTCATCTGTGTTGCTAATGATATCGCCAATTTTATAATTTTATGTTGTTAAGTAAAGCATAGTTATGTTTCAGACTAAAACAGAGCTTTGATTAATACTTTTAACCGAATAAACAAGTTTAAGTTTAAACGAATAACAACCCTTAAGATGTATTAGCTGAATTATCCTTTCGTTTTGATAATCTATAGTCAATAACGGATTTTTAAATTGTTATTAGTCTACAAAACTTAATTTCAGCAAAATTCAATTAAAAGTCACGTCATAGAAGACAGAAAAATATCAATTTCTGTTTTCAATAACTTGGCTTTCATAGCAAACCTGAGAGGTGCAAATGTTTAGCTTGGTTTAAGTACAACATA
Source organism: Hydra vulgaris (assembly GCF_022113875.1). Taxonomy (NCBI): domain Eukaryota; kingdom Metazoa; phylum Cnidaria; class Hydrozoa; order Anthoathecata; family Hydridae; genus Hydra; species Hydra vulgaris. Next base: position 1,825,932 of record NC_061169.1, read on the forward strand.
ATAAAATACATCGTTGTACAGTCATTTTGATGGTCGTAAATTTCTTTAGCACACTCATTTTTATATATTTTTAGACTGTTTACCGTTTGACTCCAGTCCCAATTAAACCTAGTGGGTTTAAAAAGAAAAAACCGCGCTGGAAACATAAGGGGATTAAAAGAATCAGCCCTTTTTTGAATTAATAGCCGGTAAGCCTAATTTGTTTCACTCAGCTTATCAAGTTTCATTCGCTTTTTTGTATTACATTCAAGCAATAGATTGTTTTTTATGTTTACTTGTTATTTAGAAGTTGTAACCAGCTAGAAAATGTAACCTGCTCGTATGAAAGAATTTCTCGACGTGAAATAGTTAATTTTATTCAACAACGCCAAGAAACAGAGCTCTCTCAAGAAACAGAAAAGAAAGAGAAAGATAAAAAAATATTCTGTTGAACAATACTGTTGTTTTATTTAAAAATAATTCTTCTAAGTTTAAACATATAACAGATGTAGAAAATGCTTCCTCTTTTATATTGACATCTAAAAGAGGTTTTTTTCTCAGCATCAGAAAGAGGTTTTTGTCATACTTGATATGAAGAGCTATTATCATTTTTATTTGATAAAAACAGCTTTTCATATATAAAAAGTAGGAATACTATAGTGTATAAGTAGGTACTATAGTATACTAAAAAGTATGAAAAAAAGTCGTTCTGAAAAAAAATTGATAATATCATAATTGATAAACAAAGACGTCTTAAAGACGCATTTTTTATGTCTTTTCATGACATGATTAAGATAAAAAAAGACGTCTTTTCGATGTCGAAAAAAGATGTCTTTTAGATTTGCATAATCGATTAAAAAAAGATGTCTTGAAGACATCGTAAATAAGACTTTAAAAGACGTCTTTTTGACGTCTTTTTTCCCATTGGGAACGAAGATTGCTCCAAGTTTTAATGCTTTGATATTTTATAGATTTATGCCCGTTATTATGAGAGCGGTGTTTAGACACAGACAGGTTTAAATTACTATCGGAACGAAGTTGATAACGAGTGTTTGCACTTTTGGAAAAAAAATTTTGGAAATGAAAGTCAAAGGTAGGTATTGTGTTGATGGTTCCAGACAAATTGACAGTTTAAAAGTTGAATATAGTCACATAATTTTAATACTTTAGAAGTTAGGTAGAGCACATTAGGATTAAATTTAATTTTATGAAAATGAATAATTTTTAAAGCCTTGTTTTGAAGTTGGGATAACCTAATAAGAGCTTGTTGATGGGACTGCCCCATATTTGCCAAAAATAGCATGATATATGTTCAAGAGTGTCTCAAAATAAACATAATGGCAAATTTTGGCCAACATGCCATTAGATCCACTTAGTTTCATTGCTAAGTTTTTACAGTGATATAAAAAGGAAAGATTTGAATCAATATTTATACCAAGATATTTAATTGAGTTAACATGTTCAATTAAACTAACTGAAGATACTAACTTGATTAGTATCTTCAGCTAAGTGGTGAACAGTAGCAAACCTAATGGATGTATGAAAATCATTAATATAAAGAAGAAAAAGCAGTGGTCCAAATACTGAACTCTAAAGAACACCATTAGAACATTTTACAAGGCTAGATTTTGAGTCATTAATAGAAGCAAATTGTGTTCTATCATTTATATATTTAGTAAACTATTTAAGCGGTACGCCTCTGATCCCATAATATTCTAATTTTTTTAACACAATTAAATGATCTACAGTGTCAAACAATTTTTGTAAATCAACAAATACACCACATGCAAAATATTTATCATCAAGTGCTTTTCTAATTATTTCAGTCATTTCAATGAGAGCATGAGTCTTGGAGTGATTGGCACGAAATCCATACTGATGGGCAAAAGCGATTTTACGCACAAAGGAGGGGTGTTTTTATGAAGCCGGTCGGTACTTTTAGGGATTCAATCCCCCTCATTTTATTTGTAGAATTGTCTTTGCTAATGGGCGTAAAAGCATTTAAAATTTTCAAGAAAAGCGTTTAGTCTATTATGCATTGGCTTTCCAAAAGAATTTACCAAAATTAAACAGAGAGATTGGTCGGTAAATGTTGAAGTCTAGTAGAGAGTCTTTTTTAAATATTAGAATATATAAAAAATATTCCAATATTTATAAATATAAATTTTGGCAAATTTAAAAATATTTGGAAAAATACCACTTTTAAATGAGTTATTCATAACAGTACACAGAGGTTTTGAAATAATCTGTGAGACTAGTTTGAGGAGAAATGTATGTACGCTATTAGGACCAAGACTTTTTTCTGTTTTAAGCGTGTTTGTAATGAGACCAGATATTTCATTTTCAATTACCGGATTAATAAAAAACGATTTAGCATTTGGAATGTTAAGAAAGTCACTAAATATGCGTTTAGGGGGTATGGCTCTGCTAATTAGTTTGTTATGTATAGTGCTAAAATAATTTTAAATATATTAGATACGGCAGTGTGATAATTAATAACATTTTCGTTTAATTTAAGTTTAAAAATCTCGGGCCTAAAAAAACTTATTTTAACTTGTAACATATACAATAATTTAAACGGGATAAAACTTAATGCTTTCAAATTGGAACTTTTGCTATCTGGAAAAAGACAAATAATGAACTGCACAATATCTCTAGACAACCATCAAATTATACCTCGTGAGAAACTTAATCATCTCGGCTTTACTTGGGATATAAAAAAATCAATTTTTGCTTCACTAAATAGAATGAAGTAGGGTATCAAATTTCAGGGCAACAGTGCAAACTCTAATTCAATCTGGAATCCGGTTTGCACATCCAAGTTCTATTATCCAATTATAAAAATCATTAGTAGTTCCGACGTTAACCAACGGTCTAGAGCTCTGTGAAAATAAAGGTGCAACAATGAAAAGACTCGACACATTTGGAAGGAACGCAGTTAAATCAATTTTTAATGTCTCTAAGTATAGTAAAAACTATATACACTCTCTATTTAAAATTAAGGAGATGTCAAATTATATACACCAAAACAAAATAAATTTATTTATCGGCCTTTTAAACAATAAAGTAACCTTTGAAATCATTAACTCCCAACTTAACTACTGTTCAGCTAAACTTTCTTTTTTAGATGATATAAAAGAATTATGCGATAATCATAAACTGAATATGAAAACCTTAATGCTGGTTAAAAAAAAAGTAAAACTTAAAGTCTTAGAGGATGTAATTCCTGAAGCTACTCTTCATATTTTGGTACAAGCGGTTCAATGTTGGAATGTAAAAGAACAGCGAACAATTTTTAAAAAGACACTTGAAGAAAACATTCCTGAATAATACTTTTTTTATCTCTTTTTCTAAGTTTGTGTTTTTACCTTGTAAATTTATTTTACAGAGGGTGATTAATAAAATATTAATAATAATAATAATAATAATAACAATAATAATAATAATAATAATAATAATAATAATAATAATAATAATAACAATAATAATAGTAAAATAGTTATTAAAAAAACTATATTTTTTATTTATAAAATAATTTAGCCTAAATAAAACTAAAAGTTGCGTTAGTTTTATTATAATTTTGTTAGACTTTTTAAGACTTTTGGGCCATTTTTATTTTGAACACCTTTTTGTGTGCCACAACGTAAAATTGACGTAAAAAATGGTCCCCTAACATTGCGGGGCCCGGGGGTATAGCTTCCTCTAACCATAACCCTCCTTAATCTAGCATTGGAAATAAGACACGATTATATAAATAAAAATTATATTACACTCTTTGTTAAATAAAGAACATTTGTTTCCTTTTTACACAACCGTAAGTTATTACTTTATATAAAAAACATAGCTTAATTTTGAAAAAAAACCATTAAAAAGCGATGTTTCGAAAATATTTGTTCTAAGGGATTGTCCATAAATTACGTAACGCAAAATTTCACAATAAACAAAACAAAAAAAGATCAAAAGTTTTTCCCTCTCAGAGTCTTAATTTAAATAAATAACAAAATTAGGAAATTAAGTTAAATGAAAATCGTAAAAGAGCTTAATATCTCCTACTTCTGTTCTTAAAATTTTTTTTGCATTGCGTAATTTATGGATGATCCCTAAACGTAATTTATTTTGCTTTTTTCGCGTTAAAAGTTATTTTATTTGGGACTGCCTAAAAAGCCAAATTCTAAAACACCGAAAAGCCGAAATGCCGGAAAAAAATGGCGTATAAGTAGTCCTGTGGTAACAGTAAAAAAAGACAACGAAAAGTTAATTATTTCCCGAATTTTTTGCAAATGCGAAAGTTTAAAGGAATAGAAGCTTTTGCTTTTGTCCTTTTAAACTTTTGCGAATAATAACGGAAAAAGAGACGAAATTTGACAGCAAACATTTGTCGAAAATTAAAGTGGCTTTTTGTTAGAACTCATTTAAGTGTTAGAATCTAATAAAAAAAATGTTTTTCTATTATTAAGGTATCAGAGAAAAAATTTTGAGTGCAGTAAAAAATAATTTATTTGGAATGCTGTTATTTTTCTAATATGAGCAGTGGCGGTAAAGTCAACAGAGAGACCTAAACAGTAAACGTAACTGCGCTACGTTCAAAATTTTGGTAGGGTGACCCTTCCTTCTAAGTTGCTAGTGACTTAAAAGTTTTCTTTAGTTATTATTACTTTCTATGTATTTCTTATAGTTTTTCCAAAAATGCGTCAAGTTCTTTTCTCAGAACACAACGGAGGAGCATTTATCTAAAGTTTTCTTCCCTTCCAATGACAGTTATTGAGCTAGAGCCGGCATGAAACCTCCTCGTTCTGAGTTTTAATTCTTATCACTTCGACACGGCTTCTGTTGATTAAAAGCCACGTTAAATAAAAAATTTTCAATTTTTCAAATATTTTTTAGTATATTATCTAAAAACGATAAAAAATGTTATCATTTTTAGATAATATACTAACAAATATTTGATTTCCTAATATATCAAGCATTTTTCTGAATTAATATTTAGATATCAATTTCTTGATTTTTTGTACCTATAAAATATTTTTACCATGTTTATGTAAATTTCTAGAGAAAATTGCTCAAGTAACCTAAACAAGCAAGAATAAAATTACCTAAACAAGTAAGAATAAAATAACCTAAACAAGTAAACAAGTAAAAGTTATACTGCCACATCAGGGATTACTAAAACCATACATTTATTTTTATGTAGTGGCGAGGATAGGATTGACGGGAAAAAAAGTAAAACAATTAAGTTATTAAACAATAATATAATAATCAATAAATATATTTAAGCTCTAACATTTATAAAAAATATAAAATGCGAACTATAAAAATATTGGCTGCACATTCATATTATATTAGAGACAATAAAGTTTACAATATAATATTTAACAAAAATTATGAAATTAAAAATAAATTAAAAAAATTTAGTTTTTAATTTATTTCCGATTTCATAATTTCATTTTAAAATTTATTATTCAAATTTTGAAAACAGTAATTCTATTTTTTTTTAAGGATGGATGGGAGGGGGTCATACGCCCCTCCCGTAATAGAAACACCACTTGAATACGTAAGATCTTGTGTAACATAATTTTATATTGTATACTAATTTTACACATTTTAGCAAAATTATAAATATAAAATCAAGTCGTTTTTGATACTAGAGTGTATCGAGCCATCATCACCACACCCTCCTCTATTGCCAACATACACCTCTCATATATTTTGGTGGTTTAGTATAAATTTAATACAATTTTTTCAATTATTTATATTGCTTATAGTCTTAAAAAAAACTTTTTATCTGAAAAAAGTGTTCAGTTTCATATGGGTAAGGTGGTAGTTTGGTGCCCCCTCTGTCTATTCGAAACGCCCGGCGTTTAGATTTAGCATAAAGTTGTAGCCCACACATATCTTTTGACGCCAAGATATTTGTTTTTCGATAAGAATTGACAAAGTTATGACAATTTAAGTGAAGAAAAATATTATTTTGACAACAGTTTCTTCAACAAGAATCCGGTATTGTACCGGAGAAATTAAAAATTGCTAAGATCATACCTATTTTTAAATCTGGCGATGACACGATTATGTCTAATTATAGACCTATTTCTGTCTTACCATGTTTCTCAAAATTGTTAGAACGAATTATGTATGGTAGACTTAATACTTATTTAACTGAGAACAATATAATGTATAACAAACAATTTGGGTTCAAAAAGAATCATTCAACTGATCATGTGGTAGTCGATCTAATAAATTATATATCCAATGGGTTCAATAATGATTGCTATACATTAGGAGTTTTTATTGATTTGTCAAAAGCATTTGACACTGTAAACCACGATATTCTTTTAAAAAAACTAGAACTGTATGGAATACTTAATAATAACTTAATATGGTTTAAAAGTTACCTGTCAAACAGAAAACAATGCATATTATATACAGCAAATGAAACTGAAATCATTTTATAACTTGTGGTGTTCCCCAGGGATCAATCCTAGGGCCGCTCTTATTCCTTCTCTATATTAATGATTTATACTTAGTATCCAAAGTTTTAAATATTATTTTGTTTGCTGGTGATTCGATTTTTTTTTACTCACAATAATATAAAAGAACTATTTAGAATATCTAACGAAGAATTATTAAAAATAAATGACTGGATTACAAATAATAAACTTTCATTAAATGGTGAGAAAACTAAATTTATCTTGTTCCACAAACCTCGTAGGGGAGATAAACTTTCTCTAAAATTACCCAATCTCTTTATGAATAAAACAATAATTTTTTTTTTTTTTTTTTTTTTTGTTCTTTTCTTGAATATTCAATATAGTTATACAATAAGATAGTTGAGATAAAAATCGTTATACAATAAAAGAAAATATATACAAAAAAGAAAGAACGCGGAGACTCGCAGAAGACCTTCAGATCTTATCATCGAGAACCGCTCGTGAATATTAAGTACATTAAATTAACATGAAGTATAAAATCTAAACAATGTCGTATTAAAAATTAGCGAGAACGTAAATTTCGTAATAATATATAAATAAAATTGGAATAAAGAAATTGTTGATACTCTTATATATAAATACAAAAATATTTTAAAAAGTACTGTTTTCACAAACACATAAGTTATGGATCAGATTTAATATTTATATATTACCTTATGTAATAAACTTCATATTCATTTTTAAAAGAATTTAAAAATATAAAAAAATGTCTTCAAAAGACAAAACAATTTCTTTTAGTTTTTACTTGAATGAAAGATAATTCCATTCATGGGAAAAATCAAAATTTTTTAAAACTATTTTGTTCCATAGAAAAGCTCCTCGATATGAAATACATGACTTTCCAAAATTAGTTAAAGATAAAGGTTGCTGAATTTGATTATCATTTCTTAAGTTATATTTATTTTTATCTTTTGAGGTATATAGATTATGAAAAGAAACTGGAGATTCGTTGGTTTTACACTTGAACATAAAACAAAGTATATTAAAAATATTTAGCTGAGAAATATTAAGAATTTTCATTTGAAATAATAATGGTTTGGCATGAGCAAATTGATCATTATAATTGATAAGCCGAGCAACATGTTTCTGCTGACGATAAAGAGGTAGCAGTTTAGATTTATTGGTATTACCCCAAGCAATATTTGCATAATTTATATGGCAATGGATTAAAGAGAAATATAATTGTGTTAAACTGTGTTTATTTAAAGCATTTCTAGCCTTGTACATTACTCCAATATTTCGAGCAACTTTGTTGCACAATAAATCAATGTGATACTTCCAACTAAGGTTTTCATCAATATTTATTCCTAAAAAGTTAGTAGTTTGTTCTCTTTTTATTTGAACTTTGTCAATAAAAAGTAAGGGCATCACAGGAGGTAGTAGCTTTTTTTTTGAAGTTTTATGAAAAAGTATCCATTTAGTTTTTTCAACATTTAGTGACAGCTTATTCACTTTAAACCAGTCAGAAACTTTTGTTAATTCAATATTCATATTTTGGAATAATGTTGGTATGTGGTTATGAGCTAAAAAAAGATTTGTATCGTCGGCAAACATGACCGTCATTAAATTTGAAGCTTTAGGGAGATCATTAATGTAAATTAAAAAGAGAAGAGGTCCTAGTATAGAACCTTGAGGGACCTCACATGTTATATCTAATAAATTGGAAGAGACAGTTGTATTACTGTAAACAAACTGTTTACGGTTGCTTAAAAAACTTTTAAGAATCATTTAAATATTCCCTTTAATTCCATAATGCTCTATTTTTTTAAATAGGATTTTGTGGTCGATGGTATCAAAGGCTTTCGATAAATCTATGAAAACACCTAACGTATATTGAGATTTTTTAAAAGATTCAGCAATATTGCGGGTAGTTTGGAGTATAGCGTGTTCGGTTGAATTACTTTTTTTAAATCCGTATTGATATTGATACAGTATATTATTTGAAGATAAATGATTGAAAAATGATCGAAATAGGGCGATAATTTGAAACATTGGTTGAATTCCCCCCTTTAAATATTGGTGAAACTCTGGCTATTTTTAAATTGTCGGGGAAAATACCCTGTTTTATTGAACATTTGAAAACTTGAAATAGAATATCTTTAATGACTCCATACGAGTCGATAATAACATTGCAATAAATATCATCATAACCAACTGATTTATTAGATTTAAGCTTTTTAAAAGAAAGTTCAAATTCCTCAAAGGATAACTCAAAGGAGTTTAAGAACGAAGTTATTGGAAAAGCATAATTATTCAATTTGTTTTTCAAGATAGGAATTTGTTGGGCCAGATTAGGACCAACTGATACAAAATATTCATTTAATTTGTTAGCTATTGCAATTTGATCAAATGATGTTTCTTCATTAATCTTAATAGTTTTAGGCAATGAGCTCGTTTAATTTCTGCATGCCAGTGAGTTCTTTTAGAATTTCCCACGTACGTTTCGAATTAAGATTATTTCTATCAAGCAAATTAGAATAGTAATTTTTTTTTTTCTTTTTTTTTCTGTCTTTCAAATTCTTTAGCGTATTTTTTATAGAGAACTTTATTTTGTTCAGTTTTTGTCTTTAAATATTTTACGTATAATTTTTGTTTAATTTTAGAGGATTTTTTTAGTTCTTTTGTGATCCAAGGTGACATTAAACTTTTAGCTTTTTTATTTACTATTTGTTTTGGAAAATTAGCATCGTATATTTCATAAAACGTTTTAAAAAACGTATTATAAACTAAATTAGCGTCAGCACAGGTATCTATTTGTTTCCAATGAAGATAAGATAATTTTTCTTTAAATGTTTTTAAATTATCATTAGAAAAAAAACGTTTTTTAAAAGTTTGTTTTTGTTGAGATATTATATCTGCGTCGATATTAATAGAGAAAAAAAATAGGGAAGTGGTCCGAGACGTCACTTTTAATGATGCCTTTTTTTAGAGATTTATTGAAAACATCAGTTGTTATGATATTGTCAATTAAGATTTTTGATGTAGGAGTTCTTCTTGTTGGTTTGTTAATTATAGGAAAAGCACCGAGTTCAAATAACTCGTTGTAATATTTTTTAACGCCATAATTAGTGTGGTATTGGTAACAATCTAAATTAATGTCACCTATTAAGTAGTATAATTTATTTTCACAAATGCTTTTTTTTAAAATGTCATTTAAAAATAAATTAAAATTTTCTATACTGCCCGAAGGTGGGCGATAACAAAAACTTATAATTAAATTTTTTGTTTTTTCTTTTTTGTTTGGATTTCAACTGTTAAGACCTCATTATCGTCATCAGAATTGCTCATGTCAGGCCTGATAATATACTGCAAATATTCTCTAATATAAACTATTAAACCTCCGCCTCGCTTTCCATTTTTTCTATCCAAAGAAATTATATGGAAACCTGGTAAAAAAATACTTGAATTCAAATTAGAGTTATTAGAGTTACACCAGGTTTCAGACATGCAAATTAAACTAAAAATATTAAGAGATTCTTTCATGCTTAAATAGAAATTTTCAAAATTCTTTGATATGCTTCTTATATTAATATGAAAAGTGTTAAAATATCTACAGTTAAGAAACTCTTTTATTTCGTCGGCATAGTAATAGGAGCAGTTGCTTTGTAAAGCATGTGCTTCACAAAAGTAATTTAAGTCCGGATCTGATTGGTTATTAAATAAAAACTCATCAGTTCGGAAAAAATTATAACTTAATTCAAAGTCGTTTAAATTATTGGAATCCATTTTACCATTTTAGAAAACCATAAAATAAAAGAATTTCCTTTAATCGCGCGTTATTAACTTATTATATACAACCTTTGCATATATACCTTTTATTCGTAAATCTTTTGCAGCCGTAAACAATTTCTTTTGCAATTCGGTTGTCCTTTCGCTGAAATCTTCGTTCACATATATTCTTTGATTCCAAAGTTTTGTCTTTATATATTTACCAAGCACTGTTGATTTGTCCTTAAAATTTAAAAATTTGACCACGATAGTTCTGCATTTTTTAATTGTATTATCTTTATCATTTTTTCCAACTGAGCTCGTTCAATAATGAATTCACCTTGAAGATCAAGTTTTTTTTTTTATTAATTCACGAACTTTACTTTCACAATCGTCCCAACTTTCATCAACTGATTCTTCTATACCGGATATCCTTAAATTGTTTCTCCTACTTCGGTCTTCAATCTCAGCCAATTTGTCTCTCAAATTAATGGTTAAACTCTTTTCTAGGTTTCTATCTGGTTTTGCGCAATCAGCCTTCAATCCTTCTTGTTCAATTATTATTTTGTCGTATTTTTCGCTAATAAATTCGACAGCTTTTTTCAATTCGCTTACTACAGTTTTAAGAATTTTATTGTCTTCATTCAACTTTTCAATCTGTTTTTCCAATCTTTCAAATTTTTCATTAAATATTTTCATTATTGTGTTCTCATGAATGCTAATATTTCTTTTAATTGTGAAGCCGAAAAATTTTTCGCCATTTTTATTTTGTATTATTAAAAGAGAGTCAACTGTTAACTTTCTAGGAGTGATTATAGATGAAAATTTATCATGGAAATATCATATTAAATCTATTGAAAACAAAATCTCCAAAAATATTTCAATGTTATATAAAATTAAACCATTTCTTAATATTGAGTCTTTAAAAATTATATATTTTTCATTTATTCATAGTTATCTTTCTTATTGCAATATTGCATGGGGAAGTACTAATTATGGGAAACTTAAAAAAATCTATAGCAAACAAAAGCATGGATGTAGGATTATATTTGGCGTTAACAGAACTGTTAATGGTGAATCTCTTCTAAGCAAACTTAATGCACTTAATGTTTATAAAATTAATATATACTAAGTTATGCTTCTAATGTTTAAATCAAAACATGGTTTGTCTCCTAATATATTTCACTCTTACTTCACTGAAATTACACATAAATACCCCACAAAGTTTTCAGTTGATATGTTTGTTATTCCAAGATCTTATTTAAAACTCAGCTCATTTCAAATTCAATACCGTGGACCATTTATATGGAAAAGTTTTTTGAAAAATATTATTAAAAATAAAACTCTTCTAAACTTCTTCATAGAACAATTCAAAAAAGAATCTAAACGTTTTCTATTAGGAAAAAACTTCGATTTAAAAAAATTTCTTTGAAAAATAGTACCTAAAATAATTAAACTGAAAAAGTCATCACGACTCTCTTATTTTTGTCTTGATTTATTTCTTATCTATAAATAATATATATATATATATATATATATATATATATATATATATATATATATATATATATATATATATATATATATATATATATATATATATATATATATATATATATATATATATATATATATATATATATATATATATATATATATATATATATATATATATATATAACTAAAAAAAATGTTTATTTATATATCTTGTTATACGATTTACTACTTGTAATATATTGTGTTGTATTTTGTAATTTTTAACTTGTTACATAAACTGAAGGCAACAATGTAAACGGGGCTTGGCGATAAGAGAATGTACGTCTTCTTCTTGCTCCGGCCATATATTATATATGTACGATCTTTCTTATTGTAAATTTTATCAAACGGGAAAAAAAACAAACAAAAAAACAAAAAAAAACAAATCCCTTTATAGAAAAATCGGTACTTAAATTGTCATAACTTTTGAACAAATAGCTCGAATTTGATAATTTTTTTACTTTTAAAATACTGTAATAATCCTCTTTCTAATGATATATAACATTATAGTATTCAAAGAATTTGAATTTTTTACTGACGTACCTATTAACAAATTAATCCATTGAGAATAAATAACCTTATAGATTTCCACTTTCCTCAGAGCTTTCTTCAGAACTGTTCAGGCTTAAATTGTCGTCATAAAAATTTGAAAATAAATCCATACTAATATTTACTTTAATCTCGCGTCAATTTTTGTTTACTTTTATGCATAAACTCAAGGGTTTCTGAAAAAACCTACCTACTTCTGAGCAATAGAAAAAACGCCACGGCAAACGAAATTATTCATCTCCTTTTGAGCCATGGGATAGTCTGCTAACCGTCCTTTTCGATATTAGAAGTTTTTTTTTTGTTTGTACAGATCGAGTTCTAATAATATATAAGATTGCGTACTAACGTATAATATATAATATATAAGTCACAAACGGCTATTTCCTGAGATTGATCCCTGTTTTGATTAGTTAAAAATTTTGAGTTTCGCAGAGTCTGATTTTGAAACATTTTTTTAGCCGGACTCTAAGACTTGTGGAAATTTTTAACGCATGTGTTGTTTTAGTAAGTTAAAATTTTAAACCTTGTTTTAAATTTAAGAACAACGTGCGCTCTTCTAATAGCAACTAGTTTAGTGAATTTAAAATTTATCAGAACTTGTTTATTAAATTTGAAAAATAATAAGTTACAATGGTGAGTTTTTCTATTAGTAATTCTTATATGATGAAAAAAGATTATAAAAATTCTTTTATAACATAACCTTATTTACCTTCATTCAAAATAAATATAAGATTATAAAAGTCTATGTTTACATTTACATTAAGATATATAAAAAATTATAGATTTCTATCTTATATTTGTAATGTCATTATAAATATATCTATAATCATATTCATAATATTGATACAAGAAGAGATTGTGTGAATGTCATTTATACATTTTTGTTGAATTTATACTGTTGTATTCTATAATATTGATATGTATATTATTTATAATATACATATGGGATGTATGTATATTATTTATAACGAAGTGTCTGCAAGTACGGCAACCGTATGAATATCTATAGTACTATTAGTCCGGCAATCGTATCACATGATTGACATAAAACCAGCAGATGATATATATGATACCAGCAGATATGCATGTGGGTGATCAATTCACAACATTTAAAGAAATAAAGGATACTTTGGATAAATATATGAAAGAAAATTTTATCCAATTCTTTTTATCCAAAATAAAAAAGAAATTCAAGAACCATCAATGGTTTCAAAAAACATTTTCCTTCAAAGAAAGATCTAATCATTCCTAATTGTCTTGAATACGGAGAATTAAACTTTCACTGCATCCATGGTGGGAAAAAGTTTAAATCCACTGCTATAACAAGATTAAAGCAAAGATAGTTTTTATATTTGAAACCTAACCTTATATTTTAATGTGCACATTTTATCTTACTTGATATCATGTTTACGTGATTTTCAAGTTCAGCTACTTTTGAAAGGTGTTACAATTAAGTTACATATTTTCAGTGTAAAAAATATTTTAAAAAAGTATTTAAAATACAAATACTGGATCAAAAAATAAATTAAAATAAAAATACAAAATACACTCGAGCGAAAGTAAATGTTTGTAGGCTTTCAGCAACAACAATAGTTCAAGATGTTCATCTGATAACCGATTTCGGCATGGCACAGCAATAAAAACTCCTTTAGAAAAAAAACGTTCAACTGGAGCAGACAATGGAGCAGTTGCATTAACAACTCTAATATTTAACAACTGGATATTGTTCCAAACATGCTAATGAAAATGTGTATAAGCCATCTTCAAAATATTGTAAACACTCGATAGTGACTGCTGACTGACTAGCTTGTATGCATCTTATTTTTAGTGATTCAAATTCAAAAAAATCTTCAGTTCCGTTGATGTGAATGCTTTGTCAGCATCTGCAGAGCTTTCAGCTAATGGCATAGATTCTGGATGAATTATTTTATTCAAATAAATGTGAGAAATGCCGATCTATGTTTGTAATCAATCGAGCAATTTGAATGCATCCATGGTTTGGGGAACCTTTTTTTTTACTCTTGGCTCCAAAAGTTAATATAAGGTAAAATTCCTAGTGTTCTCAATGAAACTTTAATTTTCCACAGCATTGGATGCTTGTGTGCTTCTGCTGACCACAATTTTGAGCAATTGGCCTTAGCTCCCCTGTATTATCGTTTATACAAATCTTGTCCGTTTTTAATCAATTTTTAGAATGTCACATGTGGTGGGTTCAGAGTATGACTAGCACATTTCATATGCTTTAGCAAGTACTTGTTGTTATTTGTTTGTTCTTGCTCATTTTTCAAAATGGTGTCAATATCAATTATTTACACTTAATATGTATCTTCTTCATTTGATGAACTTGATTTTAAACTTTTGATTACCAGGGTCAGATGGCTGAATCTTACTAGAAACTGAATATGTATAATTATCTTCTGAATCCATTTTTCTTTATATATAATCAATATGCTTGTAAATATAACCAGCTGAAAAAATGTTAAATAAAAAAGTTCAAAAGTATTTAAAAAATCACTGAAAATACAAAATGCATCCCAAATTGTATTTTAAATACAAATACAAAATACTTAATTGAAAAAGTATTTGAAATAAAAAATACAAATATTTCAAAAGTATTTAAAGTAGGTATTTAATACCTACTTTATAACACTGCATATTCTGTAATAACACTGCATATTCTGTAACATATATTGTATAACATATATCATTATAAAATTTTTTGTGTCTCTCAAAAAATAGTTTAATTCTAAATTTAGTTTTTTTTTTTAAAATGCTGCTAAGTGTTACGTTAAAAATATGTTAGAACTGTTTGCTTCACAGAACATTTCCACAAAACTGCAAAGCTTGCATTATATTTCAGTTAAATGACGATGGAAAAAAACTTTAAATTGTTAAAATCATTAAAGAGCACTTTTATTGTGTCACGAAGGTGACACAATTAAAACATAATTACTAACATAATTGTTATATAGGTTAAAACATAAATATAAAACATAATTACTAACATAATTGTTATACATAATTACTAACATAATTGTTATAATAATGTAAAATATAGGTATAAAGGTGAGTTTTCACTTATCCGTTTTATCACGGGAATGGGGAAGGGAAGGCAAAAATAATCACGTGGGCATGCATATTATAAGTTTTAATTTGTCCGAGGTAAAACTACGCATGCTCACGTGATTATTTTTCCCTTCCCTTTCCCATTCCCGTGAAAAAACGGATGAGTGGAAACTCACCTTAATGTTTTGGGAAATTCTTTTGACAAAATAAATGCGATTAAAATGCTTTGTTGCAGGAACCATTTATGCACCTTCCACATCAGCGTCGATTGGACTTAGATGAAAAAAATAATATGGCTCATATGCTTGATGTAAAGGCTAACAAAAAGTTGATACAGCAACGTATGATGAAATCTACTGGTAAATTTGTTACCTTAAAAGATTTTCAAAATGCAAATCAATTTCTTTAAAATCAAAATGATAGTAATTTAATAACTCTGTTAGAAGAGGTGATAAAACAAAAGGATTCTGTGACAGAGGTTGTTATAAATGATGATAATCAACTAAAGGCATTGTACTATCAGGAAAAGGAGATGATAAAATTATTTTCATATTATCCTGAACTACTTTTCCTTAATGCAACATACAACCTTAACAACTTGCGTATGCATATTTATGTTTTAATATGTGTTGATGGAAATGGTGAAGGAGTAACTGTTTCACTCTGGATTGTTGTGAATGAGGAGAGAGCAACTATAGAAAAATTGAGAGACATATTTATAAAGCACTTGATGGTATTCATACTTGAATACCAGTGGTATTCAAGTTTTCATGACAGACAAAGAGGTGGAGAGAGAAGTAGTTAGTGAGAAAATTCCTAGTGCCTCTCCTCAAATTTGTCTTTATCATACTTTGCGCTTATTTCGAAGGGAAATAACAGTCGAAAAAATGGGTATCAAGGCAGAGCAGAGACTTTTGGTATTAGAAATTTTACAAAAGTTAGTGTATTCTGATAATGAGGTTATCTATGATAATCATTATTCGAAACTTAAGGACCTAAAATTGGAACCTGTCATAGACTATTTTAATGTAAACTGGCATAGCATAAGAATTCAATGGGTTAAAGGTTTAAAAAGGAAAAGCTTAAACTTTATGAACAGTACAACAAATGGTTTTTCCAAACATTCTGGAATGGTAACATTTTTTTCAGATTTGATGGTTATTCTCAGAGTATTAGAAAACTAGCGTCGACATTGAACTATATCTGTTTTTCAAAAGTTGTCAACTAATTTGATGTCCAGTACACAAAGAAAACATACGGGTATGGTAACACCTTTTGCCCTGAATCACATTAATGCGAAATTATTAGCTGCAGAGAAATCTAATTTGTTTCCACAGGGAACCACCAGTTCTTCGTGCTATTGTGGTTTAACATCTTCAATGGGTCTGTCCTGCAAACACATTTTTTAGATTCCGATTAAACAGTGGAGAGAGTTTATTTGACGAGTCTCTCATTTTAAAAAGGTGGCGATTAGATTTTTTTAAATTGACGCAGAATTTATCAGAGTCCTCTGAGTTACTACAGTCAAGTGTTGTTAATGTTTCATCTATTCAGCAAAATTGAAGATAGCCTCTGTCACAACATGAAAAATATAGAAATATAGCGTTCTTGATATATCAGGTTCAATTACAGACTTTAATGACGGCGCTTCACAATTCCTAAAATTAGCATCGCGATGTCCTTTCCCAAACCACTTAATGACATAATCCTTTGGATCGAAATGCGTAATAGGTGGACCTACTAATGAAATGAACATTAAAATCAACACAGTTTTTATTAATAAAGAGTTTTGCAAGGAAGATAAGATTATATTCATAGTAGAAAAAGAACACTCACATTCAGCTGTTGAAACAATCAAGGTATTTATAGCAGTTCTCAGAGGCTGAAGATAATTAAGGGTTTTATTACAGTTACCAGTGGAAATGTATTCACGAAACCCTTGGACTGCCATAATTTCACAAATATTTAAAGTTTTTGCTAATTGTCAATATCGTTATCTCCAAAGCATGGATCTTGGTCTGCAAACCATTGTGGCTAATCAAAAATTTGTAAATTTTTATTAAATTATTGTATTTTTCTTTGTTTGGATCATTTTCTTTGTCTTGTAAAGATTTATGCGCAGCTCTAGTTGTAAAATTCTAGAATCAAGATTTTCACTTAGTTTTCTAAAAAATTCATTTTGATTAATTTTAGAAACTTTTCCGATCTGTAGTTTGACGCCTTTAAATTCAAACTTTTCTGCTGCAAGCTGCGTTTGCGAATAATATTCACCTGAATTATTTCTCATTGATTGAAAAATATAGTATTTTAAGGTGATAAGCCGATGTGCATCAGGTAAAGAAGTTTGTCTATCTTGTAATTTTTTAGAAAGATGTTCTAATTCTATTAAAGCATCTAGTATTAGTCCCATGTTGAGTATGAAATTGATATCAAATAATTTATTTTTAAGACCTGCATACTGGGCTCTATCTCCTCCATTACGCCTGAAATCCAATGAAGATTCATGAAAGTGTTGATACAATTCTGCATAAATATACTAAACAGCCATCACAGATCGAGCGGTAGACGACACCCATCTAGTGCCTAGAATTCATCCAATGGAATTTAGTTTTGCACTTAAAGCCATAGAAAAAGTTTTCAGTTCTTTTTTGTTTTTAGGAGATACACTGATAATGGAATATAATTTATCAAAAAAGCTTTTCATGTGAAAAATTGGAAAGATGTCGCGCACAACATCATTTAATGCTAACTCTAATCGGTGATTGCTACAATGCCATAAAATCAAATTAGGAAACAAAAGTCACTGGGCCACGCCTGCCTTTTTTGCTAACCACATTAGAAGCACCATCACATGCAAAAGACACCCAATTACGTAATAAAAAATTGTTGTCAAAACCAAAATCGTTTAAAGCACATATAAAAGAGTTTGCAATAGACGAGGATTCTATATTTGTTAATTTGATAAGATCAAAAAAAATACTATTGACAATATTTATTTCTGGAATGTT
This sequence comes from Hydra vulgaris, assembly GCF_022113875.1. NCBI lineage: Eukaryota > Metazoa > Cnidaria > Hydrozoa > Anthoathecata > Hydridae > Hydra > Hydra vulgaris. The sequence goes on from NC_061169.1 coordinate 1,844,263, forward strand.
CACTCTCAAGCTGATTGACAGAACAGACTTTTCTGCTCATCGTGGTAGATTCGTCTATCATAAACCCTACTTTATTATCGTTATGAAGAATATATTTTACAAGCTTAGTGCGCATTTCATTTGAAATGTGATAAACAATATCAGCGCATGCGTGATCAGATTGTAAAATACGTCCCATGTCTAAACCATTTTCTACCAGTAATAATATTAGTTCTTTCAAATCAGAAAATGGACGATTCATTTTTGCAATGTGATAAACAGTGTGAAATATGCGGTAGGTAGTTTCGTGCTGATTGATCTGCATTTTTGACCTAAACATCTCTATGGTGTTTTTTTTGGACTGAGAAATAATTTTACAAGCCTTTTCGTGTGCAACTGATAGTTTATGGCTTGAAAGCTTTTTCCTCATTGATTGTTGTTTTTTGTTCTTTTGTTTCTCCATACTCTTTAACGTTGCCAAGCGTCCACTCGCTAGCCAATTATATTTCTTGAGATTTTTCGGCACCTAAATTATTTGATGACTTACAAACAGAACAACCAAGACCTGTTAATAAAACTGTCAACCAGTCAAATGTTTTTAATTTCTCCTTCCACTATAAATCAGACCAGTAATCTGGAAGAATTCCATCACATGGTATTTTTCCAGATTACTGGAGATTTTTATATTTGAGGAAAGGATTGACAAGTTTCGATACTCGAAAAATCTGTCACTTCTTTATTTATTTCAGTGTCATTTTCCAAATTACTTTTAAAACTATCACTGCTTAACTTTCTTTTCCTTCCGCTTGCTAGCCATTTATCCATATTTAAAATAAGTAAATTTTTTTTAAATCATAACATTTAATGTTGAGTAAATCTACTGTGTACTATATTTTATTTCACCAAAAAGAACTCTAATGATACTTTAACGAAAAAAAAAAGCTAATGTCGCTTTTTGTTGCTTGGTAACTTTTTATTTAAAATACAAAAGAAAAGACGCAATATTTTATAATAGACCTTTTCGCAAACTCTGAGTTTGCCGAACAACTTCGCGCAATATACTTTTTCGAGCAAACGTAAAAAAATGTTAAAAATATCAGGGGGCCAAACATGTTATAAAATCAAATAAACGGTATAACATTACTTAGTTTTTAATCTCCGGATGTTTATTTGAATGGCGTATAACAACAATGTGTTTTTCCTTAAATGTTAAGATCTATGATTTTGTTGGCTTTATAAAAAATTGCGTTGGTATAAAATTTAATGATTCTTTATTTAAAGTACGAATTTATCGGTGTTTATAAATCATAATCTTGTGTTGTTATTATTAACATCTTAACTTACCCCTGTTTTTACGGAAATCTTGGCCCAATATAATAATAAACAACAATAAACATAAAACAAAAAAATGTCATATACATAAATCAACTACCATTTTTAACATCAATTGAAACTGCACTTAAAATATTTGGAAATATATAACATGGAAGAAGCTGAAAAATTATATATATGTGTGTGTTTGCTATGTTTTTACATATGTGTGTATGCATTTAATTTTTAAACTTTATGCTATACTACCAGAAGAAATACCAGAAAGTTGTGCTTATTCACAATGCTTAGCTAATAGTTCATACAGCATTTGTAAATTTAATACTTTTGAAAAGGTTAGTCATTGACATTTGCTGTTTACTATACAGTTGTGTTAATAAACATTCTAGCACACTGTATTGGGTAATTAAGAACTAAAAAACTGCATGTAGAAATAGTACATACCATAGAAAAACGAAATTTAATTTAATTTTTTTCAAATGGTTTTAAAAATTTTAAATTCTTGTGGCAAAGAATTTTAACATTTATTTACTTATGCCAACATCTTTTTTTTTTAATAATGATCTGAGCAAATTAAACTGCAATTAAAATGCAATTACTCGACAGTGGATTATTTAGAATTTATACCTATTTTTTTATTATTTACAATACGTTATTATTTACAATACGTTACTCTAATTACGGTAGATAAATTAACACTTTGGCTAATGAAAAGTGATTTTTTGTTGATCTTTATTTTTTTCAGTCACAAAAATAAACTTAATGATTCTTGCCTTATTTTGTTATTAAATGATACTTTTTTTTTTCAAAATACTGTTACTGGAGCTTTTTTTTTTATTATTATTATAAATTTGACGTTTAAAATAATTACAACTCTTGTATTTGTAAAATATACACATGGCGGGGGCAAGAAAAAAACAAAATAGATAAATCTTATCGCTAAGCCCCCAATAATCCGTAAATAATAGAGCCATCAAATCTTGTCATTAAAAATGTTGTCAAATATAAAAAGAAAAAATACATTTATATTTTTAAATAAAGATAATAAACTCTAAAATTTATTTTCAATAATAATTGAATACTAAGCAAAAATAAAAAAATAAACAAACGAAAAAAAAAAATTCAAAACTATATATAACCGTTTTTAATTATTGCGATTAAGAATTCCTAATTAGGAAATATAATGAAAATTTCAAGGAAAAATTTTAAGATTTTCATAATAAGAGAATTAAAAATAAGTTTTTAAAGAACCAAATTTTTAAACCTTTGCAAATAAAATAAAAAAGTACTATACAATACTTTAAAGGCCAACAAATAAGTATAGCTCTAGAAAAAGTCCTTCATGTTTTGATTAATTAAAAATATTTCTTTTAGTTTGATTTAAAAATATTTATGTTTGCAAGCGTTTTGATGTCATTTCTAATTATTATACTCTATAGTTTGGGGCCTCTAGCTGTGATAGAAAACTTCAAAGTGAGTTTTAGCTTGAATATAATTATTGTTTGCATGTCTAGTAAGATATTTGTGTAGTATTTTTTAAATAGCGTTTTAAAAATATTTGGCATCGTATCGTTATGAATTTTATACAAAAAAATTAAATGATGATATATATTTATTAGGTTAATATTTAAAATTTTTAGATTAATAAATAGTGGTTGTGAATGAGAGAGACGGTCTGCGTTGGATATTATTTTTATGACATGTTTTTTCTAGAAAAAACATGCCATAAGAAAAAACTTCTAGAAACTTCATTGAGTGTTCTCTTTTTATATATTGATTCCTAATGCTAACATTTGGCAGCTTTAGAGGAATTTCGTCTCTCTGTTAAAGGCTATGAAAAAAAATATATACTTAGTTTTTGTTATGTTTAATGACAATTTATTTGTATTTAACCATTCAGTTACTTTTTTCTTTGTTGACTGCTTTAAATAGGGCTTTTATATTACTATGGAAATAAAATAAATTGGTATCGTCAGCAAGCAAAAGTCTAAAATATTCGAGACTTTGCTTAAATCTTTAATGTATATTAAAAACAAAAAGTGGTCCTATAATGGATCCTTGAGGAACTCCACAAGTGATTGTGTTATTTTCAGTTTTACCACCTTAATAAAAAACATACTGCTTTCTATTAGACAAGTAGTTTTCAAACCAAACTATATTTGTATTTTTAACTCCGTAATTTACTAGTTTTTTCAATAAAAGACTCAAAAAATATCATGAACAAGTTTAAGAATAGCATAATCAGTTGAATGACCTTTTTTGAACCCAAATTATTTGTTGTATAAAACATTTGTTTCTAGAAAAGAGAAAAGTCAATTATACTTGCCTTGGATCAAACAAATCCAAAATGCTTTCCTTGAACAGTTGGGTGAAGAACTTTCGTTCTTTCGTTGTAAACTGAACTAGACCAAAATGTATCAATGTGATTCAAAAAATTTTTCTGTGGTTATTTAAGGTGCTCTATTTTTTTAAAACAAGAAATACCTTTCTTATTTGAAGAAATAAATATCCTACCTCGCAATTTATTTTTAAAAACAAGAAATATATTTCTTGTTTTGAGAAATAAATTTCTTAAACTATGCTTAATAAATTCACGAATTTGTTGCGAGTTCTGATGAGTTGTTAGCAACTTTGAAAGATTTCAAAAGTTTTGAAACTCACTTCACCCCAGTTTACACTATATTGTAATTTTACTGTGTCAACTTTAATTCAGATAAAAAAAGCTCTTTTTCTATACTGCATAAAGTTTTTCTTCTTAAAAGATTAAAAATTATCAAAGAATAACGAAAAAAAAAAGAAAGATTTTTTTCCAGAGGTTTTTATTTATAAATGAAGCTTGAAAATTAAAATCGATAGTTTTAGATATAAATAAAAAGATGTATATATTTTTTGTGCTAAATTTTATATAAAAGACTACTAATAGGTTTATTGAATTCATTTAATTTATTCACTTTAGAACTTAAATATAAAAACTTTTTCTGCTCATTACAACCGACTTTAAAAAACCGCAATTTAAAAATCAAATAATTAATAGCGTTTGCGATAATGCGCGCAACAAATAATAAGGTTAGAAGTAATGCGCAGAACAACTGTTTAAAGCTATGCACGTAACAATTAATAATGTCCGGAGTTATGTACGGAACAACTAATAATATTTGAATCTAACATTAAAATTTCAAAATGTTTAGTTTTAAGAATCCTAACTACCGTTTAACATGGAATTCTTTATTTTCGATTGTTAATAAAAATGCTCTCCGTTTTTATGTAAGCCAAAAAATTATTTGAAAATAAATTATTAATAATAAAGTGAATCAATATGACAAAATAGAGTTCGAAAAACTAAATTGCAAAATATACTTTAAAACTAGTCGTCAAAACTGGCAATTCTTTTTTACATTTATAAACGTTTGTAAAATTATAAATATAACAATAAAAAGTTAAACACTATATTTTTTTAATAAAGGTTTTAACTGAAAAAAACGAAAAAAAAAAAATTTGGAGTTTTTCACGCTATAAATTACATGATTTATAAAGTATTTTTAGAGATTGGGCTGCCCATTTCGACAATATATAAAAAATTGTTTCCACGACCAGAATTTCATATAATAAAAAGGAAGTTCTTTCTATCCGGCTCATGCTATGCATATCGCAGCTAAACAATTCAATCAAATAGGAACATCATAAATAACTATAGATTTATCATCACCAACTGAAGCAATTTTGGATCCAGTACTGTTGTAACAAACGCCCCATACCTACAAAATTAAATACAGTTACAATTATCAAGTATCAAACCTTACCAAATACAAGTATCAAGCCTTACCAAATACAAGTATCAAGCCTTACCAAATTAAACAAGCAAAAGTATAACTTAAAAAAGTACAAGCAAATTAAATAGATTTTACAATTCAAATCTTTAGTTTAATTTAGAGTTAATATTCAAAAAAATTATTTTTTAGATTTGAAATAATACTTCCCAAATCGCAAATTCCATATTCAACCAGAAAAGTTTTCATAATTTTATTATTACTTGCTGAAATTTCAAAACTTTCGCAGATTCTATAATATTCAACAGTAGATAATAATCGAATATTATCGATAAAACAGGTCAACAAAAAAAATTTCTTTTCTGTTGCCGAGCAAACAATTAGTTTTTTTTTTGTAGTGTTTCTCATCGTGATTTCAAATATACAATTCATTTTTCACCATCACGTCAAGTTTTAAAGATATTTTGGTTCAAATCTTTACTATTTGGGGTAAAATACCTAATATTGTCGATAAAAAAGTTATTCAAAAGTATGTCAACCTGGGTCTTAAAAGAAGCGTATTTTCATAGAGATTTTAAAAATGTTATTCGTTTGCAATAAAAATAAGTACTTTTTGTATTATTGCTGAGTAACATTTTGTTAAAATTTTTTTAAGAGTCTTTATCATTTTTTTACATAGTTTTTTTGTAATAAGTTTAAGGAAAAATATTTATGTTTTCTAAAATCTCTATAATAATACGCTTCTTTTGAGACCCAGGTTGACATACTTTTGAATAACTTTTTTTTCGACAATATTAGGGATTTTACTCCAAATACTAAAGATTTGAACCCAAATATCTTTACAACTTGACGTGATGGTGAAAAATGAATTGCATATTTGAAATTAAAATGAGAAATGCTATAAAAAAAACTGTTTGTTTGCTCGGCAACAGAAAAAAAAATTTTTTGTTGACCTTTGTAACTGATAGTATTAATTTTAGCAAGCTTTAAGAAGAAATGAAACTGTGCAAAGCGCATTGCGCCTATATAACTAATTGATTGATTGTGCAATCATATAGACAAGTAAAAATATATTTTGAAATTTATTACGAAAAACAATATTTATTTCACAATGTTTGTTCTATGCAACCATTATATATTTTTGGACTTTAAATTTTAAATTCATAACCATAATGATTGCGTCATTATAAAACCCACATAATAGCCCAGACAAATTAGGTTTTGACACGGAAAAAATTAGAAGAAAGCTGAAAATTGTTGGAAATGTTCTGCATGCACTCCTGATTCATATTAGTAAAATCGGCCAAATTGGAGTGGAGGTTTATCTGAAATCCAAGATGGCGTCCAAGATGGCATCTAAAATATAACTTGTAATATCTGAGCTTGTAGATCAAAAGACATGATTCTTCTGTCTACCATTTGGTTTGTGAGAGATCAAGAAATTAATTTCCTTTTTAGTTTTAAAAAAAAAACAAAAAAGTCGTCAAACTCCAAGATGGCGGCCAAAAAGGCGTCAAAGTTAAAATGTTTATTATCTCAGCTTGTTAATCAAATTGAAATACAATTTTTGTGTTTTGAATAATGTTTTTCAGGTCAGGCAACTCGATTTTATTTTTGTGAAAAACAAAATAGCTGTCAATTTCAAGATGGCTGCACAAACAGCATCAAAACTAAAATATGAAAGTTCGTATACCATTTTTAAAGCCAATTCTTGTGTCTTGTAATTTGTAATTGAGGAAACAAAGATGTAGCATGTTAAATATGATTTTTTAATAACTGTTTTATAGATATTGGTATACAAAGTATTTGTTCGTAGTAAACCCACGGCTATACCAGTCTTTGAGAAATTCGCTTGGAAGAAAATACTATTGTATATACAAACATTAAATAAAGAAATCGGAAACTTTAAACTATATCACATTGTATACTGAACAACACCTTAACTACGCTTATATCAAACTGTTACAAAATTATCATAATTATATTATCCAGTTCTTTATTATATTTGATTGTAAATTGTTTAAATGGCTCTTCATCTGAACTGTTGACATCTCCATTTTCATCATTGTCATAACATTTATATTAATCAGACAGCATCCTTTACGATATTATGTGACAGCATCCTTTACGATCACAAGATTTGAGCAATCCACTCCTTGGCAAGACCCACACATTGATGAGCACTTAAAATCACCAACAAAAAAGCCGTTTTCAATCATTGCAAATCAACTACTACAGGAATTTATTATTTTGGTAGAATGCTTTGTTTTAATTATACTATTCATAAAACAACATTTACCTTTTTTACATTTGCGATTCCTAATGCATCCAGTTTTGCAATTACAGCTCACAAGATGCAACAAATTTCCTGAAGCTGGCGGTTGAAGGTTTGATATTGGTCAAAGATTTGATCATATCATTTTCCAACCCATCTAGTGGATCCAAGTTATGACCACCCCATTGCTGTACTTGATGTTAGACACAAAATGAATGTTGCTTTTCTCTAGAAATTGTTGGAGGTAATACAAAATCGAATGTTTTGTGAACTGGTTTTTATGCTACTCTGCAGAGATATTCATATTAACAATTATTATCAAGCAAAATTGAATTGTTTTTTGATCCATACAATATTAGGAAAAATTATTCTCCAGCATGAGCAATTTCATTGTGTTTGGCTTCTGACACGATAAAGACATCAACAACTTTCTTTTTGGCTTGATGGTAAGGAAATGATGAATCACATCCAGACATTGCTTTCAAATACAACAACTGCCCAGAGCAGTCGCTAAAGCATTCTCTCATCTTGTTTGCATTTTAAACATTGTCTTGATTAGAATCTTTCCCAGGCATGAAAATAATAGTAGTTGAATCTGTTAGAGCCACAAGTAATACTAGCAGATCTGTGTCTTCTCCAATAATTACAACAGGTTTGTTGAACCTATGTCTTGACAAATTATTTGCTAATAATTAGTGTTCCAATATCTCTTGGTGCTTTTTTAACATAAATTCCAGAATCTGTGAGGCACACTGATAAGACTTCAACGAATCTGGTTTTGTTGCGAAGATTTGAAAAAAAAATTGCCTTGGTTGAATTGTCATCGATTCATTAAAAAAAATATCTGCTGAAACTATTTTGGACTGGTTCCGCCTGTGTTCTTATTTGGTATTAGGTAAATATCCTACCTCGCAATTTATTTTTAAAAACAAGAAATATATTTCTTGCTTTGAGAAATAAATTTCTTAAACTATGCTTAATAAATTCACGAATTTGTTGCGAGTTCTGATGAGTTGTTAGCAACTTTGAAAGATTTCAAAAGTTTTGAAACTCACTTCACCCCAGTTGACACTATATTGTAATTTTACTGTGTCAACTTTAATTCAGATAAAAAAAGCTCTTTTTCTATACTGCATAAAGTTTTTCTTCTTAAAAGATTAAAAATTATCAAAGAATAACGAAAAAAAAAAAAGAAAGATTTTTTTCCAGAGGTTTTTATTTATAAATGAAGCTTGAAAATTAAAATCAATAGTTTTAAATATAAATAAAAAGATGTATATATTTTTTGTGCTAAATTTTATATAAAAGACTACTAATAGATTTATTGAATTCATTTAATTTATTCACTTTAGAACTTAAATATAAAAACTTTTTCTGCTCATTACAACCGACTTAGCAATTTAAAAATCAAATAATTAATAGCGCTTGCGATAATGCGCGCAACAAATAATAAGGTTAGAAGTAATGCGCAGAACAACTGTTTAAAGCTATGCACGTAACAATTAATAATGCCGGGAGTTATGTACGGAACAACTAATAATATTTGAATCTAACATTAAAATTTCAAAATGTTTAGTTTAAGAAACATAGACTATCAGAATATCCATTAAAAACAACCCAACAATTTTTCCTATACTAACATGATGTCCCAAAATTTATGCAGTAACATTTGATGCACACAATATAAGTTTAGCTGCCAATCTCCAGTTTGTTCTGCTCTAATGAACGACTTAGTTTGTGTGACTACATATACATTTTCTACAATTAGATCTCAAAGACCTGTCCCAGTGGGCATGTGTTGTCTAGAGGACGCTCGTTAGACGTCCAGACATCCATAAGACATCCAGACATCCATAAGACGTCCTGACATCCATAAGATATCTAATGGTCGTTCTCCAGACAACGCATGCCCACTGGGGTGCTCCTTGGCTTGTTTTAAGTAGCCAATTTTATCTACTCAACAGATACAATCTCTTTTGAAGTAGATAGAAGCTTTGACATATCAACAATTATATACGAACTGATTGTATGCTCAGGAGTATTACATCAAATTTCACCCATGCTGTGAAAAGTATTGTGACCATCTAAAGTACGGATGATATAATCCACATTATCAAAAACAAACTGGATAAATGCATCTGATTCTATCTTATTGTCTATTGTAAGCTTTCTGGAACTTGTTCCTGTGAAGTAACTATCATATTCTGAAATGTAGAATATTGTTCTAATTCATAAACATGACAACGTATGTCTCTAGAATAATTTCTGCAGCTGTCTCAACAATCCAACGTTGCTCATCAGCCCTGTTGATCCATCTTTGTAAATACCAATTATCTGTTAAAATTTTATGGTTTGCATGAAAAAAGCAAAAAGTATTTTTTTTGCCCAGAATGGTTGTAATTAGCAATTCATTACCAAAACAAGCTTGAAGTTTAATTTTCAAATTTTTCTCTGTGTACGGGTCAATTCCAGAGAGAAGGAATTCAAAAAAATGATCATTTAATTCAGAAGTTAAATACTAGCATTCGTCATTATCATAGAGATAATCACATAATTTTTTGAAAGCTAAAATTTGTTATAAATTAAGTAGATGTCCAGGCTTTCTTTTAACAACTTTTTCTTCTTTTAAATACTTGACAGACCCTATGACATCTCCCCTCTGCTGCAACAAAATCTATTGCACTACCAAATCTATTACACTACTAATTCGTAATAATACATTTGAGCTAACTCCAGAACCAAATTTTTCATCGCCATAGTTGATACGATGAAAATTTTTTGGCTCTTCTCATGCACTTTTTTACTTTCGTCTTATAATATCACAGATTTTCCACAGTATAGACAATTTACATCAAACCTTTCTAATGTCAAGCAAAGTCTTAAATCACTTGCCTCTAAATTGGAAATGGTTATTTGTTGGATGCTCTTAGCATTTGCATAGTCTTTGCAACAATGAATGTGTACACGGTTGACTTTCTCTCATTTTTTCAAACTTGCCATCATTTCGTAGTTTACACTTAACAGATTTTCCAAACCTACAAATAATAAATTTATAGCTAAATAGTATTTTGTTTGAATATTCATTTGTATATTCATAAATAGCATACAAAAGCATAATTAAACAAACAAATTAAAAGGGACAATATCACAATTATGTTTTGAAAAAGTATAAAGTAAAAGACTTACCACTAAAGAATAATTAGTGGATTATGTTGCAACAATTACTTTATATACGCGTATCTGAAGCCTCAAAAGAATTACAGTCGAGGAACAATGACTTATAAGCTAGCTGTGAACATTCAAAGCCGCAAGTTAATGCTATAATATAGTTTTATGTTGTAATTAATTTTTTAGATAGTCAGTTGGTGAGAAATATAATAAATTAAATGAAAAGTAATTTCTTTATTATCACAGGAAAACAAAACTAAATTTCTCACAATTGTAAATAATATGGTTTTTTATGAATTAACTTAATTAGATTTCAGTTTAGGTACATAGAATTCACCTGAGAACAAACTCCACGCATTAAACAGTTAAGAATCGCTACATTAAATCTTCAACACTAATTTTAATATATATATAACAAATATAGCATAACAATATAACAAATAATTTCTTATCTCAAATAGATATGAGCTAATTGAGTTGGTATTTAATACACAATATTGTAAGTGTATTTAAAAAGCAGCCAATTTTAAATTTTATTATCTTTTTAGCTGTCATCTTTTAGCTGTTTGGCTCAAAAATAAAAAAGGTGAAAAATGAATTCCTTGTTCTTAAAAACATAATACTAAATGCAAAAATCATTTTTCTAAATCATCTACAAACTGAGATATTAAAATTTCATTTTGGATGTCATCTTGGACACCATCTTGGGTTCAGCTTCATTCCAAATTTGGCCAATTTTATCCAATATTAACGAGGTGTGCATGCTGAACATTTCCAACAATTTTTAGCTTGCTCCTATTTTTTCAAGGTAACATTTTTGCTAATTTTACTGAGCTATAAGCTTAAAATAAGGAAGCTTAACCTTAAAGGGATCCGAAACTCCCAATAGATGTTGAGATCATATTAAACTAAATGATCATATTAAACTAAATGAAAAAAAGGTTTGAATTAAGTTAAAATTAATTAAAAATAAATATTGAATGCATACTGAGAAAAACTAATCTCGTTGTATTAGTCGAAGCTTGCCTTCTCCATTTTACTCAAAAAATCGGAGTCTAATTTATATGTCGCAATCTACAGACTTTAGCAATTCCTTTGAAGCGCATTTAATTCATAAAAGTTTTAGTATTTGAAGTCATGATAGACTTTTGACAAATGAAAAATGTAATTAAACAAAGCAGCACTTCTGCTTTTATATAAAATGTTGTAATAATTTTTTAACATATAGCAAAATTTATTTGTATTATTTTTCCAAACATCGCAAAAAAAAAAAACATGTATTAAGTAAAATTAATAAATTATTTTTATTTTATAGGCATAACTTATTTTTTACAGGTACCTTAAAATTTTTTAGATATATATATCTTACTTATATTTCTTTTGTTTTTAAATTTAAAAACAAATATTAAAGCTTTACTTACTAATCTTATGACTTTCATACAAGTATTTTACATTATATAGAACGCTATATATCAGGGCTCTTGTTTTTGGGCAAGAGAGCACAGTATTATATATTCTGAATCTTACTTAATTTCATTTAAACAATGGGAACTATTTTCTAACTTCTCTGGTCATTATTATGCTATAAGTTTTTTTTTCTCATATCTAAAAAAAATATTTATTAACAATTAATTTCATTAACTGACAGTATTAATTATAGATATTTGATAAACTGTTAAATTTTTTTAATATATAATTTTTTTAATTACGCTGATTTAATTTAAATTGTCAAAATATGGTAACGTATGTTAAAAAACAAATTATATTTGGTATTTCCAAATTTAAGTGTTGTATTTGGCGTTTGTTTCCTTACATGGAAAATTAAAAAACTAACAAAATTGACAAATACAAGTTTTCCAATAAACGTTACAATAATGCACAATTTCGCATAATAATTACTTTTGTCATAATAATTACTATTTTGTAAATAAAACAAAATACAAAATACATGTTTTTCAAAATAAATTTAATTAAATATATTCTTACATGGCTAAATAAGATAAATTTTGTGAATATGTGTAAACACTTGTTAAGGATTTTACTAAACAATAGACAATGTGATGTCTGACTTTTTTTGCACAAAATTTGAGTAGTTCGGAATGTTGGAACAAGAAAGCTTTGTTTTTTCTCTAATACAATTTTCATACTATGAGAACAAATACATTCCTAGGGCTTTTTTTGACCTTAGAATAAAACAACACAATATCGCATAACTTTAGGGGCTTGATATTTATTACTTAGTCGTTCTAAATAATAAGTAAATTTAGTTCAAGTTAATATTTCAATATTAACAGTTGCAATATAACAAAAAAAAAAGTTTAATGTTGAATTTTTCATTTAGTTATTTTTTACCTAATTTTGTTATAAAAAGACATTAAAATCATTTTTTTTAAATATATTTCCCCCCGTCACTAAAATCATTTAAATATATTTTGACATGATTATTTAAACTAAGTTTTTTCATTTGACTTCCCGAACTTCATGCAAACCAAGTTCAGACGAAATATTGTCTAACCAAATAAAAATACTGTTACTAATTTTATACCGGTAATTAATATGAAATAATTTTTTATCAGAACCTTGATAGAGATAAATACTTCATCATTTATGAACATTAAATATAGCCCAATAACAATTTGTAGCAACAAACAAGCATAAATTATTGGAGATTTTTAATACCTTTTTAAATGTTAAAACTAGAAAATAAATAACTTAACAAATAATGAAAAAATTTATGAATAAAAAAAAATAAAATTTTTCCAGAGTTTCCATTTGTTGAAACTCTATCATGACGTCAAATACTAAAACTTTTATGAATTAAATGCGAATTAAATCAAAGTCTGTAGATTGCGACATATAATTTAAAGACTTTGATTTTTTGAGTAAAATGGAGAAGTTTTGACTAAATCGACAAGATCAATTTTTCTCGATATGCATTCAATACTTTTTTTAATAAAAAAAAGTTGGTTCAAACCTTTTATTTCAACATTATCTTTAATATGAACACAACATCTGTTAGGAGTTTCTGATCTGTTAGGGATCTCTTTAAAGAGACTTAATAAAATTATGTTTCAGATGCTAATGGAATAACTTTAGAAAAACTAATTTTCGAAAACTATACATACTTATGTAACTAATTGGCAAGCGTTACTACTTAACAATTCTTGTGCTAACAAAATTATCTGCATTATCGTAATACCAAAATATTCAAACAGCTTTGCAAACCAAAATTCATTTTCATTCAGACTTATGGCTCAGAAATTTGACAGTAAATCAGAATGATGGAAATTTTCAGTAGTTAAAACTTGGCATTTGTTTTTGCTTAACACAAAAAACTTTTGAAAATATTTTTGTGGAGGCCAACTTTTTAAAAATAAAAATAAAAAGCTACAAAAGAAATATAGAGAACACACCATAAGCATTATTTACAAATAATATAATTTGAATAAACTTTATTATAAAACTATCAAACCTGGTCTTTGTGTTCATAAAACGTATGAATACATTGTCGTGTGCTCGCATCCCATATTTTTACACTTTTGTCGCTTGATCTGTTTCCATAACAACAACAACAATATCAAAAAAGAGTTTAAAAAAAAAGTAATATAATATTTATAAAAGTATTTTCAACAACAAACAACAAGAAAAATTTACGCAGAAACAAAATGTTTGTTGTCTGGAGAATAGTCAACAGAAACAACCCATGAACCATGTCCTGATAGAGTACCAGCTAAGTTTGCATGTTGTACATCATACATCTTTAAATGACCATCATCTGATGCTGTTAACAGTATTTGTGAATCTGGTGAAAAAGTCAAAGATCGAATGGGCATGGCATGGCCTAATAGATAAAATTCTCTTAAAAAATATTTAAAATTCATTTTTATGTTACAATATTATTATTATTGTTATTATTATTATTTTTATTATTATTGTGTTAGACAGTCTCTAGAAAGAACCCATGCAATTTATGGAATTTTCCCATTACTTTCATATGACATTGAGTTCGGAGTTTTTAGAATGTGGATTTGCTTTTATAGTTTTGTAGTGCTCTTGAAGAATTTATTTTTTATTATTATTTTTTTCAGTAAAAATAAAACAATTTTCTATTAAAGAGATTTCTAAATACTATAACAAACATTTCATTTGAACAAAATTTAAAAATTAAAATAAGTTATATATTTGTATAAATATATATAAATACAATAATAAAAACATGCATTTCAACAATTTCAATATTTTAACATTTCAAAAACGTGTTCAAAAATATGCTCAACATTTTAAATTCATTAAACATTTTAACTTGAAAATAAATTAAAAGTTAAAATTATGGTCATTAAAAACCCATAAAAAGTTTTGTGATTTAGTATTTTGTAATATGCTTTATTAAAAAAGTAAATTATATATTTAAAGATTATTGTACAAAAAAATATTTGATTTTATATTTTGAGTTGATATTACATATAGATTGATATTGTTAAAGTAGATGCAAAAGAATTTCATCTTTAGAAAATTGATGTTAAAGTCTATGTTTTCAATTTATAAGTCATAAGCCTTAACAGCTTTTAGAGTTAAAAAAAAAAAAAAAAAAAAAAAAAAAAAATACTATAACATATATATATATATATAAAAATACTATATAACATATAAAAAAAAGGAAATACTATATAACATATATGAGATATGTAATAAAATATAAATATTTTTATATAAAATATAAATATGTTAAGCTCTTTTATTCTCAGTTTACTAATTCATGTATCATGTATCTTATATCAGATGTTTGGTTTTGAAAGTTTTGGTTAATCTTCAACTATGTCATTAACTAAAGTTAGTCTAACATTTATTCTCTAATTCATGGATCTGATCTTTTTACTTCTCCCCAGAATAAAACATAGTTATTTGCAAAGAAATCTTACTCTAATTTGACTCTTGAATCTAATGGCCATACTTTTCCTGCCAGTTAAGCAGATTAACCAATTGTTAAACATCCAAATCACTCTGGCTTCCAATGCTAAAGTTAACTCTCAATTCTAGAGTTTGTGCTTCAGACAAGATTTCCACCATAGTCTTAAAAAACTTTTCTCAAGAATTCCCTTCAATTTTTATAAAGTGCTAAATAGGTGGTTCTAATTTTTCAAAACTCTAGAAAACACTTTGACCTCATTAACTATCCTAAGATTAGTCTTCAATCTGTTATTAGTTACTTTATATAAAGGGGAGTTTACTTATTTCAGTTTGTAGTCCTGAAGCAATTACAACTGTGATGAGGATGGGGGTAGCACCATCCAAGTAGGCATATCTTAAAAATTATATCCTTATTTCAGTTGTCATCATGGCGTGAATGAAGGTGCAACAAGCATACGCTGTTGAGACATACTTTTGTAATGGTCATTCTATCATCACTACGCAACATGCATTTTGTGCCCATTTCAGTATTAGACCCCGTTACGGTGTTCCTGGCTAAATTTTAATTGTTTTATGAGTAAATAACTTCAGAGAAACTGGTGATGTAAAAAAGAAAATACGTGGACTTCCTCAAAAGTGAGATCATCTGAAAAGATTGACATGGTAAGGCAATTTGCGTTGCACTCTCCTAAGCATTTTGCAGGTAAACATGCAGCTACTATTGGAATGTCTGCTTGCTTATTCAGACAATTCAATCATGAAGAACTAAAATACCATCATCTAATGATAAGACCAATATTTCAATATGGTTAAATAATTTTTTTTGTCAGCACTTGAAGAAATGGGTGTGGTAGGAATGTGGTTTCAGCAGTATGGTGCCACGTCATACACTGCATGAGTGTCAATATATGTTTTGCAGGAACACTTTCCAGGGCAATTCATCTCCTCAAAAGGCAATCTGCATAGGCTGACTTGGTTGTCTGATTTAACACCCAGCAACTTCTTCCTCTGGGGTTACCTCAAGTCATTGGTCTACAACAATCGCCTTATTAGTCTTAATGAATTGAAGAACAACATTTGTCAAGCTGTTGCCAAAATACTAGTAAAAAAGGCTGCAGAGAGTTTAAAATAACTTTCAAATTCGACTGAGACAGTGCATTGAAAATAATAGCCACTATTTGCCTGACACAACTTTTAAAACTAAATAAGCATAAATTTTTAATGCTATTCCATATTCTGTTTTAAGAATGGTATTTACATTTTTGTAACTACCATTATATTTTATTTTTATTGAATAACTAAATAAGTAAGCTTCTCTGCTCCACCCTGTAATACTAAAAATTCATTAACAAAAAGTTTAAATAATGAATAAAATATCTAAATTCATTAATTTAACATAATTACCTTCCAATGTATGCAATAACTTTTTGCTTGTCATATCAAATATGTTTATAATACCATCAATGGCACCACACGCTAAATATTTTCCATCAGGGCTCTAAAAAATTATTTAAGTAAGCAAATGTAAACACATTTTTATACTAAAAAATGTTTTGGATTAGAAAGTTGCACACTATTTAAAAAATAACTTAAATTAAAAAACAAAATTTTATATTATAAACTTTTATTAAAGGTAGTATTATATTAAATAAAGTCATGTAGAAAACATGTATTATATCATTCCAAAAAATATATGTAATTTATGATATTTATATAAATATAAATATCATTATTAAAACAGAAGCACAAACACTGCAAATTAATATTATTATTATTATTATTATTATTGATATTTTGACTGTGTAATCTCCTAGCAACATTTGTTGTTATAGCAACATTCATTATTGTAGCAACATTCATTGATGAAGCAACATTCATTGATGAAGTAACATTCAGCTATAACAGCTCAGTATTTGTTTATGCACACACACATACACACACACACACACACACACAAACACACAACACACAAATGCACTGTATCACATGATTGCCAACTAAGGTAACTGTATTGCAATATTATCATTACAGAGATGGTTTTCCCAAAAAATGTTTACCAAACATCCTTTACAAGTTTAAGAAAAATTGATGAAAGCCAGGAATTTGTTTTGTTAATATTGACAAGTATATCAGGTGTTTATCAAATTAAAATTCTTTTTAATTTATAGTTCAAGCTGATTTAAAACTGACTTTAAGTAACATAAACTTTATATTTTTTAGCATTATAATTATTAAGTCATAAAGGTTTTTTTTATTTACAATGAATTATAATACTACTAATGAATCTTTTGTTTTATTTAGAGACAAGAAAAGAACTTAGAAAAAATATATATATTTAAACAAACACAGGAACCATTTAAGTAGAAATTTAGTTTTACAAAGAAAAATTTTTTCAAGAGTGCTAGAGGAGGTTTTTGATGTAAGTCAAAAAAGCTGTGAAGATATTATGTCAAAAGATAAAACCAAGTAGGTATGGAAGCTTTTCTATTTGTCGATTTTAAATCAAGCCTAATTCTACACCACGTTTTTCACCTTGTGCAGTTGCTATATTAAAATCAGTTTTTACAATAATATCTCTCTTGAGAATAAATGTTTTTTTATTATTGCAAGAAGTCATGTAAAAAAGGTCATGTCTGATGGTAAGCTCAGTTTAAAAAATCTCAGATTATATTATTTTATCTTAATTTTTAAGTTCTAAGACTTTTAGTATCTCCAACAGAGTCATAACTGAAGTAAGTCCATCTCTAATTCATGGTATAACATTCCATCTCTAATTTTGCTGTGTTATTTGCAAAGAACATTTCCTCTAATTTGACTCTTGAATCTAATAGCCATACTCTACAAGCCATTTTAGTAAAACAGATTAACCTATTTTTAGACATCCAAGCCACTCTGGCTTCCGATGCTAAAATCAATTCTCAAATTTAATCTTCTACAGCTTTTGGATAAGACAATATTTCCATCATAATCTTACAAAAGTGTTCACTAGAACTTTCTTTAAGCATCACAAATATTAAGTGCTAAATAAGCAGTTCCAATATTTAAAAACTCTAGAACACTGACCTCTCCAACTATCCAACAAAAAGTCTTCAGTTTCAAAGCATTAGTTTCAAAGCATTAGTTTCTTCATATAAAAGTTTTAGGATTATTAAATCATTTCTATCTAACCACATTATTAAAGTCATTATTGAAGGCCACTTCATTCCCGATAACTTTATTCACATTCACTCTTCTTCGTTCCCAGTAACTTTAGTACCAAAAGGGTCTGTTATTACTCCTGTATTGTTTCTACAATAACAATTTTCCTGACAATTTTACATCTTAAGTGGCTCTATTTGCTGACAACTCAAATTTACACTCTTGTCATAACAAAAAATCTTCACTTTTTGATTTCTTAGAAAAGCAGCTGATTTGATCTGTAATAGCTTCAGGCATGCAGTGGCTTGAGGATTTTAACTCCAACAAAATTCAGTTGTTTACTTCAAACAACTATCACAATATTTTTGATTTTCCTTTATTGACAAATAAAAACCCTCGCAATCTCAAACAAAGTCCAACAGCACATTGGAAATATAACTGGACCTGCTTTATTTGCCAAACTTGAGCCACTCTTCCATTGTTGTAGGGTTGCACCTCTTTTTTTTCTACAAATAATATCATGGTCGCTTAAACAGCTATCATCTAAAGTTCGATCAAATAAAACTTACTCTCACTTGGCTGTCATTCAGCAAAGTTGCATACTTTTACTTTATCTGTCATAAATTCATATTCATCTTTCACGTTAACAAAACCTGCCACCTATCTTCATTAGGGTGTCCCAGAAAAATTTTTTTTTTCAATATGACATTGTGCACTATGGCAATCCTCCTTATTTGGTCCCAGTAGACCACCATAAAAATATCTGGTCTTAAAGTCATTGTTAAGTTGAAGGTGTTTTAGAAAAATGAGATTTATTTATTTTTATTTATTTAAAACTTTATTTTCAGTTGATTGTTTACAATAGTTTTATAATCAACA
Organism: Hydra vulgaris; assembly: GCF_022113875.1. Classification (NCBI taxonomy): domain Eukaryota; kingdom Metazoa; phylum Cnidaria; class Hydrozoa; order Anthoathecata; family Hydridae; genus Hydra; species Hydra vulgaris. Next base: position 1,863,706 of record NC_061169.1, read on the forward strand.
AAAACTAATTAAAATCAACACACTAAACTATATAAGACAATACAAACAAACATATATATCGTGAATAAAAAATAAACAAAATAAAATAAAAATAGCTTATATAGTAAATAATATAAATGTCAATAAATACAACAAGTTGGTTATTTTCGACTTAAAATATAAAAATTAAAAAAAGTTATTTTTGACAGATTTTACAAAAACAAGATTTTCCGTGCCATTTTAAAATACTTTTTTTGAACATCTTTAGACAATTTATTGACATAGTTTCATTGTCTAGGGAATTCTATAGCGAGGTTGCTTTATATAAGTTACTTTTTATAAACTTATGTTTAGAGACTATGGGATGGAGTACTAATTTTTTACTACATCGAAGACTTAACGGTAAAGATTTTTTGATAAAAAGATCTAACATAAAATCTGGATTTAAACCATTTATAGATTTAAAAACTTCAATTAACAAAAACCTTTAGTTTCTAAGGTGAATACTTGGGATATTTTCTATTTTTTTAATTTCTTTTAATGGGAGATCAAATCTTATAGACAATGCGAAGTCCTTTTTCATGAATTTTATTAATTAGGTTATATTATACTTCAAACAAAACATCCAAATCAAAGGACAATAGGAAAAATTTGACAGTATAAAAGCATTGAATAAAACAGTAGCTTGTTTTACTGATAAGAAGCTCCTTACTCATGAAAGAGCAAAGCATTTACTATTCGCTTTTCCACATAGACTTTTAATATGATCATCAAATTTCAAATCCTTATTAATTGTACCCCCGAGAAGTTTAAACTTAGAGGAAACCATGATTTTTACAATTTTTTAAGCCAGCTAAAAAAAATTGAAAATTGTCCAGATTTGCAACCATTTTATTCAAAGTAAACCATGAAATCGCGTTCGATGTTTTCATTAGAAGATGAGAAATAACACTCTCTAGGTTGTTCCCTTACGGAAATATTCCATGGAAAACCCATGGAATTCCATGAGTAAACCATGGTTTTCCCATAAAAAACTAGAGTTTCCATGGGTGAATTTCATGAAAATTGAAATCCCATGGAATTTCCATGATTTTTTTTTTTCATAGCTTACGCTGCGCCATGGTTGTTACAAATGCGCTTTTAAAGATGGCGTCATAGCTCGTACAGTTACGATTACTTTTAAGTTGAGTAAACAGGTAGGCTCTCTTGTCAAACCCCTATTCCGACGTTGAGCGTCCTTTGCGTCCGTGAGCTTGAATTTCTAGAAAATAGGTGAAATGGGGTATATAGGGATTTGCGCTGCGGTGTGCACATACACCGACTGATTTTTAGAGAGAACATGCAGCAGAGTGTAGAAACAACGACTGAGGGTTTGGAGTAGGCAGGTTCTCTTTTAAATAAAAAAGTCGTTTTTTTACATTTTCGGACCTTGAGGACAGCGTCGGAATAACGGTTTGACAAGAGAGCCTACCAAGTAAACAATACTTACTACATTCTTCTGTTTTTCTGTGTTTAATAAGACTATAAATGATATGTTTGTTATAATGCATCACGATTATATAATTCAAACTAAACATACAGACATAAGCAACTAGATATATTTATCATATTATAATGCATTATAAAATGGATTATTTTTAATTATATTTAATTTTATATCATTTATGCATATACTTATTTTAACTGTTTCCAGTAGCTTTGCACAACTTGCAATAGTATAGCAAGTATGTCAAGTAAACCAGTTTGAATTTTAATGCTTACTTGGCAAATTATTTGCCAAATAATTATTATTTGGTTTACAACAAATAAACATTTAGTTTTAATCTACATTAAATAACAAGTGTATTAATGTACATAGTGTAATCTAATGTACATTAAAACTTATATAATTATTATTATAAAACTTATATAACATATTAAACAAACTTATCTAAAATATTAATATACAAGCAGTATATCAGATAAGATTAGATAACTAAGATAAGATAAGATAAGATAATAAGATTAGATAACTAATGTACAAAAGATAACTAGTATAATCTTTTTTATTTTTTTTTATAATATCCTCAGATTACATAAAAATGCTTGAAGTTAATTGTATGGTAAATGTTCATTAAGTATTAAAAAACGTTTTTTTATGATAAATGTTCTATTCAGTTTTAGTTGTGTTAAGTTGTTTTTAGTTCTGTTAAGTTGTCAAAAGCTGTGAAAATAAAATAGTGAATTGAGTTTAAATTAACCAGAAAAGATATAAACATAATCTCTGGGATTCAACTTGTAAGGATGTTCCAAGAACCACTTAGTTGGAGAAGGAAAACTGTGGTAATGTTTTAAAAGTATCAGAAAAGGAACTTAATGCACAAGATTTTGCTTCGTAGTTTTAACTTTATCATTTTATTTAAATTACTGCATTATAAGCAGGTAAGTTTGACTGACAATATAAATAACGTTGTATATCATGCAGACAGCTCAGACAAAGAAGTAAGTTTTTACTTAAAATTACAATTTATAAGTTATACTATATTTGTTGCTGTCTTGTTCTATATAAATGTTACTAACATACAGGTAAAATTTATATGTGTATAAATCTTTTCATTTTAAGCTTATCATTTCATTTAAATTACTACATTATTAGCAGGCAGGTTTGACTTGCAATATAAATTTTTAATTTATTTATTTAGCTGTTCATTAACAAGTAAGGTGCTTTATAATATATTTAAAGGTGGTAAGGACGTGAAGGTTTGTAAATGATGTTGTACATCATGCAGATAGCTCAGAAGAAGAAGTAAGTTTTTTTTTTAATTACAAAAATAAATATATAATATAATATTTGTTGCTGCCTTGTTCTATATAAATGTTTCTAACATGCAGGTAACATTTATATATGTATTAGTTTGAATAAATCATTTTAATTAAGATAATTTATAGGCAGGAATGTTTGACTGGAAATATAAACGATGTTGTACTTAATGCAGATAGCTTAGGCGAAAAAGAGGTAATAATCTAATAATTGTTATTTATAAATAATGATATATTCATTGCTACTTTTTTCTATATAAATGTTACCTAACATTTGGCAACATTTATAATTCTGTAAAATGCCTAATTATAAAGTAAGTTATAATAGATAATAATTATTAGTAAAATGAATCAGTAAATAAAGAAAACTAGTTAGAATGTATATAATAGTTGTATGATGTATTGTCTAGATTGGTGAAATGGAGAATGAGACTAACTATGGTGAAAAAATAATGAATATCAAAATGTGAATGGTACTTTGTTTGACATCTATCTGTTTCTACAGACACAATGCAGTCGCACTTAAATTTTGGGCTTGATGTTTTTTTGGATTGAATATGTTGTATTGATGGTTCTTTTTAACTTGTTAAAACTTTAAGTTATTATCAAATTTATATATACTATTTTTATCAAATAGTTAATATAAAATAATAAACATGTAAATTGTTTTATTTTCTTTAAAAAAAATTTTCTTGATATATTTCAATTGTTTATCACTATGTATATCACTTATAGTATTACATAACTTGTAATTTTTTGTTTTATTTATTTTCAGTATGTTATACATATGCATGCATTAAATATTGTGGGGAAGTCAAGTTTTGATGTTTTAGGTGCATTATAGCTATTATTTTTTTAAAGATTTGTAGGATTTAACAAGATTTAAATTTTATTTTGTTTATTGATTTTATTTGGAGAAAGCGATCCTATAGATTAAGAGAACTCAATAATATTAGTGTGATAAAATTTGCTTTTATGATTTAACATGACAATTCAAATAACATTAGATCAAAAAAAACTTGAAAACAAATCATGCTTTTTTACCATGAAAAATTCATAAGTTTTCCTTGAAAAGGTGTTCCTAATACCTATGAAAATTCCATGGTTTTTTCCATGGATGGAAATCTCATTGAATATCCATGGTATTTGGAACACTTTTCCATGAAAAACTCATGGAATTTTTCATGAGAAACTCACGGGTTTTCCATGGAAAACTCATGGGTTTTCATTGAAAACTCATGGGTTTCCCATAGGAAGCTCATGGATTTTCTATGGAAAACTCATGGGTTTTCATTGAAAACTCATGGGGATCCCATAGGAAACTCATGGATTTCCCATGGAAAACTTATGGGTTTCCCATGAAAACGTGTTCCAAATAACCATGGTTTTTCCATGGGTTTTTTCATGGGAATTTCCCGTGAGGGTTGTCACAAACACAAAGAGTGTTGTCATCAGTAGAGTTGCAGATTTCAGAGTCTTATAAATATGAAAAAATCTTTTATAAAAATATTAAAGAAAATAGGTCCCAAAATTGAGCCTTGAGGTACACCCAATACCATATCTAAATATTCAGAAAATGACGATCCTAGTCTTACCCTCTGTTTGCAAGCAGAAAGGTAAGATAATAAGAGTTTGAGGCTATCGTAAGAAAACCCATAACCTTCCAACTTAGCTATAAGCAAATCATGTGGAATTAAATCATATGCCTTTGATAAACCCATAAGCATAGCGCCAACTATACCTCCTTTATCCAAGCATTCTTGCTACTTATTAACTAAATTAAAAAGTGGGTGCTGTGTACTATACCCTCTCCAAAATTTTGGAGAGGGTTACCCTATACCCTCTCCAAAATCCACACAGCAATTTGTTAAAGCTTAGCTCTATAAAAACCCCTATTTTTTGTAAATAACGATTTCTAACACTTTTGAGAGAACTGGTAGAATAATTATTGGGCGGAAGTTATCAGTAGGGTTATTTTTTTAAAAACATGGTATGATATCGGCCATGACATTGGGATATGCAATTATTTATACAAGAAGTGAGGCTTTCTCTCAAATTCGTGACATAAGTTTTTAACATAAACGTTGGAATATCTCCTGTCTTTTTTTTACTATTTAAAGAATAAATAATTTTTGTTATATCATCAGAGATAATTTGATGAAATTTAAAATTTTGAAGATATATGGATTTGTTTTTAATGTTTATAATACTGGGATGGTTTGCATATCTAATAATAGCAGATTTAACAGACACATGTACATTGCAGGATTTGACACATGTACATTGCAGGAAGAAGGACATTAACTCATCTCAATGTTTATAGAAAACGTACAACGCTTGTGAAATATAAGTTGAAAATGTTTGAAATTTGAAATTTGAAAGTTATCCGAAATAGTGTCTCCATATTCAATCAACTTTATGCGATCGCTCAAATTACCAGATTTATTAGAAAAAAAAGGCTTGCATATCTTCCATAGAGATGTAGTGGAAGGCTTGAATAAATTTATCTCACTAAAACATACTTTCTTTGCTTTTTTATTTAAGTTCACTACATAGTTTCTTTGTTTCCTATAAAGAGACAAAGAAATGTCTGATTTTTTCAATCTGAATTTTTTTTTTAAATTTTGAGCAAAGCATAATTGCTTTTCTAAAATTCTTAGTCATAAATAGCTTATCGTTACCTCTTAAGATTTTAGTTTTCAATGGAGCATATAGATTTAAAAAGTTGCAAAGGATAGCGTTAAACTCATTAATGTCATTACAAAATCTAAATTTATTTTTTATTTTTTCAGAAAAAATAACACTTGAAAGGTTTTTAAAAGACCTGTAAATTAATTTCTTGGAGGTAACGTGCAGAAGGTAGCCCTGAGCATTGTAAAAATAATCGTGATGGTAACTAACACTTGTACAGATAGTCATAGAGAGTTCAAAACACGTCTTTCTATTTGTTAGGATGAGATCTATACACGTGAGTTTTACAACCAATTTAAAACAAGTTGGTGCTTTAATTAAATTACTTCATTGATATTTTTGTAAAAACTCTGATTATATCTCTACAAATATTTTTTTAAATATTTTTTCAAAACTATTTTTAAATATTAAATAAACTTTAAATAAATTAATAAATTTTAAATAAATTATCAGTTATTAGGATGTTGCGAAACAGTAGCAGTATATATGGTATACTGCTACTTAATTCTAATTTGAGTATATAAACTTAATGATAATTTTTACATATATGTAAAATATATATAAAAAAGTGATTATTTTGTGATTGATTATTGTGATCAATTCTGTTGTAATTTATAATATTGAAAATAATATTAAATATGGCTAATGCTGGACATATTGGGAAAGTTAGTGAAAAAAGAATTATCTGTTTGGGTACTCTCTCCAGATATTTTCTCTAGATTTCCAACTGGTGGGGAAGTTTGTAGCAGAATTTAATGGATTAATGGTAGTCATGCAGCTGCAATCAAAACATTACAATACAAAATTGGAGGTCCTCTGAGGAGTACAGTCAAGCTTAAATGCAGTGGTGGTATGTGTTATGCTGATAACAGAAACACAATATCAAATGTGTGCATCATAAGAGAGCTGGGTATTATTTGGAACAATCCTTCAATGAAAATTTTATCATCAGTGAACAGTCAATTAAGCGACTAAATATAAAAATCTCTTGTCATAAAAACTAAGTATTCTGTGAAACATATTTATCTGTGAAATATATTTACTTATAAGTTTTTATAGTATTAGTTTTTTGTGACTCATTTTAGAGACAACCCTAATCATTTACCTTTCTCCTTTATTTGTGTCATGTCTCTAACTCTAGCTTGTGTTCAGTTTCTCCTTGTTCTTTCTTTAAGGGGTTTTGACCATTCCATTCTAGCTACACAGTATAACTGATTGTTAGACATTCAAATCACTCCAACTTCTGTTGCTAAAGTCATATCTCAATAAAACTCTTTTACGGCTTGTGGTCCAGACAACATTCTTGACATTATACATTAAGTCTCTTATTTTGCAGTAAAAAATTAATTTTTACAAAATGTAAGTAGAATATAAATCAGGTTACCTAGCAATATTACCCTAACAGCAGTCAAATTACCCTAGCAGCAATATTACCCTAACAGCAGTCAAATTGCCTTAGCAGCAATATTATCTTCTAAAGCAAAAATGTATATGCCAGCTGCTAGAATAAACTTGCTGTTGATAGATAATAATTAGAACTATATAAATTAATAATAACTAAATAGCTCTAATACTAAATATAATACTATATATAGGAATATAATACTAACTAAATAACTAAATACACCACCTTTTAACATTTATGGAAGGGTTAATACTAACAGTTATACCTTTATTAACAGATTTTTTTATTATTATTATAAGGTAACAAGTGAGAAGTGATCTTTACTAATAGTGTATTAATAATACTCACATAAGCAATACTCATTGTAAATTTACTTCTTGTGTCAAGAGTTTCTTCTTTTATGCCACTTTCAACTCCAATCAAGTTTACTTTGCCTGTATGACTGCCTGTAGCAATATACCGTGAATCAGGTGAAAAAGTGACTGTCCAAGAATCAACTAAATTTTTATAATAAAATTTAAAAAAATAATGTAAAAAATAGCAAATAAATAAATAAACAAATAACATAACAAAACAAAATTTTTTAATAAATATACCTGGGCCAAGATCAATGCTCTTGATTTGTTTACCTTTATCTAAATCCCATATTCTTATGTGACTATCTAAAGAGCTGGATGCACCTACTAAAAATTTTAAAGTATGCATATATGTATGTATGTATACATACATATATACTATATATGTATGTATGTATGTATGTATGTATGTATGTATGTATGTATGTATGTATGTATGTATGTATGTATGTATGTATGTATGTATGTATGTATGTATGTATGTATGTATGTATGTATGTATGTATGTATGCATGAATATATGTATATATTATAATGAATAATGTATGTATGTATATAAGGGGTGTACCGAAATGGAAACTTTGGATTCTGGCCGGAACTGGACTTGCTAGAATTGCTTTTAGAATTCCAGCTGGAATAAGAATTTTTATGTAATTTTTTACTTTCAAGAATCAAAGTGAAAACCTGCACCTCAGCATCATGGTTATATAAAACAAGGATTGAATTGTAATTAATGATTGCGATATCTAGAAAAAAATCTGGTCTTCAAAATTTTAGTTTATGCAAAACTGTGTGCTTTGTTTTGATGGCGTAAATTAGCTTAAACTTGTTAGCAAATAAATTATAAAAACAAAACAAAATAATAAACTTACCACTACAAAAGTACTAACACTCTAGTCACTAACTAAATTATACTTAGTATAATTCTTAGTGTATATATACACAAATATATATGCATATATATATGTGTATATACACATATATATACACATATATACACACATATATGTGTATATACACATGTATGTATATATATGTGTATATACACATATATATACATATATATACATATATACATACATGTATATATATGTGTATATACACATATATACACATATATACACATATACATATATACATACATATACATATATACATACATGTATATATATGTGTATATACACATATATACACATATATATATACATATATACATACATGTATATATATGTGTATATATATGTGTGTATATATGTATGTATGTGTGTGTGTGTGTCTATATATATATATATATATATATATATATATATATATATATATATATATATATATATATATATATATATTTATATATATATATATTTGTATGTATATTTATTTCTAAACACAAAAAACAAAACAAAAAAGTCATAATACATTTTCCAGTATTGTTTATATCAGTAGAAACAATTCCAAGCTGATGTCCTTCAAAATTCCATTTTGATGTTAAACTGTTCTCAGACCTTACAAAAAATTTACATTTTTATCAAATACCAAAACCATAAACAATTAAGAAAAAACAACTATAAACTAACCATTTCCAACATTTTATTAAGTCATCAATGCCACCTGTGATAATATTTTCACATTTGTCTGTTTCATTGGTATGCCAAGATATTGACCAAATACTATCTTCATGAGCTAAAATAAAATTTAATTATTATAATTTTTTGAAAATCACAAAACAAAACAAAACATAAAATAAAAAAAGTATACCATTCTCTATTTTCTGCAAAACGGAATACTAAAACAAAAATTCAAAAAAAAACTTAAAACGAAAGAAAAAAGAAAAAAAAAAAACAAACTAAATAACTCTTTTTTTAACTAAATTCTCTAAAAAACAAAAAAAAAACAAAAAACAAATTAAAGCTAATCTTTCATAATAAAGGAAATAAAATTCATATTGAGTAATTCCAAATCAAAATACAGAAATATTTGATTAATTTTAAAATACTTGTCCTCATGTTTTTAAAAAACTTATTTGGCTTAAACATTTTACAAAAAAAGTTAATACAGAAAATTTTAGCCTAAATAGCACGTTTTCAGAGATATTGGAATTTTAATATTGACCTGGTTTCCAACTGACCCTGTTTCCAAGACATTTAAAAAATCTTTTCTGTAAATAAATGAATATTAATGATTGGATAAAAATGAAAATACACATTTAGAATGTTGAGAATTTTGATGCTTCATGTAGAAGCTTTATAATCTTTGATTCTGATTCCAAATTAAACCCTTAATTGATGTAACTGCGTTCCTTTTAACCTTGCACTTTCTGCCATTTTCTGTCCGAAAAATTCAATGAAATATGATAAGAACACGCTTAAAAAAATAATAAGTAATTTATTTAACCCAATTTTTTTTCCAATATCTCAAAACACATCTGTGTAAAAATGTAAGAATTATATCAACTTTAAAAGCTTTTTTTTTTTTTTTATTAAAATTAAGTAGGAAAGAATAAATTTGTTAAAAGAAATTATTTTTTGCTTACTATTCATACCAAGAAATTTATGTAGATTTGCTCTATTGGCTTAATGACATCATCATCTTCATGGCATCAAAGGCATTTGAAGATGCCATTGATGTCATTAAAATATTGATGATGTTTTAATAACATCAACAAGGTGATATTAAAACTTTTGTTATTAAAGATTTGATGATGTCATTAAGATATTGATGATGTCATTAAAAAATTGATGATGTTGTCATTAAGATATTAATGATGTCATTAAGATATTGATGTTTTAATAACATCAACAAGGAGATATTAAAACTTTAAACAGTGATAAAAAAATTAACACTTTAACATGGAATTATCAAACTTAATTTGTGTGGAAGATATTTTACAAAAAAGTTGAAAATGTATCCTTTATGGCAGAAAGCTTGTTGTGATCAATGTATGTAGAAAGAAAATCACTAGAAAGTAGCTGTATAAATACTGCAAACCCTCTAGACTAAAGATGGACTAGATTGCTAGAGGAGAAGATCTTATTAAGAGAAACAAGAAGTCAGAACAAGATGGGTATTTTTGAAATATTTCAAAGTTCAAAGTAACAAGACAGATGATCAATAACGATCTTCAAAGTTTTAAGAAATCTTTTCACCTCACTTAAAATCTTAAATTGATATACATTCAGAAGGAAAGTGCAAAAAATTGAAAAAAGAAAAAATTGCATGCATTAGCAAAATGGTAAAGTACATAACATAAATTCTGTCAGAAAAATTATTTGAAATATTAGTGTCAAAAAGAATGCTAAAACCTTGGATGAAACTATAGGCTTAATAAAAAAAAAAAAAATACATAAAAATAATAAAATTTTCAAACAAAAAACTATTGTTCAAATTCTCTTAATATGGGGAAAATAACAACAAAATAAGTTTGCAGTAACAGAATAATGGCCAAAGATGGCTTGATGGCTTTTTAGTGAAATTTTTTTAGCTAAAAAATCTGCCCCATACGTTTGCTCAAGATTAGGCAGAACTTGTATGTTTAAAAAAGTTCAAAAGGAAAACCTATGACAAACCTATGTTGTTAATTATTACAACTATAGTCAAAATATTTTGTATTTTTAATAATAAACATTCTGTATATTTTTTAGTAACTTTTTGTACTGAAATAAATTTATTTTTAATGTATTTGGAAATATTCTTAGTAATCTCTTGAAAAAGTAGGAATATCTTTGAAAGTATAGTTCCAAATGTTTTTGTTGTTTTTCCACTTTGATTTTTTTATAACAAATAAGATTTCTTATGTTCTATAAAATATGGGAAAATCTTATATATATTTATATAAATTTTTGTTTTGGTACATTTTATAAATTTGGAATAAAAATTTCAGTTGAAAAACATACTAAATACTGATTTTTATCTAATTTAAAAAAAAAAGTAATTTTTTAGAATTTTTACAAAAATATTGAGAATTTTCACAAAATACCTTGAAAAAATCTTGTTTTGCAGAGATCTTGTCTGGCAGTTGTTAAATTTCGCTGTTAACTTATATTACCAACTTATATTTTAAATCTCAATTTGGGATGCATGTGTAATTAATTCTAACATAATACAAGTATATAAAAACAACAAATGTAAAATTGCATTTTTAAATAAATTTTTCTAATAAAATAAATTTTGACTAGCCAAAATTTTGGTATCGGTCTTGGTAAAATATTTGCCATAATGTCAGTTTCGCACTGAATTTGAGTACCTGAAAATTCCGTTTCAGCTTTTTTTATGTTTCAGTTAATCACTAATATATATATACATAAATACATAGACACATATGCAAATAGAGCCCTCAAAATTTAAAAAAAAAAAAAATCGCTAGACCTTAAACTATTTTTGATCGGCATCAGGTCAGCACAAAATTTAAAAAGGTTTCATCATAACAACTTAGAAACCAGGTCAGCAAAAAATTGGCGACCTCAGACACTTTTAGGTCAGCAGTAAGGACACCATTGCTAAGTGCCAAACCTAATTCAGAAGGTGCTAACATGTCTATACTATAATATTAATGAGAATTGTAAAAAACTATGTTTAAAAAAGTATTTACCATGCTGTTTTATGATAAATCAATGAAAAGATTTTTATGAAACTATAAAAAAAAAAATCTTAAATAAAAATCATTTAAAGAGCAAATATAAATAATAACTTATATAAACAATTTTAATAATACCAAAAGTTTCTATTATTATTATTATTATTATTATTAATATTGAATAAAAATTTTTAATCACAGTCTAATAATTAATTGTAATAAATTTGTAAATGAAATTTAAAACAAAGCTAAAATAAAACTTCTAAAATAAATTATTTGATTAAAGGCTTTATTTAACAAAAAACATAAATATCATAATAAATAACATGAAAAACATAGCTATATATTTAACAAAAATTTCAACGTAAAAAAGCTAAAAAAGAAAATTGGAGAAAAGAATAAAATAATAAAAAAATAATTTAATAGCTGAAGAATATAATTAAAAAAACATAAATTTAAAAACAGAAAAATAAATAGCGAAACAAAAACAAAAATATCATACAAAAAATATTAAAAAAAAGAAAACACTGTAAATAATAACAGTAAAAATTTATTTCATATTTAAATTAATAATTATTTAAATTATTTGTTAAATCTCAACTTATTATGGTGCTTTGATAGGATGCTTTGTACAAGTAGGGTAGGCTATAGGATGTTTTATACTCGTAGATCTTTTCTTTTTCTTCTTCTTGCAAACAAAAGGTTCACCTCTAATTTCTGAAAGAAGATTTTTTCTTTTAAGTTTTTTCTTTTTCACTTCTGATTTCATACCCCCAATAAATTTTATGTCTTTGCTTAGAAAATCTTTTGTTTCATGTAGTTCATTCCCTGTTTGTGGATTTTTAAATTCATTTACAAGATTCACATCATGATGATTCGAACGCTCAAAAAGAGCAACAAAAAATCCATTTGTATAATCAATTGTAGGAACAGCACGTATGCATTTATAAGCTAAAAACAAAATTTTCACAAACAAATAATAAAAATAACTATTTTTAAACAATTAATACAAAAAATAATCTCACCTTGTTCCCATTCCCCTAAACCTCGGTTTGACCATTCAGGAAAAGCATGGCATAAATGAAAAGTTTCTTTAAAGCGATTATAGGCTTTTTCAACCACATCTTCATTTTCCTGAAACCATTAAAAAATTGTATTAATTAAAGTTATTAATAAAAAAAGGTGCTAATAATAAAAATATTAACAATAAAAAAAAGTTTCTAAAGTTTCACTTTACAGTAACTTGTCTAACCTACTTTAAAGTGTATGTATTACAAAGTTAGTGTAAGTGAATGTATTTTTATACACATAAAAATATTGCGGATTTAGGTTGGCATATTAACTAATATAATCTGCATACTTTAATATAAATGTTTTTTTTTCATAATAAAAATATGCATGGACCAAACACAAAACCTCAGTTGATATATTTACAAAGTTTCAAAAGATGGCTTCAATATGACATTATCAGCGTTATATATATATAAAAAATATATATATATATATATATATATATATATATATATATATATATATATATATATATATATATATATATATATACATATATGATCAATGACAAAGAGTTTTTTGGGGATACCCCCCAGTGACGGTGCCGCATCTATGATTTTTAAATATTGTGTTCATATTTTTTACATTTTTATTATTGCGTTTACCTTCTTTATTATCCGAAAATAAGTAGTCGATTTAAAAGAGTATCTCATGTGAAAGACATTTCTTTGAATATGTTATTTAGTGGTAGGCAAACTATTTTATTTAATATTATTTTATTTTATTTTAATAAAGTTTTAAGTTGCAAATACTAAATTATTTGGCAATACTAATTGAAATTTGTTTAAAGCATTTCAAAAATTAGATATATTTTAGTAATTTTAATTTTTAGTTGTTATTAAATGCTAAAAACATTTTGAATAGTTTTTATAATTATTAAAATCATAAAAAGCGTAATATCTCCAAAATTAAAATAATAATTATTTAAACACCTTTTTGCCTTGTTTGCCTTTATTCGCCTTGTTCAAAAATTATTTTCTATATATAGTATAATTTATTACATAGGGAATAACTATTGGAATACAAAACATAAGCATTTAGTAAGTGTATTTATTATCATTTTAATTTTTATTTCAATTTAAATGTTAGCAATTCTGTTCATTTAACTTTTACTAAAAGTTATTAATTTTTACAATTTCAAGATGCCTTTAAAAATTAAAAAGTTTGAAAATAACTAAAACTTAATAACTTCAAATAAAAAAAAAAATGTTTTATTTTGATGTTTTGTTTTCCTAAAGTTAAATAAAAAAGATAGCTAAACATCAAAAGATCACTTATTCAAAAATTAAATTTAATAATTTAGCAATCAAGAAACTAAGGAATGTTATTAAGGAATTTTGACTTATGTTCATTTATTATTAAAAAACCTTTTAATTGATTAAAAGTTAACTAAAGTTAACTTGACCCAAAATTTGCTTAATCTTTTGAAATAACAAATTTCTCATACGTTCGATTGTCTTCAAATTGAATTTCATTTTTAAACTTTTCAGCTTTCTTTTTTTTTAATCTAACGTTCTACTAATAAATGAATGAACAGTTTTAAAAACTAAACGAGTTACGGAACATAATTACTTTTTAATTCATTTTATTGATCTAAAGAAAAAATGAAAACAAAAAAATAAACAGAATATTAGTTATTTACTACTCCATTTGAAACTTTTTTCCTATTTTATTTAAAAAAGCAAAAGAAAAACAACAAACAAATATTTTTGGGCACTCATACCGCTCAAGCAGTCCCATAAAAGGTCTGGGTTCATCCCTGATAATATAAACACACATATATAATATAAATACAAATACAAAACCATATATATATATATATATATATATATATATATATATATATATATATATATATATATATATATATATATATATATATATATATATCAACACATACTTCTTTGTGAACAGAGCAAGTAGAATAAACAACTTTCTTCACATTTGGAAATTGTAATGCATGACTCAAAGCAGCAGTTTGAAAGCCGGAAAGTGCCTTTAATCTACTATCATTTGTCTAAAAGTTAATTATTATGCTGTTTAAGTACCAAATTTTACTATATACATAGCCAGGCATCTAAAGCAGTTTACAGGTGCAATTTTTTCTCAAAAATCATTGTAACAAGAATAAAAAAAAAACATTGTAATTAAAACTAAAAAAAAACAGTCATTTTAATAACTATTTTGAATAATTTTTAAAATGCCTGCATTCTATTGCAATAAGAAAATAGAAAACTTTTTTTATTTATATTTATGAATATATTCTTGTAATATTGACATAACTCACATAGGCTTGACTTCAATAGCAATACTTTTAAGTGGAATAACTAAGTACGCTTTCAAAGAAAGTAATTAATGTCTGTTCACAAAAAATCCGGAATGAAATATTGTTCTTAATTGAATACAAAATTAATTGATTTTTGACAAAAATTTTAACTAAAATGAGAGACTAGACATCGTTAACTATTTTATAACCAAAAGTGGTCCTGAATCAGCGGCTTTTCGAACTTTAGCTTTGACTGAATCCATTAGGTTGAAAAAAGTAGTCTGGATTGAACTCTTTCAACTTTAATCGAATTCTATTCTTAAGGTGGTCAAGATTTTTTGCAGTAAATCCATTTCCATAAACATTTGCTTTTAAATGTGCCCAAAAATTTTCAATTGGCCTTAACTCCGGTACATTTGGGGGGTATTCTTTAGCGTCAACAAAATTAATACCTAAAGTGTTTTAAGTTTCTAATGTGTGTTTTGCATAATGACATCTTGCTCCGTCAGGCCAAAATAAAATTTTCATGTTTTGATGCTTGGAATTTATAAATGGATGAAGTTTTTTTGTAATACATTCTTTAGAATAAGTTTTTGCATCCAGTGCACAGTTTTTTACAGCAAAATAAGGCGATGAATGACCGAAACAACTGATTGCAATCTAAAAGAGAACTTTCTTGTCAAACTTTTTTTTTAAGTTGAATTTAATGTTAGGATCAGTTTGAGAACTATCCTTTGTATAGTAGCCAGAGTTTTGTGAACAAATTTCAACCATTTACACAGAAATAAGATTCATCGTCCATGATGATTTCAAACTCATTTGATGGCTTGAAAAAAGTTTTTGAAAGTTTTAATAAGTTTTTCTTTTGTTTAATTTATTGCTTTTCTGCTGTTTTTAGTGCATTTTTTCTTTTGGTATACTTCAGTCCATGCATACTTAATAATCTATTTACATATGAAACGCTTATCTTATATTTTAGTGCCAATTTTCTTTGCGAAATCCCGATTCTCTCTTCTGCTCTTGCAATCATGGACTCTATCTTTTCTGGTGTGATTTTAAAAGGTTTTCTGCCGCAACCGATTTTTCTTTTCATTGGCAAATTATTGTCTGACCTTTTAATTATGTCATAAATTGTAGATTTAGCGATTCCCATTTTCTTAAAATGATCCACTGTAAATTTCTTTCCACTGTTTATGTTTTGTTTATAAAATTTCCAATCACATTTCTAACATCGTTCTCTTTTAGATGCTCCATGTTTATTTGAATTAATTATTTAAACTCAATTTTGCCAAAAAATGAAACTGTTGTTGTTGACCGATTAAATTTAAAAATTTCGAATCGAAAATTCAAAATTTAGAACAATTTGTGTACATTTGAAATCAGTCCGGATTTTTTGTGAACAGACGTTATGTTTTAGGATGGTTTTTACATGTTAACAAAAGCATCCAAAATTTTAGTTAAAATGAATGAAATTGTAATTACTTTAAAAGAAACCATGTTTAAACATTATTGCTTTTTTAGTATGCTTTTTTTTTTAACTTGCTAATTTTTTTTAAAGTAAAGTAAAATTTGCATGTTAAAATGTTGCACTTTAAAATGTTTGAAACGAATTTTCAAGTTTAGAATTAATATATTATATATGTTATATAAGTTTAGAATTAATATAAAATATATTAATTCTAAACTTAAAAATTCTTTTCAAACATTTTAAAGTGTTTTAACATGCAAATAAACATAACTTCACTTTAAGAAAAATAAGCAGGCCTTGTTTTAAAGTGTTATGCCTAGAGCAATTTACGTACGCCTTAAAGGGATCCCAAACTCCCAACACATGTGTTCATATTAAAGATATATTAAAAAAAAAGGTTTGAACCAGATTTTTTTGATTAAAAATAAATAATGAATGCATACTGTGAAAAACAAATGTTGTTGTTTTTGCAGAAGCTCGTCTTCTCCATTTTTTTCAACTACTCGGAGTCTTCAAATTATGCGTCGCAATCTACAGACTTTGGCAATTCCTTTGAAGCGCGTTTAATTTACATAAGTTTTAGTATTTGACGTCACGGTAGACTTTTAACAAAAGAAACTCTGGAAATATTTTTATTTATTTTTAGTCAAAGTTTTTTTGGTTATTTGTTAGTTGTTTTTTTTTTCTACTTTTAATATTTAAAAAGATATTAAAAACCTTAAATATTTTATGCTGGTTCGTTGCTATAAATTGTTACTGCGCCATATATTTAATGTTTATAAATTATGAATATTTATTATCTCAATCAAGACTCTGATAAAAAATTATTTTACATTAATTACCCGTATAAAATTAGTAACAGCTTTTTTATTTGGTTAGATGATATTTCGTTTTAATTTGCTTTGCATGAAGTTCGGAAAGTCAAACGTAAAAAATAAGTTTGAATAATCACGTCGAAATATATTTAAAACAAATTATTTTAATGACAAATGTATTTTTATAACAAATGTAGGTAAAAAAATAAATAACTAAATAAAAAGTTCAGTATTAAACACCATTTCTTTATTATATTGCAACTGTAAATATTAAACTATTAACTTGAACTAAATTTACTTATTATTTAGAACGACTAAGCAATAAAAATAAAATGCCCCTAAAATTATGCGAGATTGTGTTGTTTATTTGATAACTGTTGTTGGTAATGTTGTTTATGTTGATTATTTTCATAAATATCAAAATAGTTCTAGATTAATCTGTCCGTTGCTTTGCTCATTGTTGATTTATTTCTAATTTAATTCTCAAACTATAATTATATGTTAAAAAAGAAAAGTTTTTATTTCATTGGGCGCTCTTTTTATAAAGAGTAGAACAAAAGAGAAAGAAAAGTTTCGGGCAATTAAACTTTGAATGAATAAGAGTTGTATAGAATATATATATTTTTTGCGTCACTCGTTCTTTTTTTAGATGAGAGAAATAAAAGTTTAATAATAAATTTTCTTTGAATAAATGAGAATTGGAAGAGAAAATTGCTTGAAAATTTGTTAATTGTGTTTTTAAAAATTTTTAATTTTTCATGTTAAGAGACAAATGCCAATTACGACACAAATTTAGAAATACCAAATATAATATGTTTTTTAATGCGCGTTATGACATTTTAACAATTTAAATTACCATCTATCTTGAATTAATGCCTTTAATTAATGTGTTAATTATTGCGTTATTTAATAATAATTTGCCCGTATTTTTGTTAAATATTAGTTGTTTAAAACGGGCAAAAATATACAAACTTCATGTTTTTTATTTGATGTTTATAAAATACTGAACAGTAAACTTATAATCAAAATTTATAATGCCGACTTGTGTTGCAATTAATTGTACTTTTAATGCAAAATCAGGATCTCACACATCCTTTCACAAATTTTCATATCTGATACTATGGTCAACTGTATTGTTTAGTGTATTCTTGTACTTTTTTTTCATAATCTTAACAGGTTCTAATTGGTATGGAGTTGCTGACATTTTAAAAATTTCATTATCAAAAATCAAATGTATAATGTATTTCCTTTTTATCCGTATCCAATTCAACAAATTTAGCAATTTAAATTAAATCAGCGTGATCAAAAAAATTTTATAATAAAAAAAGTTAACAATTCATTAAATATCTCTAATTAATACTGTCAGTTTATGAAAGTAATTGTTAATAAATACTTTTTTTCAACGGGAAAACAAAAAATTGTCATAGCGTAAAAATAACCAGAGAAGTTAGAAAATAGTTCCCATTGTTTAAATAAAAATAATTAAGAATCAGAATATATAATACTGCGCTCTCTTGCGCAAAAACAAGAGACCGTATATAAAACGTTCTATAAAATGTAAAATACTTGTATGAAAATCATGAGATTGGTAAGTGAAGCTTTAATATTTGTTTTAATTTAAATAATTAAAGAAATATAAGTAAGATATATAAATCTAAAAATTATTAAGATATCTGTAAAAAATAAGTTGCTCCTATAAAATAAAAATAATTTATTGTTTTTACTTTTTACAAAATTTTTTTTGCGATGTTTGGAAAAATAATACAAATAAATTTGTTTTGCTGTATGTTAAAAAAATACTATGGTAGAAAAACGCAGCTTAGTTTAATTACACTTTTCTTTTGTTAAAAGTCTACCGTGACGTCAAACACTAAAACTATTATGAATTAAACGCACTTCAAAGGAATTGCTAAAGTCTGTAGATTGCGACGCATAATTTTAAGACTCTGAGTAGTTGAAAAAAATGGAGAAGACGAGCTTCGGCAAAAACAACAACAATTGTTTTTCACGGTATGCATTCATTATTTATTTTTAATCAAAAAAATTTGGTTCAAACCTTTTTTTTTAACATTATCTTTAATATGAACACAACATGTGTTGGGAGTTTGGGATCCCTTTAAGCGATTTTGACATAGGCATAGAGCGATTTTGGTTAAGCTACTTTTTATCATTTTTTAACTTTAAAATTAGCGGTAACATTAAAGTTGTAATTAATTTTTAAAAAAACCACATTAACTTTTGAATAACAATATGTAAAAATATTTGTTAAAAAGAAGTTGCATTAAAAATAATTGTAGTAACTGTTCATAACGATATATCAAATTTATTGATGAACAACTTTTTTTATTACCTATTTTCTTATTTGTTAACTTTATTATCAGTAGTATTGTTATATTTAATTTTTAAATTTTTATATATTTTTTATTATGATTATTATTTTCATTATTATTGTATTATACAATTAAACTAATAAATTAAATTAATAATAACATTGTATCAATGTTTAACTTTATTGTCAAGTTTCAATTCATTTTTTGTAGCTCCTATTAACTATTATACATGATGTTGCTATTTGTAGGATTTACATTTCAAGATTTCTAAGTAAGATTACTCTATCAGTAAATATAAATTAATAATGAATTTTTGAAATTAGGCATTTATACCATAATGCTTTGTTACGAGTGGTTGTTACTGTGGTTATCAGACAAAAATAGAAAATAATATTATAATCACAGGTATAAATAAACTAAAAAAAAAAGAATAAAAAACAAAAAGACGCACAAAAAAAAAAATTACTGTTGATGTTTTGCACAGAAATTTCTGTATCAATAATCTCGAAAATAAGGTTTCTCAAACAAAAAAGCTTTTTAACTTAATTGTTGTTGTTGTAGTTTTTTTTTTTTTAATTTTCTATTATGTAAAAAAATTTTAATGTCTAAATTAAACTGTTAATATTATAGAAAAGCAAAAAGAATATCAGGTTTTTCCAAGTATGTAAAACATTTTTATGCAAATTCTTATAAAGTCTTTGATATGTAAAATAACCAAATAAATTTATTTTTATTTATTAATTTAGAAATAAAATAATTCATTTCTAAATTAATAAATAAAAATAAATGAAGTAATAATAAATAAAGTAATAAATAAATGAAGTAATAAATAAAACATTAATAAAAGTAATAACTGTATTTAACTAAGAATATTAAAAACAAAATATTAACATGTAATAATAAAAAGTAAAATGCAACATGAATAAGTTTTCATATACAAAGTTGAACTTGAGCTTGATTTTTTTTTTGTGTTTACCTTTCTATAGATAAAAATGAGCATGGAGGAGAAGGCTAATTATTTTTTAAGTTGTTGTTCCTATTTTCGACTTTAAAATTATAAAACACAGACCTTGATGAACAAGGTTGAGAAACAGCTGAGTCAAATACTACTAACAAAATGAATTCAAACATAGTACTTCATGCTTACGCAGCAAATGCTTCTCCACTACCAAAAAAATAAATTTAATTTTATAAACTAATAAAACTTTATTACTTTTTTCTTTATAACTTTTTTTTTCGATTTTTAATTTAAAAATAAAATACTATTATTATTAAAAAAATATTATACCCTTGCCTGTTGCAAATTATAAAAATGGGAATGTTAACTTGTAACTCCCTATTTAAATTATTATTATATAATTTGACTTATTGAAACTTTAAAATCTTCTTACAAAAGTCGATTCTTCATTATCTAAAAATTCATCCATTCTTGAAACAATTCCACTACCTGAGCAAGATGGATCCAACAAAATATATTCTACTTTTGAGTATAAAGGATGACAATGTTGCACCTACAATAGCAAGAATAAATGAAAATTCAAAATAGTCAACACAAAACAACATAAGTTTAAAAAAAAAAGTATACAGAATATCAATAAAATGACTACCCTAAGAAAATCTTGGTGTTTTGTTTTTACAGATGTACATGCAGATTTTTTCAGCAACTTTTGCATAAGTTTTAAACGATTAAAATCCAAGTCAAATGAAAATATATGACTAAAAATAAAGATTTCACATTCCTAAAAATCTTCACATTCCTAAAAAGTATTTTATATATATATGTAAATAATAAAATATTTTATGAATCATTATGATTTTTTGCCATTTAATAATTACATAAATAATTATACAAATAATTATATAACTGTCATTATATAATTTTGTTAAATTAATGTTGCACTTTTCAAATTTTTTTTAAACAAAATAAAAACATCTTCTTGGGAGATTTTGCTAATTTTCAAATGAAACACCCTGTAAAGGTGTTTATAACAGTGCGTAAACAAGATGCAATGGTATAACCCTTATAAACACTACATGTATATAAACATTTATGTTATTTTTATTGTTTATGATATTTTTTATCCAACATGTTAAATAAGCTATATATATGCAAATATATGCAAGCAGGAAAATATTTTAATATTGGTTCTTCAATAGAAAACTTTGTTGTTTGAAATCAAATGAATTTTAGATAAGATTGAATATTATGATTTTATTACTCAATTTTTATGTAACATATATATATATTTTAAGAACCATTAGAATATGAACCATTAGAATAAAAATATTTATTTATGAACCATTAGAATAAAAAAGATTATTACAATATATATTATAGGTATAATTAGAACATATATTTTAATCAGTTAAATTTTTTATTAAAATTATTTTATTTAAAAATAAGAAAATTGTTAGATGAAAATTTTAATTAAATAAACTTGATAAGAGTTAGATTTCATTTAAAACATACACAAGCGATTCTGCTACATTCTGATACCTACATACACAAGTGATATTCTTCTGCTAGCTACATATACAAGTGATATCCTTCTGCTACCTACATACACAAATGATATCCTTCAGCTAACTACATACACAAATGATATTCTTCTGCTACCTACATACACAAGTGATATCCTTCTGCTACCTACATATACAAGTGACATCCTTCTGCTACCTACTACACAAGTGATATCCTTCTGCTACCTATATAAAGAAAAAAAGTGTATTATATTTAAGGAAAAACCAGAATAAGTAAAGTTGGTCATATAGTTTGTGGACCACATTTTTTAAGATAGAAATCAACCCTTGTCCATCTGGCATTTGTGGCACTTGTTAAAATTTTGGACTTCAGAAAGATAAAATAAAACTTTAATGTAACTTGCATCTTTTAGCTCGATATAAAACAATTCAACTAGTTTGTAGTTTTATAGAAAGATTTGAGCATTGGTAATCAGTGAAAGAATCCTGGAAAAAAGAAAAACGCTTTACAAAAACTGGGAAGAATAGGTGTTATAGATAAATCATTGTGTGGATGTCCAACTTACAGGCTTGGATAAAATACAAGAAGCCATAAAAAACTTGACCTATCAGAATTAATAAAACTTCAAATGAACTAAAGAATTCTGTAGACCTTGGTGAACCAATTTATGAGGAATGTTCAAGAGAGCAACTACAACTTAGGAAATTCAAGAGAGAAACTACAACTTAGAAAATTCAAGAGAGAAACTACAAATGAGGAAGTTCAAGAGAGCAATTACAACTTTAAATTATGAACTTGAGATGACAAAATTGACATGACAAAATTTACAAAATAAAATTGAGATGGCAAAATTAAATGAACTGAATTTTTATGTGGCAGCAGATTTCAAGTTAATCAACAGTATGTTAGGTCTGTCAGAAAGTTATTTTATATGATTTACCAAAACATTTTATTTTTTCAACATTGTTAGAAATTTTGATTTTTTATTAATAGGAGGATGGCAGATAGTTTGCCTGCTGCTATTGTGAAGGAACAAAAGAAGAATCTACAGTTCAGATAAGAACATTTTAAAGCCTTAATGATTGGTATCTTAGGGATTTTTCAATAAATTACGCAACGCTAAATTTATTTAAATAACAGAAGTAGGAGATCTTAAGCTCTTTTACAAAGTGATTTTCATTAAACTTAAAGCGCTACTTGGATTTTTTATTTAACTTTTGACCTTTTTTGTTTTGTTTATAAGTTAAATTTAGCATTGTGTAATTGATGGACCATCCCTTAAGTATGTTGAAGAGAGGCAGTAGTAAAAGTACATGCAAATTTACAAAAATATTGATGGTCCATGTTTTCTCCAAGAAAATCTAGAGACACTGGTAATTGACATAGTACAACCTCCTGAACTGCATTTATATGAGCATAAAATGAGTGAAATTTTAGGAAACTCTTCAGTCCTAATGGCTGAAGAGTTTACTAAAAATTGATAAAAATGATAACCAGATACAATAAAGGAGGGCATGATGGACCTAACTGTCACAAATTTGTTCAGATGAACTTAGAGATTTATGTCCACCACATATTATACCTCACATTAAAACATTGAGGAATTTTAGAAAAGGTTTAATTAACTAATTAATTAATAAAGAATAAAATATATAAAAATATATGATAACAAATTTATTAAAGTCTAAAAACATTTGATAATAGTTTTAAAATCTTTGCTTTTTAGTCACTAAAAGCTGTTTTTAAATAAAACTATCACCAGATTTTAGAAAACAAAGCAAAAAGTTTGTGCAACTTAGAAAACTATCCCAAGAATCACACAAATAATTCTATCAGGCTGGGTGGGAAATTCCCTATTATACAAGTGCATCTCAGTTCTTTTATTAAAAAAAAACCCATAGAACTTAGGATGTTTTTAGTGAACAAACCTCTTACACAAAAGTCTGACACAAAAACATAAACAAAACAAAGAAGAAGTTTGCAATGCCAGAACTTAATAAATCGCACAGAAATTGATGAAAATGACAATCACATAATCAAGAATGACGATCTCTATAGTCACCAAACATTCTTCATTAAAAATAGGAACATGCGCATAATTATGAAGATTTTTTATTACATAAAATATTAATAATTATTGTAGCCAATTTGTTTTTATGTAAAGATGTTTTTAGTCTAACTACTTTTTCTAAATATTTATGAAGATAACAAATGAATTGATCAATTTTGTTTATTTTCTGTTGAAAATTAAGATTTTTCAAAAACTTTTTCAAACTGTTCTAAAAAAAGACTTTCATGAACTGTTCTAGAGAGCAGTTTAAGAAAGCTTTTCCAAGAATATGCCGTTTTTATTTTGTCTTTATCTGTTTTCTTGTTAGGTTTACAGTCTATTAATTCCCAAATATTTTTGCATTCAACTCAAAATGCCTATATTGATGCATATCATTAGCATAAAAAAGTTGAGTAATCTATAATTATGTATAATTGATGCATTATTAGTGTTTTTTTTTTCATTAATGTTTTTACATTTTAGAATGTAAAATATTATAAAGTGATGAAAATAATAAATCTTTAGAAATATTACTATATCGGAAAAAAGACATGGAAATGATACATAATAGAGTTTTGTTGTTAATGTCCTATATAGTTAAAAAAAGACATGGAAATGATACATAATAGAGTTTTGTTGTTAATGTCCTATATAGTTAAAAAAGATATGCAGCACAGTTTAAAAACAGAGAAGTCATAAAAAAGAGATAATAACAGTGACAGAATGAAAAAGTGCGATGGTAAGTTTTGTTATTTTCAAGACATATTTTAGTGGATCAGAAGATCAAAAGCAATAAAAAGTTTCTGAGCAAAGTTTGGAGAACTCCAATAGGTTTTAATATGATCTAACAGAAAGATCTTAACTATTAAAGATTAAAAAAAAAGATGAACATCAAATACTTCTAGAGTGTATGGCAATAAAAAATGTCTTAAAATCTTGATGATAATAATGATGATGATGCTGATGATGATGTTGATGATGATGTTGTTGTTGATGATGATGATGATGATGATGATGATGATGATGATGATGATGATGATGATGATGATAAGGAGGAGGAGGAGGATTGTAAACAACTATTAGTGGTTCTCTCGTCTCTTTTTCATCCCCTTCTCTTATGTTTGTGTTTGGAAAAATCTCTCATTTTATTTTGATGAGACTAAGCAGGAAATCACTCAAGATACAGAAGCTAGAGTGATACAAATGTCAAGCAATGGATCAACCTGTTTGCCAGATAGATCAGGTAGGATGTAATTAGTGAAATCAAGAGATGAGATTGATGAAAAGTTCTAAGCCAATAATTTAGCTTTGTCTTTAGTTGAGGTAACAAAATAACCATGCAAGAAATAAATAACAAGCTTGCCATTATTATAGACACAGTTAAAGAACCTCCAGAAATCTCTGAAGCCTAATTTTTGAGATAAAATACGAGATTTTGTGACCTTAGAATAACGGGCTTTAGCATTAGACAAAACCTTTTTACAATGGTTTCTAGTAATAGTAAACAGACATCTGTTTTCTGGAGAATTATTTTGGCAATAGATATGGAAGTAATGGTTATGATTAGAAACTGCAGCAGCACAATGAGAGGAAAACCATGGAGAAAAGCAACACTAGACTTGAAATAATCGAGAGGAAATAAAAGATTCTATGCCAGCTTGAATCAAAGAAGTTATGTAAGAAGCATATTTGTCAGCAGGAGCACAAAAGATTTCTACCATCACAAATAAAATCAAAGTCCCAGTCTTCTTTAATGTAGTTGTAAGAGGTACAATGATAGGGGGATTTTGATGATAAAGAAGAATGAGATAAAAGTTTTAGAAGGATCAAACTGTGACCAGAAGCACCTAAAGGTGAATGTGGAGAAACTGAGGTCTTACTATGATTAGAAACAAGACATAAGTAGAGTAGAGAAGGTAAATGATTTAGATTGTCTGGAAAGCAAGTTGGAAAGTTGACTTTTTTTATTAGAGATTGAGAAAGGCAAAAGTTGTGGGCCTTAACGCCTGCAAAGTCACTGACACTTGAGCAAATCTACTCAGTTTGGTGAAAAATAAAGTTGCCAACAACTATAATATTGGCTAAACGATAAATGAGAAAAGGACTTGTCAATTTGATCAAAAATAACGTCGAAAAAAATGCTTGAGATAAGAAGAGATAAGAAGAGCGATATTTTGAGATAAGGAGCAATATCTTGAGATAAGGAGAGCGATATAGTTTTGAGATGAGAGCGCTTTCTTTATAAGCAGGAGATCCAGGTTTGAAACAAGCTCTTATATAGAACAAAGAGAAAGGTGATAGAGTGAAGTGGTGCTAAACAAAAGTACATAAAAAATATTCTGTAGATTCAATTCTATTGGAGTCTTTTCAAATTAAAGGAAAGTAACCATTAACACTATGATCACTAGATGAGACAGTTAAACACAAATCAGCCTCACAAATAGCAAGTAGATCTGGTGAACGTTGCAAGAGATAAGACTTGAAAGAAGAAAAATTACTTTGAAGACCACAAATATTAGTAAATGATAGATTTAGAGATTATATATTTTATATATTACAATTTTTGAAAATTTTAAAAAATTATTTTAGGTTTTTTTTTTCTTATTTTATGCGACTGTAATTTAATATTATTTTAATTAAATACAGAGTTAAAATTAAAGAAAAAGAATGCAATAGAATTCTGAGTTTTATATTTTTCATGTAATGTTATTTGTTTGTTTAATGTTATTAAATTTAGAAAATTTTAAAAATGTAATTATATATATATTTTTTTGAAATTTGATTTGCAGAATCTTAATTTTTTCTTTTTTTTTTTTCACTAACACATCACATAAAAATATCACAACACACTCCAACACATCTAACACATCACAACACACTCTAACACATCACAACACTCTCTGATATATCACATCACACTCTAACACATCACAACACTCTCTGATACATCACAACACACTCTAACACATCTAATACACTAACACATTACTAACAACAAGTCTAAAAAACATTTTTTTTGCCAAAAAATCTAAAAAAACAAAAGCATAAAAGACCTATGCAGGTTTCCAGTATAAGAAAGATTTTTCTGATGCTGGAACTTTATTATTTTTTTTTTATTTTTCATCATTTTCTAATAAAAAATTTCAAATAAGATCAGTATTTAATAAAAAAATAAATTAAAAATTAAAAGAAAAATGATGAAAAAAAACTAAAAAATTGTTAACATTTTTATACGTAAACACTTCCTGTCCAAATAATCACCTACCAGAAGATATAAATACATTTACGACTTACTTTCATCATTATTAACTAATTTCTAAAAAATAAAAAAAACGTAAAAAATAATAAATAAAAAAAAAACCTTTTATTGCGAGTAATACTTGCTAGATGTGAAGATTTATTACCAGGAGCAGCACATGCATCAATTATCATAGAACCCATTGGTGGATTTAAAATAAAAGCTGGCAAGCAACTAGCCTAATAAATTACATAAAAAGACTTACGATTTTGCAATTTTATTTAACAAAAAAAAATATGTTTTTCTGAAAACAAAATCAACACTTTAAAAAGTAATTTTTAGAAAGCCTTAAAAACAACAAAATATTCAGAAAGCATTAAATACAACCCTCTAACAACACTTTAACTAAAATTGGCAGAGCAACAAGTTAAATAGAGTACTACCAGGAAATTCTTTTCATTTACAAAGAAAGCACTCTATCACTACACCACTACTGCATTTATGGAAGGCAGTATTGGATGTATGGAAGACAGTATTGGATTTATGAAAAGCAGTATTTGATTTATGGAGAGCAGTATTGGATGTATGAAAGACAGTATTGGATTTATAAAAGACAGAATTAGACTTTTGATAATAAAAGATAAAAAAAAAAAATTCAATCTTATTTAAAAATAATAAAAAACAAATAAACCTTATCTTGCAATAGTATTTCGCCATTTATATACATCAAATTTTTATGAAAATCGGTTCTACTTTCAAAGACCAGTAAATCAGGGATATCTTTATCTACACAAAATTCATTTACACTGAGGTCGTTATACTTCTAAAATAAAAGTATAAAATAAGTTAGAATTTATAATACTATGAACAGTGAACACTCTATATAAGCAACTTATTTGAACCAATTTCAATAAAAAAAGTTTCTTATTCTGAAAAGTTGCTTATAGGGAAACAATAACAATAGGGAAATAATAAACAATAGGGAAAAAAGAAGTACAAAAATGTTTACTGTTTTTTTTTTTACTAAACTGTAAGTTTAGTAAAAGTATTTATTTTACTAACTAAACTGTGTACAGTAAATAAATTCAGTTTTGTTTTTTGAAAAAGAAAATATTTTATTATTATTACATCATATAAGCGTAGTTAATAATTTTATTAAGAAAAAATAAATAAAAAATCAAATTTTAATAAATCTTCGGTTTAGTACAGGACTAATTGCCAAAACAAACAAAAACAATTACACTATTTATTCATGATAGCTTTTTCTCTTATCTTTAGTAGCAAAAGAACCTCATTGCAGGGTATGTCATTGGACCGGGTGAATAAAAATGAGCAATTGCTCACAAGCAATTGCTCTGAGTAAAAGCTAAAAGCAAATGCTCGCCGTAATAGCAATTGCTCAAAAATGTGTGAATAAAGTTTTGCTAATGCTCGCAAGCAATTGCTTTTGTGTCGGAGTAAAAGCTATATGCCGTTGCGGATATAAGTAGCTTTTTTAACTTTTAATATTTAAAAAAGGCTTCTTCAAACCAGATTTTAATTGAATCAGGTGAAAATAATATAGCTAGCCAAAGTTTTAACAAATGTGAAGATGAAGTTTTTATAAACATACTGTGCGAATTGCCAATACTTCTACAAAAAAGCCAAGTTCCAAACGTTAAAATAAAGAAAAACAAAGCATTTTTAAAAATGCAAGACCAAATGTTCCAAGCAACAGGAACAAAAATTGATACAAAAACATTGGCGAAAAAGATTGCCACATGAAGACAAGGTTAAAAAAAAAGTCTGACATCCATCGAACTGGAAACAAGCCTATAAAACTTTCAGCGAGTGAAGTCAAACTTGCTAATCTTTTAGATACAGAAAAGAATCCTACCTTCACACAAATTGATGGTTAGTAAAGACAACTTTATTTATATATG
>NC_061169.1:1894147-1899147 GCF_022113875.1 Hydra vulgaris
TTTATGTAAAACTATCAATATGTTGGTGATTTTAATCTACTTAAATTGATTTATTTCTCAGGGAACACATCTTCTCAAGCATCGAGGTCAATTCCAAAAAGATTAAAACTACCTGGTGAAACTAAAGAAACAACAAAATGGACGAATACAGAGCTTCAGCGTGTGGTCATGCTGGAGCAGCTAAAATATTATCGGTTAAAAAATTTAAAGTTGAAATATACTACACCCCAACATGTATTAAATGAAGAGGAGATAGATATTGTTGTTGATATAAACATTGATGGAAATAAAACATAAAAACGTGAAAATAATTTTTGGTTACTGTTAAATGTACAGTAGTTTTAAATTTACTTAAATTAAGTTTTTTTTTACCATGTATTACATTTTCAACATTTAAAAACGTTATACATAGTATTAAAAGAAGGCTGAACTAATTTAAATTAATAGAAGTATCTTTATACATTTCAGTAACTAAAATCTTCTTTAAAATGTCACTTTTTTTATGTTTTATTTCAAGTTAATTTTTATGTTTTATTTTATTTCTTAAATGTCAGTTATAACTTATTTAAAAATATTTCTTAAATTTATAGCATAATAAAATTATATTACCAAATAATGCATATTTTAATATCCTAATAATAAAGATTTACTACATAAAAATATTATTATATTAAGTCTATAACATATTATAACTGTGAATAAGATATTAAGTCATAAACATATTATAACTGACATTTGAGAAACTTTTGTATGTTTTACTGTAAATAAAACTTGAAAATGTTAGCACATCTTAAAAATTCTTTAAATTAGTTATTTATCTTAGAAAACTTTGAAAGTATATTTTTTTATAACATAAACAATACAATAAATTAAAAAATTATGTTGTTTTCAATTTGTTACAAATAAAAAGACATTGCACTTAATTTAAAAGACATTGTCTCTTTATTTAATATTGCCAATGCACTATAATTTCTATGCTGCCGACCAAGTAAACGAAGTTTCTTCAATTACAGGAACAATTTCTTCCACATTTTTATCCTCGAAAATTGTTTAAAGTTTTTGCAATATTGTGCAGTATAAATTTCGCAGTGATACATGTAGCAATCATCTTCAGCTTAATTTTTACCTATAAAATTATCACACCGCAGATACTGTTGAATCAACAGTAACTGTATAACAACAGGATGCGGAATCCCAAAAAGGACTACGGATATGGATAAAGGCACAAAAAGATTATTTCTTCCTTGTTTTTGGTTTCCAGGAGCTCTAAAAATATTAATAAGTTTATGGACTACCAATAGGAAAAAAATTAAGACTTTTAGGTAAGAGGAACAATAATTTTTTGAACCTGGAGTCTTTGCGTATAATGGCGGCAAGAACTTCGGGCTTAAAAATAATAAGTTTCAAGTCATTAAATCTTGCGAATGTTTTACTTATAGCAAATTGTAAGTCAACAAACATGTTTTGAGCTTCTGGACATTACAGACTTGGAAAAATAGAGATATAAAGCCGGAGTCATTTTGGGACTTTGCATCCCTGCTGTTGATTGAATCAAACACTTTTCTATTATTAAGCTCTTCAGCAAATTCTCCATAGGGTTTATCAATTCTTGCATGGGTGCAATCAATAGCTCCTATTGGACAGGAATAGCCTCTTTCGTTTGCCCATTCCAGTTTTGCTCTAAAAATTTGTTCTTCCGTATGTGGGAAAACTATATACTGAAAAGTCTTAATCAAAATTTTTTGAAGCGCCAAAGAGATTAAAACAGTATTGCTAAAATTGTATTCCAAAAAAATAAATGTATCAAAAACGTGCTAGTATAATTATAAATAAATGCATAACGTAAAAATATATAGATATATACATCAATAGTCAAAAAATAGTAAAATATATAGGTAATATAACAAAATCAATGCCCGATTATCAAAAAAAAAAAAAAAAAAAAAGCAACTATTATAGGTGCTCGTAAATTTAGAAGCAATTGCTCGCCGTTTTTTGAGTTGAAGCTGTTTTATTCACGCGCTTTTCTCATATGTGAGCAATCGCTAAACATTTGAGCAAAAGCTCATGAGTAAAAGCTTTCGCGATAAAAAGAGCAATTGCTCAAAATTTTTATTCACGTAAAGTTGAGCAATTACTCCAAAAACGCTGAGTAAAAGCAATTGCTCTTTTTTATTCACCCAGCCTTTTGTCTTTTGCACATTCTATCATCAAATTAAAATAATTTACTTTATAAATTTTATTAATTTGATGTTTTTATTGGAGTCATCAACGTTTTTTCATTTTTTTAACAGGAGTAGTTTCACTTTCTACTTCATAATTTTCTTCAAGGTTAAATGGATGAATTCCTCACCTCATTCCATTGTCCACTCCATAATTTCAGTATCTAAGTAAATATTCAGTAGCTAAATTACAATAATTAAATATTGAATTATGCAATCTTGCCAATGGAATATCATCTTCTTCTGAAAAGTGATAGAAAGGAATGTTGTATTGAAATTCATCACTTGGCGAAAAAAGATGTTTAAATGAATTTTGTATAACTGCCACGGGAAATTCATATTGTGTCTGCACCACTAAATAAATAAATCTTTCAAATTTATTTTTTTCAGTGCTGACACTATTTTATCTTCTGCATCTAAAGCTACAAGATATCCAAGTAAATGTTTGTGATAGCGTTGTTTTAGTGATTTTATCACATTTTGATCTAGTAGTTGCAATAATGGTATGTTATTATTAAGTGTTATTAAGGGGAAAAACATAAATTCGGTGTATCAGTAAAATATTCTCAGACCCATGGCAAGTTGCACAATCTACTGAGAGAAGGGCTTTTATGAGAAGGTTTTTAGTTTCCAAGTGTCGAGTTACTGGAGGTATGAATATATCATTATACCAGTCATTAAAAAGTGTATAAGTTTGTCAAGCATTTTTAGATGATTTGTAATATACTGGCAATTTCATATTTTTGAAGCAACAAAAAGATTTTCATTTCCCTCTCATCATCAAATCTAATATATGTAGCGTTTGTACCTGTAGCGTTTATGTATACCTGTAGCGTCTATGTATACCTGTAGCGTTTACGCATGGCATACCAGAATTTTTTATAATTTATAATGTAGCGTTAACGCATGGCGTAACAGAACTTTTTATAATTTGAGTTTATGTTGTTGTGAACAGCTGGTTTCACTTCTGAATTTAAATCCAATATTTAGCTTTAAAAAAATAAGTTATTTAAACAGAACAGTTGATCTAAAAAAAGTTGCTTGTATAGAGGTTGCTTATAAAGAATGTTGCTTACAGAGAGGTTGCTTATATAGAGCATTTACTGTATTATGAATTATATATAATTTATCTTGATTATGTAAGTAATATACCAGTTATTTTTTATTACGACACATTAATTTAAACTAATATAAAACTAATATAACTAATATATATTTTTATATTAGTTTAAATTAATGTGTTGTATTAAAAAATAACTGGTAGCCAAACTTTATATTTATTGATTCCATATAAAGAATAAACAAATAAATAAAAAGTAAAACAATTTATTTTAATACAGTGTAAACACTTAACTCATTTTTAGTAAAAGGCATTACCGAATGCCGACCCTAATTCAAATGGTTGATATATATATATATATATATATATATATATATATATATATATATATATATATATATATATATATATATATATATATATATATATATATATATATATATACCAGGCTTTCCCAGGAAAAGCGTGCGGTCGCACGCCTTGTTTGTCCACGCATAGAATAAATTTTTCTGACTAACTGACCACGTTTTATTATTATGCGTTTCAAGAATTCGCGCCAAAACAAAGCTAAACGAAAATACCGCAAAAATGCAAGCAATCTTAAAGTAAATAAAAGAAATCTGTTTGTGCTTTAAAATTAAAAAATTAATGTATATTATTAAAAATAAATTTATTTATTTATTTTTTTAGGGTGGTAGTTATTTTAGCTATGAAAAATCAAATCAATAAGAAAAATCAAATCAAAGAGAAAAAGATTAATGTTTAAAAAAAATAAAAGGACCTTTCAATGTAAATTTGTTTATGACTTTTATCAGTCAGTAATTCTTTAAAATTCACGATAGAACTATAAACAATTTTTAAATGTTTCGTAAATACATTTAAATGTTTAAGTGTATTGATTTAAATGTTTGAATATATTGATACGCAAGAAAACACAAAAACAATTTCTATTTATTAGTAAAATATGTTGTTGTTTTTTTTTAAACGAAAGAAAATTTTATTGTCAAACGATTGAGTTGTTTATTTTGCAATCATTAATTGACATTGTGAACGAGTGTTAATATATAATAATGTCCCGAAGGAACTGTTTTTGTAACAATGACAACAGAAGCAATGCAATTATTTTTTTAACTTCTTTCGTAATTACAAAATTATGCAATTGAATAATTTCAACGTAATAAAAGGCGAGCATTGACTCAGTATAATCAGTTTAGAATAAGTCGAGAAAGAACTTTTTTCACATTAAATTTTGTTATGTTAAAAATCTGAAATAATATATTTAATAATTAAAACAGCAACTTGTTTTCTTGTCAAAGTATTGGGGAATAAAGTCAACGCCTTTACATAAACTTTCGTAAAAACTAAAGTAAATGAAAAAGTTTAACCAAATTTGTCTAGCGTAAATAATGAATCAGTTTTTTAATACATTGTCTGATAAAGTTCGTGAATAAATTACATATCAAGTCTTTTTATTTTCGTGAAAACTTTACGACTTATTGTCGTCTTTCCCTTGACTTGTATCAAATTTTGTAGCTGAAAATAGCAACCCTTAAAAAAGCAAACAAAAACAGTATAAAAAGTTTGAAAAAAATGTTCAAGACTTTTTTTTTTTTTGTTACAAGAATTTTTTATTTTTTAATTTTTTTTTTTATTATTAAAATATTTTTCTTACAATTTCAATTTTATACTTTGTTTAGACTTTGTTTCCTTTTTTTAAT
>NC_061169.1:1904147-1947423 GCF_022113875.1 Hydra vulgaris
TGTTTACACGTTGTTTGTTAAACTAAATTTTGAAATGGACAATTTTGCGGACAAATTTAACTGGCAAAATTTTGCGAGTTAAATTTTAGTTTGCTATATGGTTTGGTAAATAAATGCGATCTTCTTTGGAGATTACAGCAAACTTCAGTTTTTAGAATAAAAAACTCAAAAGTCCAAAAAAATAAAAGTTCGAGAGTGAAAAAATATATAGCTTAAAATATTTTTTTTTAAATAGTAGCTTAAAATATTTTTTTTTCAAAAAAAAATTATTTTCATGTTTTGCATATGGATTTACAAAAAAAATATTAGCCATCACCAAATTTCGAAAAAAAGTGAAAATCGATACACCTAAATGGTGGTGGCACCCCCATTTCCGGGGTACCCGGGGGTACCACCACCCAAATTTTTTTCCTAGAATAGCCCCTGTATATATATATATATATATATATATATATATATATATATATATATATATATATATATTAGCATAAAAATATTATTACTTTTTTTAAAAGCACAAGATAGTAGTTTAGGGTGTTCTTTTTTCTTTTTTAACCAAATATCATTCAAACTTGCTAAGTTATTTTGAAGAACTTTACCATATGGATGTTTAGATGGAACACCTTTACCGAGAAGTGTTTCATACACAAGAACCAATTGAAGTGAACTTGATGGCTAAACAAATATATATTGAAATAGAAAATGTAAATGATATACTGATATATTATTAATAATAATAACAAAGAAAACAATAAATAATATAAATTTAAAAAAAAAGTTGTCATGGCAGTTGTTTTGATTTGTTAGGTTGCTGTGGCAGTTGTTCTGATTTGTCAGACATCAAAATATAATCATAGTTATTTTAGAAGCACTGTTTTTTTTTTCTGGTATCCTTGTTTATTTGTTTTTGTTTCTACTTTTTTTTCTCAATGTTATTTACATATAGAGATAAAAAGTCTTTAAAGCATTTTATAAAAAAATATTGTAAAAAAATTATCTATTGAACAACTAAACAGATTTTTCAATTAGTTCCTGTTTCAGTGTATTGGAGTGTATTAAGCAATAATCAAGTTGGTGGTTTATGTCTGTTATGTTTTTTCAAGTCTTTTCTAAATGTTTTGTCCTAGTTATACTATAAGATATCATAAACCACAATCAATTGCTTTTAAGCACATTGTTGAGATCATCTTTGGTGTTGAATTTTTTATAAGAAAAAAACATTACGCAGACCATCAATAAATAAAAACAATTTATTTATTATTTATACAAACAAACAAAAATTAAACCAAATTAAAAAAAAGCTTTGTACTTTCAGGTTTACTTAGCTATATATGCAAAACAACAGGTTCAACAATATGCAAAACAACAGGTTCAACAATATGCAGAACAACAGGTTCAACAATATGCAGAACAACAGGTTCAACAATATGCAGAACAACAGACTCAACAATAGACAGAACAAACACTTTCATTTGCATATTTTTATTATTGCTCACTTATTTCAGTTTTTTTTAAACTTGTTTAAATTTAAACAAGTCTAAATTTAAAACATATATTTTTAAAATTTTGAATTTAAATTGATTTGCTTAATTTCTCACTTAAGAACCATTTTTCTTGAAATCAAACCAATATTCTTGAACTCAAAAATGAATTTTGCAAAGTGACCTTAATTGTCTAAGTTTGTGTGTCAGAGTCATGGATGTTTATGTGTTGTCAGGGTCATGAATAATAGATTGGTGCAAATAATAGATTGTAACAACAATAGAAAATAACTCTAATAATAATAAAAATAAATAACGAAAAAAGTGCTTCTTTAATCTCTTCTAAATAATGGCAACATCTTAAACAAAAAAAAAGATTCTTTTATAGTTTTCTCTCCAGAACTACCCAGACACTATTCAGTGTCATAAATTAATTTCTAATAAATCATTACTTGCATTTTTTCAAAAAATTAGAACATTCAAGGTGTAGGGATTATCAATTTTGATAGTAGAACCCTTGTGTAAAATGGTGTCAAAAATTCTGTGTTAAAAAAACTTACTAACAAAAAATAGATTTAGAGACTTTAAATCACATTTTTTCATCTCTCAAATATCTCAACATTTTTGGGGCTCCTGAACAACAAAGACGAGAAGATGATTCAAAGCTAAAAAGAGCTTTTAAGGACTTGCAATCCCCTTTAAAAAGTTAAGGCTAATTCAGAAAAACTTGATGTTATTAAAATTTTTTCCAATATAATTATCAGAAATATTTTGTACCACAGTTTTGAAACTATTAGAAATTAGATACAGATTAGATTATACAACCATTAATTAAGCTCCAAATCTCCAAACCTAATGTAGCAACAATGTCAACTTGACATTTGTAAATATTGTTTTTCTCAACGAGATATTAATATCTGAAACAAACTGACACTGTAAAAGCAGAAAACATGTCATTTTAAAAAGTTAAATAAAATTCTCTTATTTCGAAAAACTTCTATAAAGTATATGAATAAAAATCTTAAGGCTTATAAAAATATAAAAATATAAAAATATAAAAATATAAATATAAACAACTTATAGAATCAAATTATAGAAACAGTTTTCGGAAACAAGTTATGGTCACAACTTATTGAAACAGCTTATTAAAATTTTAAAGTTCGATATGAGACTATAACAGCTTTTCACAGTTTTGTAAATATTTATCGTAGAGTGTTAAAAATATAATTATGTTTTTTGCTTTCATAATTTGTAGTTTTAAAGGGCTTCATATGATAACAATTTAAATTATTTATTTATTTTATTAAATTTTGTATTTACAAATTGAATTTTATATAAATATATATGTATTATACTAATTTATTTTATCCAAGCCATGAATAACCCATTATAGATGTATTGCATTACCTAGTGATATTATTATTTCCAATATGGAGGAAAATGTTTATCAGTTAGCTTTTGCATGATAAATCTTTTAAAGTATAAACACAAATTGCTTTATCTTGGAGTTGTTCATACATAATAATATGTTTCTGTATATACAACTTCTTAATAAAGTTTAAAATTAAATTTCTCTAGTATTTTATCTTGAAAAATGTTTTCATTAAAAGTTATAAAGAATTTCAAATAGCATTATTAAACAAATATACTTATAAAGTATAAGTATATTTGTTTACTATGTTTTATACTTATTTAGGGGCAAGTGCCCATATTTAGAACTGCATGCCTTTTAGAGCATATAATTTTAATCTAGTTCTAATAAATTTTATCTATCTGCATAAATATTTCTATTTAAATGCTGAGTACATAAAAACTTGAATATAAATGTTGCGTACCTAAGTACTTATAAATGAACTTTGTAGATAAATGTACATAAATATTTAAATTTATATAAATGATATACATAAATGAACATAAAACATACAAAATTCATTTTTATCAAGATTTACTAATATATAATAAATTATGAACAAATTTATAAACAAAAAAATTTTTTAGGTTTTTAAGACATTCAAGAACAATACTGAATGGATAAATCTTATTAAAATTTTTTCCTGCATCAAAAATATTATTTTATTTCAAATATTTATATGATATTTACATCAAATATTTAAATAAATATTTGTTATATTTATACATTATACAGTTTATGTAAATATTCTACATTACATACAAATTTAATATAACAACAGAATAATGTTGATACATTAGAGCATTATGGTTGGCTTCAAAAAAAAAATTATTAATAATAATTTCAGAAGAATCAATGACTAAAGGTTTAACTAAGCAGCATACTTAATTAGATTAAAAAAAAAGTCAAAATATTTATTATTGGTTATATAAGCATATATGCAAAATACACATACATTTATATAAAGTAAATCAAGAAACAAATTAGAAACTGCAAGATAAAATAGAAAATTTGAAAATTTTTATAATTTGCATATTCAATTATTACATTTTTTAATAACGGCTGTTAAAAAAAAAAGATGTATATTGGGGATATAAAAAATATAAATATTTTCACTCAACATATTAATTCTTTTTATATACTGATACAGAATATGTATGGACTCGAACAAAATTTGTTGTAGTATTTTGTGGTACATGTATTTTGATATGGAAATTTTGAAAACAGGCTAAGATGGACTTCTATAAATATTTTAAGTAATGTTTAGTCCAAATAAACTAACTATTTGAACCTTTTGCTGAGTACTTCTAAAAAAACATCTCTCATTTTTGATCTGAATTTTTCGTACCATCGTAAAATAGCTTCACGCCTTTTAACTTTTTCAACATGTGGCATTTTACTTTCTAATTCTATAATTGACAATAATTCAGACCAGTCATGTACATACATTACAGGGGCATTATATGTTTTAAGTAAACGGAATGGTGCACC
The DNA here is from genome assembly GCF_022113875.1 of Hydra vulgaris. Lineage (NCBI taxonomy): Eukaryota > Metazoa > Cnidaria > Hydrozoa > Anthoathecata > Hydridae > Hydra > Hydra vulgaris. Next base: position 1,908,531 of record NC_061169.1, read on the forward strand.
ATGTTTATCACTGCTAAAATCTTTTGAACACTGACCATGAGTCATTACATCTTCAATGACAGGAACACTTCCATAGGACATAGCTTCATAAATACGGTATGATTCTGAGTTAAAACCAACTGGACACAAAGTTAAATCACTCTGCTTTAATATTTTGTGGTAAAGCTCAAATGTTTCCTTAGTTTCTGCAGGTAACCATGAATAACGAACTTTAGTGTAACATAAAGTTTTTAAACGACCAACAGTTAATATATTAAAAAGTTTTGAACGAGAAGATAAGCTATGGTTACTATAAATTGTACCCAAAAAGTTACAAAAATACATTCTTTGAGAGTGTAAGTCTACATCATTCCTTTTTATAAGTGGAAACTTTCTATAAGTTGCAACACCCAATGGCCATTGATAATAAAAATAAGGAGGATAAGACAAATTAATGTCATAAACAATAAAAACAAATTTTATTTTAAGAGCCTGTTTACACAAATCAATTAACCAACTATTATTACATTGCTCATTGCCAAGCATAATAATTCCTAGATTTTGAAGCAAAGGAAACAATTTTTTATTAAGCAGGGAATTAAGCCACTTCAAACTTGCGTTGATTTTTTTTTCTTCTCTTCCATTAAGTATAACAACTAAGTCTTTTATATCTTTAGGAGCTGTTTCTGGAAGTAATGCAGGTCCAGTAAAATAAACCAACTTAACACTATTAATTTGAATAACACCTTCATCCCAAATATATTTATTACTACGTTGCACTACACCTTCTATAATGTGCGTCCAGAAATATTCTGAAATAGCAGCTTTTCCCCAAACATATACTTGTTTTTGCTCATGAATACCAGAACTTTTTAGATTTATAGAAACATGATTATTCAATATTTCTTGAGTTTTGAATTTAAAAAAACGCCATATAAGGAAATTAGAAATAAAAATGGTACAAACCAAACATAATATCTTTTTTATAAACTTCATTTTTTTGTTTTATTCTAGAAACAAAGATAACAATTGTCAAACAACTCGAAATAAATAGCATAATATAACAGTCCTAATATATATAAATATTATATAACATATATCGAAATAATAAAAATAATAATATATATATCACATATGATATATTATGTTACATTATGCGTTTAAAAATACTATTTATAAAAGTACAATATATTCGTTAAACAATGTGCTTTAGTTAGTCAAATAAATTAAAAGCAGTCAAAACATGTAAACAATAAATCATGCTTAAATTTTGTATTAAAAACCAGCAATCTTTATAAGCAGATAGATTAACATATTAAAGGGAAAATCAAAACAAAAAAATGATAAAAAAATAAATTACTTGAATTGAATTACTTTTACTTAATGAATGTATACACAATAAAATGACTAGTGTTGCGGTAGTCGTATAGTGGTAGAGCGCTTGCATCATAAGCAAAAAGTTCTGAGTTTGATACCTACCATGTCCCTGATATTACCGTGTTCAACTAGTTTCTCCGCCCAGTGGACTTTTTTGTCAAGGTTTGTGTTGCAGAGTTATAGAGGTTCAATTATAGTAGCCTCCTTGACTTCTTGGCCTTGGGGAGTGAATTAACATTAAAAATAAATAAATAAAAATAAAATTGTCATATTGCTCAATGCTTGTCTTCTTTGTTATTATCTAGGTATCGATATAATAATATTATGCATATTTTCCAAAAATGATGATGATCTAATGCAAAAAATTCACACACGCTTTAGTGTTTAACCTCACTCAAAACAAAGTAAATGTCACATTTTTTTTTTTTTTAATAATAAACAAATATAAGAATATATTAAAAAAATAAGTAATTTTTTTACTAATAAACAAATATAAAAATATAATTAAAAAAAATAAGAAAAAGATAAACCAAAAATATGAATAAAGTATAAACAACTAAAATTTTGTTTAAATTGTAAAAGCATTAATTTTTTCCAAAAAGTTGGATAAAAAAAAACTGTTTAAAAAAATTACTGTACTATATTTAAAATGGTAATTATTAATCATTTCATGCTCTGATTAGTTAGTCAAGTTAAAATAAAAAAGGTTTAAACAATTCTTTGTAAAAATAGAAGCAAAATAAAAAAAAAAAATTAAAATATTCCATTGCAACAGAAGATTTAATTTATCTTTATATCTTTTAAATGATTTTTAGAAAGACATGGAAAAATAGTTTCAAACATTTAAATTCAAAAAAGTGTGGCATAATTAGATTTAAAAAAGTGTTGCATAATTATATCTAAAAAATCTAATAATTCAATCTACAAAACATTACCTAAAAAGTAGTAAGAATTTTTAAATGTCTTATTGAGGCCTAAATTGTTTTTAACCAATAGAGTCTTTTTGGTTTTTGACCAATTAATGAGACTTTTATTTTCAACCAATTGATAATAAAAACCTATATTGAGTTTTTTTTTCCAACCTTTTCTAAAGATTTTTAATTTCAAATATCAGATAATTTAATTTTTAAATAATGATTTTTATTTTAATATTCTTTTTAACTAGTGATTTTTATTACAAAAAAAAGAAAATTTTACTTTTAAACATTTTAAAAAAGAGTTTCAGTTTTGGGAGGCACATATTTAACTTTAAAAAAAAACTCAAATTTTTGACTTGAATCTATATTGTGCCATATTGAACTTTGGCACAATAAAAATTACCAAACACATACAAAATACATACCGAAATAAACATAGTTGATAAATCTACAGAAAAATTGGTCAATCAAAAATACGCTTAAATGATAAAAGAATAGATCAAAAAATAATTTTATAAATAGTGGATATATTTTATATAGTTATCAAATCAATTAAGAAGATTCAAAAAATAAAGTCAGCTGAAAATCGATTAATATATCATATCTATCAATTAACATATCATATCAATCGATTAGCATATCATATTAAACAATTAACACATCAGTATGTTCAAAGTTCATAGATTAATTTGATATAAAAAAAGCTAAAATTGTCTAAAAAAAAAAGTTAAAAATCAAAATTGTCATATTCTACAATTTTAGAAAGTTACAATTCAGAATCAGCTTAACATCAAGTTGAAAATCAAGAGTTGCATCTTTCTAATCTTTCTAATATTAAACAAAATAAAAACACTTTAATAATGCACTTTGTTCCTATTTCATACAATTTTTAGACAAACATGATTAACTAAAGAAACAATTATATATCAAATAATGGCAAATTAATAAAAAGTAAATTTTGAATAAACTTTTTTTTTATCAAAATAAACTTCAACAACTACTAGTATATACTTTATATTATGTTGTATAATGTGTTTATTTTTAAACATAATCAGTCTCATAATGCAGTAACATAAAAAGTTAAAAGAATTGACATTTAAAAACACATTTTTTGATGACAATTAAGGTAAATATTTTTTTATAATTTTTCTTAAAAAAACTTGATAATTTTTGAAACAATAAATTGGAAAAATATCAATTTAAAACACATATCTATGATAGATAGGGGTGGGAGTTAAGGTTAGTTTTAGTCTAACTAAAAATACTTAACTAAATTTTAGACAAACTAAAACTAGTTGACTAACTTTTTAGTTAACTTAAATTAGTCGACTAACTTTTTAGTTAACTAAACTCAGTCGACTAACTTTTTAGTTAACTTAAATTAGTCGACTAACTTTTTAGTTAACTAAACTCAGTCGACTAACTTTTTAGTTAACTAAAATTAGTTAACTAACTTTTTAGTTAACTAAAATTACCCGACTAACTTTTTAGTTAACTAAATTTACGCGACTAACTTTATAGTTAACTCAAATTAGTCGACTAAATATTTAGTGTAACTAAATTTAGTAGACTAAAGCAAGACTTAGTGCTTGAAAAAAGAAATAACTCGCATAAAAATTTTACACCCGAGGAAGCTTTATTAAGGCGATAAATATTATTTTCTCATAATTCAACACTTTACTAATTGTAAATCCTAGAGCCTAGTCGAACTAAACTGTTATTCAAAAAGAAATTTTTTAAGCAAAGTTCGATTATTTTTATTTTTTTTCAGCTCGGAAACAACTGCCTATGATGTTGTTGCAACTGTTTATAAACACCCAATCAGCATGGAATGTACAAGTAAAGCCCTTTAGTCAATTAAATCAAATTTGGTACGCTTATTGAACGTTTAACTTAAATTTTTTATGTGCTGCATGCTATAGGTAGTACGCAGTAATAATCGCACATAAAAAATAATCTCCCCTGCCAAGGCCGCACCGACTGGGTTGTGGGCACCTTCCCAGGTTTACAACATTCTGTCGGTTTTGTCAGTAATTTAGAAAATTTGAGACTCGGTCGGTTAAAACTGAACTTAACTTTTAAATAAAATAAAAAAAATCCCCAATTTGGTGAGATATTTATGGTAAAAAAGATTTATTCATTTGCACCCCCCCCCTCTCTTACGCCTTTGTTGTACAGTACAGCCCTTTCCCCTCCCATATTATAGGAATGAATTCAATCTCTAATTTTTACAACAAATCTACAACTTCCCTCCCCACCCTTTCAAATATCAACCTCTCCTAACAATTGATAACCACCCCAAATACAAAAAAAAAAGTAAAAAAAAAAACAACAGAAAAACAAAATATAGTAGGTTAAAAAATACAGTAAAAAAAAATTTAGGAACAATGCAGTGGCATTCTGTTTCTTCCAAATACAGAAGATATAAAAATATTGGGTTCACTTAAAATTTAAAAATGAGCATTAAATTTCCTTCCTTTATTTTAGAATTCCCTCCTGCATTTTAGAATGCAATTTCCGCAATATAAGTTGTTGAATAGTGTATAAAATGTAATAAATAATACTTAACTGTTGAATAATGAAAACATTTATTAAGTAGCTGTGGTTGCATTAAAAACCAGGAAATTGTTTATGACATTTTAATTTTTTAGTTATTGTTGTTATTGTTCTTTATTACATTTTAAAACATCACGTTAATATTTCATAAAATTTACAAGCTAAAATTAAAAAATATAAACAATTACAAGTAAAAATATTTACTATATATATATATATATATATATATATATATATATATATATATATATATATATATATATATATATATATATATATATATATATATATATATATATATTTATATAAAGAATGCAGAAACTCATAGAAGACCACAAGGTCTTGTCGCCCAGTACCGCTGTAAAAAGACGTTTTAGCATTTTTACAAGTTAAATACTTTACGTAGTAAATAAAAAAGTAAGTGTTTTGCAATAATAAAAGAATAACAAAATTTAAATTAAAAATGATTACAAAAAAATTAGAAGTTCACAAAAAATTTCGTAAAGATTAATTTGACAGATAATATAATAGCAATATAGGCTTGCATATTGTAAATAATTGAGTTACTAATCATAACAAGAAAAATTAAACATCACAAGTGATATAAATCGATATAAATAAAAGATAAAAATAATTTTAAAAGGTTTTAAAAGTACATTTGTATATTGTTAATTTTAAAACTATTTCTTTCAACTTTTTTTAAAAGATATGTAATTCCATTCAAAAGAAAAATCAAAGTTATTTAAGACAATTTTGTTCCAAAGATACTGTCCATGAAATGATACGCAAAATTTACAATGATTAGTTTTCGAAAATGGTTGCATCAAAAAATCATCATATCGTAGATAGTATTTATTTTTTTGTTTTGTTATAAATAAACTATGAAACGGAGACGGAGATAATTTTGTTTACATTTAACAAAGAATATTATATATGTTAAGTTAATATATGTTTAAAACATTCATTTTTCTTAAGAGAGGCTTTGAATGAGTTCGTCGATCCCAAGAATCAACTAAACGTGCTATATATTTCTGATGACGATGTAGAGGATCTCGTTTTGTTTTGTTAATACTGCCCCACGCAATAATACGGCAGTGAATAAGTGAATAATATGCGGCCGTGGCGCAGTGGTTGGAGCGTTTGCTTTATAAGCGGGAGATCCAGTTTCGAAACGAGCTTTGGACATATTTCACGTCACGGTAAGGAAAGAGGCGTGAACTTCCTGGTTAAATGCAATTCCACGGTGCTCTGTGACAAGACCGTTAGGTTTTTCTGGGGCACCTTAATAAGAAAAGGAAAATAATAATAATATAGTTGCATTAAAGTGCGCTTGTTTTAACAGCTTTTTGATTTGTATAATACTCTTCTACTTTTTGAAATTTTGTTGCTTAAATTTTCGATGTGCTGTCTCCATCAGGCCTTGCGATAAAGCGTCGGGCGATGTGAATTTTACGTCGTCCAAGAGTGATTTTGCGTGTAGCTAGGGCTATTTGCGTCGAGCAAAAAATTTTTTGTTTGAGTATATTTAAAGATATTTTTGAGCGGAATTTTAATGAAGTAATTTACGATTATTTTAACATTTAATAAAGTATTTTAAAAATCGCACGAAGTTGAAATAAAAGTTTGAATTTAAAAAAATTAAATATGCTCATTATTTACAAGTAGAAAAAATTCAAAAATTCAAAAAAAGTTTAAATCTTTTAAGCTAACATTTTAATAAAATTATTCAGCAATAGCAACGTTGTCGATAAAATTGAACAAAAATACTTTATTTTAGTTTTAGATTTTAAACTTAAATAATTTTTTTTGCGGGGGTTTGATAGGTTTTAAAATTATTCCATAGATTTAAATATATTTATTAACTGTTAGACGTATTTAAAGTATTTAAGAGTAATTTCGAGGAAACATTTTAAAAATTGGTGAGGGCAAATAAAAAAAAAAAAGGATTAATATTAAAACGTATTCTACTTGATTCAATAAAAAAGTACAGTTATTAAAATTTTTGTCAAAAAAATTACTTAAATAATAATGATCGCTTTTATGTTAAAAGTTACCGAAACTCAACAAAGCGTGCTCAAGAACAGCTGCTGAAAAATAGAACGTCAATAAATAGTTTTTCAAATAATTTTTAAGAATAATTTTTAAGAATAATTTTTTCGCTGAAATATTTCTTTTATACCTATAAGATTTTTATTCTAACATTTTATTTTATTTTACTAGAAATAAAATTCCTTGTTAACATTAAAAATCTATTCAAAACGTTCGTTTAAGTTTTTTATTAATACGAGTGATTGTGCTTATCAACCGCTTTATGAAAATAAATAAAAATAAATAAATAAATATTATATAAAATCGCTTGAAAAATATTAGCTATTGCACAGTTTTTAATTGTACAATATTAAAATTTCCAGTTTATTACTCGCTGACTTTTTAAAAAGAAAAAATAATTATTTGAAAAACTTTAAATTACATATTTAAGAAAAAAAAATCAAATATTAGCATATTTTATAATCTTTTTTAAATTTAAGTTATAATGTTTTTGATTCGTTTAGTATAGACAAAACGTGACAAGCATCGAGAAAATAAACAAATGTTTTTACATTTTAAAAAACGAAACATTCCAAAACATTTTTAAATAATAACATTTCTACATAAACAATTTAAAGTAGTTTTGCGGTAATTAAGTAAATTGGTGCAGTTAATGTCGATAAATATGAAAAGCAAATAAAAAGAATTTAATGACGTCAAAAATCACGTCGTGCTTATGCGTCGCGCAGTTCTTATTCATCGCAAGGCCTGCTCCATGTAAGATTTTTATCAATATATAGTCCTAAAAACTGAGTAGTTTTTACTCTTTTTACTTGAATACTATCAATGAATATAGATTACGTTTCGTCTGGTATTAGTTTTTTTTTGGAAAGTGGGTGAAATTGAGTTCAGTTAGTTTTGTCAATAATTACTGAAAATTTATTTACTTTGAACCAGTAAGAAACTTTATTTTTTCTTCTAAGTTCATAGTTTCAAATAAGTTCTAAATTCATAATTTAAAATAATATAGTAATGTTGCTATGGGATAAAAATAAATTTGTGCCGTCTGCAAACATTATTGTCCTCAGGCTGGATGCTTTATGGAGATCATTGACATATATAAGAAATAGAAGAAGTTCAAGTATAGAACCTTGTGACACGCCACAAGTAACGTTTAGTAACTTTTTTGGTGATTCGACTCGACTCCTATGATTCCATATAATTCGAGCTTTATAATAAGAATTTGATGGTCAATAGTATCAAAAGCTTTTGATAAATCAATAAAAACTCCTAATGTATATTCAAATTTATTGAACGCATCGTTAATACTACGTGTAAACTGAAGTTTTCCATGCTCTGTGGATTTTTTTTTTTTTGAAACCATGTTGATTATTAAATAAAATATTATTTACAGAAAAATGAGTGTTGATTTTGTTTTATAAGATTCTCTCTAAAATATTTGAAAATACAGAAAGAACAGATGTAGGGCGATAGTTATTTACATTAGTTGCATCCTTTTTTAAGAGAATGATTAAAAATATCGTTCCTTATGATATTGTCAATTAATGAAGTCGTTGATTCAGTAATTCTTGTCGGTTTATTATCGGAAACGCTCCGTTTTTAAATAAGTCATTTGAAGTTGTATTTGACGTGATACTGTCAACAATCCAATAAATCTCCATTTAAATAGTTTAATTTTTTTTTTGTGGTTACTTTCTTTAAAAATAACTTCATTTTAAAAAGTATTAAAATAATTCATTACACCAGTTGGTGGGCGATAGCAGCAACTCAAAATAATATTTTTATTTTATTTTAGTTAATATTTGAATTGTTAAAACTACTTGAAAAATGCAATACGCCCTTAAAAATACATGTAAAACCGGGTCAAAACAATTATCAATTAAAATTCAATAACTGTTTTTATATTTTTTCATTAGATAGATGTTAAAAAAAAAATACTGAAGAATATGTAAATAAATATTTAAAAAAAAAAAATCATACAATCAAAATAATAAAGGTAAAAAAAAAGTATGCGGTTTTAGGCAACATTATGATAAAACCGCACACTCGAGAATATTAAAACCACACTTTAATTTTTTTAATTCTCAATTTTTTCTTTACCATTTTTTTTAAACACATTTATAATTTAAAAAACTACATTAATTTTTACAACTTTGCGACAAAAAAAAATCAGTTTCACACAAAAGAGTTCGAATACTAAATTTAATAATATTTACTTAAGTCTTAAGTAAATATTAAGTTAAGAACAATAAAATATATTTAAAAAAATTAATGCAAGAAAAAGCATCAGTATTAAATTTAAACTAAATTAAAAAATTCCAAATTTTCGTACAAAAACATCAACATTTGAAAACATTCAGTTGTCATTCTGTTTCGCTTTGCATACAAATTGTTTAATGAAAGTCAGAGAAAAGGCGTTCACTTGGTGCACTGGTTGCAGGCGTACATAAAATCATTGTTGAAATACAATACAATATTGGAAATACATCTTGATTTTAATGCCAAAAGTGTAAAACATTTTGCTCATTTACTGACAATTTTCTGTAACCACTAATTTCTTTTTTTAAATCCAACCTTTTTATTTTGTCACTATCATTTCCAGAATCATAATCTTCATCATCAAATGATAACTTAAATTTTTTTGATTTGATTGTCACCTTTTTAACTGGAATTATATCACAAAGTTTTTTTGTCAAATAAAAATCCGACAAAAATTCCATAACGCATTTGAAATACTTTTTTTTTTGTACTTTTCAAAAAATTGAAAACTTTTATAATTTGGATCCAAAAAAGTAGCACATAATAAAAACGAATTATTTTCTAATTCGTATGAATCTTTGTATGTTTGTAAAGATTCTAATAAATGCAATTTTAATAGCACAATTAAAGGAGGGGTATCACTTTTTTTTTTATTTAGTTGCTTCTCAAGGTACTTTATACTTGGAATAATTAAAGAACATGTTGCATAAGTATCGCCCGAAAGTAAAACACTTACTTGATTAAAGCTTACTAATGCTTTTACCGTTTCTTTTAAGTTAACTATTTCATCTTCATCGAGCAAATTTTTTCTCATATCTTTGTATTGTTGCTTTGAATTAAAAATATCTTTTACGTAGGAGTGAAGTTTAAGCATTCTTTCAGCCATAAGAAACGTGGAGCGCCAACAAGTTTTCACATCTTGAATCAAATGAAGGATGTGATTTCTTTCGACACCTTGTTGTATTTGACTTTCTTCTAATAAATCATTAAGTTGAGAAAAATGATTGAAAGATGTAACAATTTTTCAGCACTTTGTTAATGTTTTTGCAATAAAAAAGAATTTCGACCAGCTATCGTTTTCACCTTCTTCAACTAAATCTATGACATTTTTTACTACTAATTGCAAAACATGCCCCATACATCGTATTGGTTGAATGTTTAAACTAACTTTTAAAGAACTGAGACAGTTACGTACGTTGGTGGCATTGTCGGATACTACACTCATTATTTTATCATCTACCTTGAATTTTTCTAAAATTTTCAGCAAAGCGTCTTTCAAATTATCTGCATCATGGCGCCCATTAAGATATGCAAATCCCAAACAAAAACTGATAAAATTGTTTTTTTCAGAAATAAAATGTTCAGTTGCAGATATTTAACTATAGTTTTGACAGGACGTCCACCCATCGGTAGTAATAGATAAAAATTTAATTGACAATAATTTAGACTTCAAAAGTTCAATTTTTTCTCGATATAAATCTGTTAAAAGAGATCTTAATTTTTTTCGGCTAGGCACTTTGTACTTTGGATTTAAGCAAAAAATAAAATCTTTAAAGGCATTACTTTCTACCAATATAAATGGAAGACAACAGGCAATAATGAATATTAAAAGATTTCTATCAATCTTATCACTATTTTCTTTTGACAAACCACTCATGTTTCGTTTTTTCTTCCGGGTTATTATTTCGTGATCATGTTTAAGATGGTAATCTAGTATACTTTTTGATGTTTTACTTGAGTACTTTTTAGGTCTGTTACAATTACATTCATTGCAAACCCATTTCGATGTTTCCTTCTCAATTGAGTAATATTCGTATGTAGTTTTAGTTGCTTCCTCAATGAACTGTGTATCAAGTTCAATTTCTTTTTGACTTGATGAAAAAATTAAACTGGTTTCGCCATCGTTATAATTCGCAGGGTTATGTTCATCTATAATCTTTCTTTTTTCAAACCTTTTCTTTAAATCGGATGTTGAAGTGGTATTTTCAATAGGAGAAATCGTATTATTGTTAGACATAATTTAAAAATTGAATTTCTCAAAAAATGTTGATAGATATTGTTCAGAACTATTTATCTAGTATAGAGCAGGAAACCACTTTGAGGTTTCAATTAAGACATTCCATAAAAAAATTTGTTTTTAGAAATTTAATAAATTTATGACAACTCAATTTTAATTTGACAATTAAATTTTTATTATGACAATTAAATTAAAATTTGAGAAATTTTAAAAACGAAATACAATTTGTGAAAAATAGGTAATAAAAAAGATTGTTTGTACATGTATTGCCCCAAATGTTCTATTTATGAATAAAATAATATTTAGTTTTTTATCAGATTAGCTTGCAGTTATTAACAGCTGATATTTTATACATAACCAATGACGGATTATAGCATTTCAGACCATAGGCAGAGATGATTAGAGGGTCTAATTTGACGACAACTGAGGTGTTTTTTTAAAAAACTTTTTTTATTATTCGCAATTTTTGGTAGTTTTGCCCTCCTTCTCCACCAAAATGTCATGTCATGACCTATAAAATTATGCAGATCTTTACCAAAAAAACTATAATTCAATGTTTTCAAATTGTATTTACTGTTTAAATTAATTATTAAACAACTTTAATTAAACAAAATCAGTTTCATTTTATTAACTTTAATACAGTATATTTTACATATTTATTTCAGATTTAAAATACTGGTCTCTTTTTTAGGCGAGTCTTAGGGATCTGCCTAGTTTCCCTAATGGGTAGTCCGCTACTGTACCAAATACATATTTAGTTAATATTATGTTTAAAAACATTTAAAAAAAAAAAGAGAATAATTTAACAAGATATATATATTCAATTAAACAATAAAATTATAATGAAAAAATTTGATTGCCTTAATTTTACAATTTAATAGTCGTCACAATAATTATTGGAGGTGTCAAATAAAGAAAATCCAAATATGCTCATATGCTCATAACATAACTTTGAAAAAACATTTATTTATTATATAATAGGTTCACATAATTTTTTTTTTATAATATATAATTCACTTTAATTTAAAACCTGAAAAACTCAAATGGCAAATGAAAAATACTTGGCGATCTAACCTTCATCTAACTTCACAACTAACACATAAAAAGGTTTATAAAAATTATTTTTTCGTAAGAGTCCGTAAGAGGGAGTAAGAGTCCGTAAGAGGAAGTAATTTAAATGAAGCAATTGTAAAAACAACTTAAGTAAATTTTTTAAATGTATCGCATTCAGATATTTCATTTTAAAATTTGTTTGAACTACCTCTGAAATTTACTAGGCCGGCACGTAAAATTACGTGTTACCTAACACGTAAATTTACCAACTGACTGTTCTGCAAAACTACATTTGCCGACTTACTTATCTAAAATCAAATTTTTTTTTTTTCATTCAACTACTGAAGGCCGAGAAGGCCTCTACAGATGAGGAGGCTACTTAATAGTGGTTATAACCCTCTCTTGACTCTATAACTCCAAAACACGAACCTTGGCAAACGTGGCTGCGTGGAGAAACAAGTTCAGCGCGGTATTACTAGGGACTTGGTGGGGTTGAACTTGGAACCTCTTGCTTATGAAGCGAGCATTTTACTACTACACCACTACCGTATCATTGATTTACAAATTGGCTTACTAAATGGGCTAAATGTTGATTGGTGGGATATCACACTCAAAACCAACCACCCCATCCCCTGACTCCTTTGCAGTGGCCTTGGTAGCTTGTTCAATTCTAAAGATATTTAAGTTTTACCCTGTATAGTTTTTGGAGTTTTTATGAAATATTTTCCTAAAGTATCTCGTTAAACCTTTGGCACTGAAAATTAAAAAAAAATTATTTTGAAATTTTTTTATTTTTGCGGTATTATGCAGTAAAAAGATCATGCATTAGCAAACTTATTCAAAAATTCTAATAGAAATGATATCATGAACCCAAACTATTTATGTTGTATATTTATAAATTTCTTTAATTAGACTAAAAACTTAGTCGGTTAATTTTAGTTAACTAAGAAGTTAGTAGGAGTAATTTTAGTTAGCTAAAAAGTTAGTCGAGTAATTTTAGTTAGCTAAAAAGTTAGTCGGGTAATTTTAGTTAACTAAAAGTTAGTCGGGTAATTTTAGTTAACTAAAAAGTTAGTCTGGTAATTTAAGTTAACTAAAATGTTACTCGGGTAATTTTGGTCAACTAAAAAGTTAGTCGACTAATTTTAGTTAACTAAAAAGTTAGTTGGGTAATTTTAGTTAACTAAAAAGTTTGTTGACTGATTTTAGTTAACTAAAAAGTTAGTAGACTAATTTAAGTTAACTAAAATGTTAGTCGGGTAATTTTAGTTAACTAAAAAATTAGTCGACTTATTTTAGTTAACTAAAAAGTTAGTCGACTAATTTTAGTTACGGTATTTTTAGTTTAGTTAGTTACAATTTTTAGTTTTGGTCACAACACTATGATAGAGGGACATGTTTTATGTAATGAATTAGTTAGCAGACAATTTAAAAAAGAACACTTTAACAAAAATTAAAGTAAAAAACTATTTTACATTTATTTGAAACTAAATTTTACATTCAATGTTTTACTATTTTATTTAAAAAATTTCTAATTTTAATAGACTTTAAAAAATTTAATTTAGTTTTGAAGGAATGTAAAATTTGTTTAATTATTTAAAATTAGAGTTTTTTAAAAAAACAATTTGTTTTTTTAAAAAACTCTAAGTTGCCGTTTTTTTTACAGCCAAATATTTTCTGAATAAATAAGCAAAGTTAAAAGATAATTTAAATATTAAAAAAATAAAAGTTTTTACTTAACTGAAGGCTTTCAACGTTTTTATTTTTAAAAAAGTTTTTGCTTCACTTTACACTTTTGACATTTACAAAAAAAGTGAACTTGCATAACTTATCTTAACAAAGCCTGTCAAAGATTTTTTTTGTTGGCAAATTTAATTCCATTACTTTATCTCTAAAATATTAAATAAAATTTGTAAAAAAGTAAAAATAAATTTAGTTTTATTTAAGAAGTATTTTATAAAATATGTTTAAACGCTTGCAAAAGTCACCTTTTAGGGCAACCTAATTGAATCAAGGAAATGTTTTTAGTCGCCCTTCACAAAATTTGGTCGATTAGTGCCTGCGGGCGACTACGAGTGTACACCTCTGATATATTTGATACATTAAAGCAACCTTATACAATATTTCAATATTTACCACGACATAAGCAAAGTCAAATGCATTAAATCATTATATCCCGCTCCTGCACGTGCACAACCATCAGTCAGTGGTCTTTGAAGTTTTTTCCATTGCAATTTGGCAACAGCAATCATTAAATGTTAATATATAATTAATCATTAAATAATCATTATGTTTTTAAAATTTTTTAGGTAATCGTGTGGCAGATGATTGGAGTACATTACCACCTGATATTATTACCTTTAATAGAGATGTACCAGAAAGTGTTTAAATATTTAAAATAATTAATTTTTTAAAAACATCCCTAAACTTTATTGATAATTTTTTTATAGCAATATTGTTTAATTTAAGGATATTAGGTCTTCAAATAACTTTTAATGTAGTTTCAAATTTAAATTAAATATAATGCGGTACATTGAAATATGCAACTGATGTAATTTAACTTTTAACGATGTAAATATGAATATTGAGTAAATATACATTAACTTAGGCTACACTTTTTATGATGGACCATTTTAAATTGGGTGTTATTTTTGATTTATTTTGTATATCCCATAGATATTTTGAAAGCGTGGTTGCGTTTGCGAGTTTTTTGTTTTTGAAGGATTGCTTGTGATTTGCCTATCTAGTTTTCCACATGCCCTCTTTTGAACCAATGTGCGTTTTGTTGGCTGTGTTTGGGAATGATGAAATGCACTTTTATTACATTTTATTACATTTGTTTTTTTGCAATTTCTGTTCATAGGGTAGATTTCGCTTAGTTTACGATTGCAAGCTAAGGTGGCCGTTTAGTTCATTGAAATAATTTTATCATTATGGTTCTTTATAATTTTTGCTATGTTGCTTGTGCAGCTGTAGCTTACTGTATTACGGTTAAATAGTTTATGAAACGGATTTGGTTTTGAAAAATGTTTGTCAATTAATTGCATTTTTATTGTATGGTGGGTTAAACCAGATTATATTTCTTTTTCTTTTACGATTAGGGGTTACTTTGGTATTAATTTTAGGGTTGTATTCAAAACTAAAATCTTTGAACCCATTTCTTTTTAGGGCTTCGTTGTATTCTACCTTTGCCGAGTTGAATATTTTTTTGTCAGAAGAATATTGGGATAACCAATAGTTAGTAGCAATTAGAATTTGTTTATTATTTGTGGGGGGTGGTTGGACTCGGTATGGATGTAAAGTAGGTTGGTATTTGGTTTTTTGAAAGTATGATATGAGTCTTTTTCAAGGTTTTTTTTTTTTTTTTTTTTTTTTTACTTCACCTCCTCAAGGCCGAGAAGGCCACTACAGACGAGGAGGCTACTTATTTTGTGGCTATAACCCTCTCTCAACTCTATAACTTCGAAACATGAACCTTGTCGAACAAGGCCGCTGCGCGGAGAAACAAGTTGAAGAAAAGGTTAAATGTTACATCTTTTAAGTAACGAAGTTAGCAATTGTTAGGTTTGTCATAATTTCTATTTGGAAGCCGATTTTTAAAAAAATTTGCAATATTTATTCAGATTCTATTTATCTGCCGCACAGATATATAGAATCAATTTAGTAATTTAAGAAATTTAGAAAGATAAAATCATAAGTAAAATTAATAAAATTAAAAAAAACTTTCACTAAATTCAAAAAAAAACTAAAGAACAACATATTGAACATAAAATCAAATCTCAATATCATAATATTTGCAGACAAAACCAGCAATATTTATGAACCCCCAAAGACCACGTTAAACTACTGAAAGGAAATATCACAAATTCATATAAAAAAGCACCAAAAGTAAAATATATAAAACTTGAAAATGCAATAAACCTTGCAAAACCTTGAAGCAAAAAACATAGCAAAAACAAATATATCTAATAAATCTAAAATAATCATCAAATCAGAAGCGTTCATCGCATTGAAGGACCGTAAAATTAATTTACAAAGCCAAATCCCTGCTGCCTAATAAATTCAGCAGAGGGCCAATTTGGCATTGTAAGCAAAACCTATTTAAATAAGATCAATAAACGGAAAAAAAATACATTAAAATTAAACCAGTGGAAAAATACAGCTGAAGTCATCAAATGGTTCAAAAATATAGAAGAAAAGAAACACTGCAATTTTACCCAACTCAATATCACTGAATTTTACTCCTCTATCACACCTACAATTCTAAAAAATGCACTAACATTTGCAAAAGAAGTCATGGAAATTAGCGAAGAAGAAATCAGAACAATTATCCATTGCAGAAAGTCTCTAACAACGTCTTCAAAAAAGTCAACTAACGACTGCTTCAACGTCACAATGGATTGCAATGATGGAGCTGAGGTTTGCTGGTCGGTCTGTATATATTAAACTCATTATCATAAACTGTTACCAACAGCAATATGGGCCTCTACCGGGACGACAGGCTGATAATAATGTGTAAAAAATCTGCCGCACAGATAGATAGAATCCGAAAAAATATAATTTTTTTTAAAAAAAATCTAAAAGTAAGCTAAAGCTGCACAAGCAACAATTATAAAGAACCATAATGATAAAATTATTTTGATGAACTAAACGGCCACTTAAGCTTGCAATTGTAAACTAAACGAAATCTACCCTATGAACAGAAATTGCAAAAAAACAAATGCAATTTATAAGAGGATTGCATCATTCCTAAACACAGCCGAAAAAACATACATTGGTTCAAAAGAGGGCATGTGGAAAACTAGATCGGCAAATAACAAGCAATTCTTCAAAAACAAAAAACTCGCAAACGCAACCATTTCAAAATATCTTTGATATACAAAATAAATCAAAAATAACACCCAATTTAAAATGGTCCATCATAAAAAGTGCCTTCGCCTACAACAACATTACCAAAAAATGCCTATTATGCTTATACGAAAAACTATTAATTTTATTGCATCAAAATCCTAAAGATTTTTATTTTAACAAAAAAAACGAATTAATATCCAAATGTCACCATGAGAACAAGTTTTTGTTGGACAACCACAAACCAAAAGATCTGATTTTTCTGAATGTATATATATTTATACACACACATATATATTCCCCAAATTTAAAGATGTATTATAATTTAAAGAAACCTTTTTATCAAATTCTTTCCAGAGATCAGGATAAACTTTTAACACCATACTCAATATTTTATGATCTAAATATTTATAAAGAAAAATAAACTATAGAATTTAAAAACCTAATATCCTAAATTTATATTTTACATGTGCCTATACGGCAATCATCAGCCATTGAATACAAAATCAAAAACAAAACAAAATATATATATATATATATATATATATATATATATATATATATATATATATATAGAAAAAAAAAAATATATATATATATACATATACATATACATATATACATATACATATACATATATATATATATATATATATATATATATATATATATATATATATATATATATATATATATATATATATATATATATATATATATATATATATATATATATATATATATATATATATATATATATATATATATATATATATATATATATATCGCTAAGTTAAACTTAAACTAGGAAAAAAGTTAAAAAAAAACTAACGAAAAAAAAAAAATTCCTAATGTAAAAAATTATTTACGTAAAAGAAATTATATAAGCACTGAAATAAAAATTAAAAATAAAAACTTAAACTCAAAGCGAAACTTTTTGTTACCTTTTTAATTACTTTTGAAATAAATCTTTTTAAACGTTTTATTAAAGTTACGCAAAACCTTTTTAAATTAAGTGGCAAATTACTAAATTTATCAAATGAACAAATTTTATCAAATTTATTAAAAAGTATTGTATTTAATATTTTTAAATTGTAAACATTTTTTCAAGAAAATTGCAAAAAAAAATTTATTTAAAAAAATAACTTAGTGCTCTAATTAGTCTAATTGAAAAAAAAAATGTTTCCAACTCTATTTGTAAAAAAAAGGAAAAAAATAAATAAATAAAATGCGCCTGCGATTTAAATAAAATAAACTACTAACAAGCAATTTAATTTAATTTTAATTTGAGCATTACAACTTTATTAATGAGCGCTTTAAATAACAAATTTAAAAATTATTATAAATGATTATGTCATTCATTCTTATCATGAAAAAAAAAAAAAAAAATTTCAAAAATAAAATGATTGTTTTTAAAAGATTTTAAAAAATTGTTTGTTTAATTATAAAAATTAATCTTATGAACATTACAAAATACATGCTTATATAAGTAAATAAATTTATTTTATATTCTTGTATAATTCACATTAAAAAGCTAAATGTAAATGTGTAAAAGCTAGTAGTCGCAAAAGGTTTAGAACTTATTTGTAAATTAAAGTAACTTTAAAAAAATCTTTCCAAAATTAATGCTTTAAAAGATTTTTAGGAAGACATGAGAAAATAGTTTCAAACATTTATATTTATCATAAAAAATACTTTCCTACATAAAAAAAACTTATATATAAAATTTTTAATAATTTACACGTGTTTATGTAAACAGTGTTTATGTTAACAAGTGTTTATGTTTACTTTAAAAAAATCTTTCTAAAATTAATGCTTTAAAAGATTTCATTAAAAAAAGAATTAGTTACATGGTTTTAATTTGAAGCCTTCACTTAAAATAAAAACTTTAGAAAAAAGATCAACAATTAAAGGTTATTCAACGTAACACTTTTAATTGCATTTAAATTGTTAAAACATCAAAATAACCGTGGTCAAGTTGTAAAGAAAAGTGTGGTCAGTTACAGAGTGCGATCCCACCTCATTCCTGTCCAAGCCTGTATTTTCTATTATTAGTATAATCTTAAAAACATTTTACTTAATTGTTTGATATTTCATGATGCCACAATTAATAATGACCAATATTTGTAAGATTATTTTTTATAAATAATTGCCTGTTTAACATTATACATTGACTAAAGTTTATTTAAATAATTTTTAAACAACATAACATACTAACAGTCAGGTTATATGTTAGTTTTGTGTTTCACATCCTATTATAAATATTTTTATTAAACTTTACTTTCTCTATAGTGATGTGGTCAACACAGCTAGAAAACCAATCACGTATACAAATTTACTTAATAGTTAACTTTTTTTCTTTTAATTGTGAACTGTTTTAAATTGGCACAACAAATACATTGTTTTATTTTTATTATATAATAATATAATATTGATTATAACATATGACATAGCCACGACAGTTGTTGCAACTACTGCAACAGTAAACAGTAGTAATTACAGCAATAACATCAATAGCAGTAAAAATAGCAGGGTGGGGCAGAAAATTTCACAAAATTTTGATTGTCGCAAATTTGATTGTCAAAAATGTAAAAAATGAAATAGTGTCACAAATCATTGCATTATTGATTGTTGAATAACAGAATAAGGAATAATGTTGCAAATGAATTTAATGAACAGTGTCAAAAATTAAAAAAGGAATAATGTCCTAGAGGAGATTAATGAATAGTAACAAAAATAAAAATAATAATAACTATAAATGTGTGTTTAGATAATATGTCTGAAGTCACAAGGCCGTAGACAACTTTTTTTCATGTTTGAGTTAAGCAACTTTGAAACATGAGGAAAACTCTATATTTAAGAATGTTTGTATATATGAGGAATGAGAGTGCTATGCAAAAAATTGCACTGATTGGAGACTGGAAACAACAAAAACCCTTAAATATTTGCCTCCTCCCCAGCCCTAAATGAGACGGCAATGAGTCAAATTTGTTATTTTTTTTTTAATCTTAAACTTAATTTACATTTATCAACAAATTTCAAATTTGATTCAATAATCACTCATTTTAAGGTTTTTGTTGTTCCCAGTTTCTAATCAGTGCAATTTTTTGCATAGCATCCTCATTCCTCATATATACTAGCAGTAAGCAACCCGTAATACGCGTTGTTAGTAAATAAAATTTAAAAAAAAAAACGCGTATAGAAAAGCCTAGAAACTACTTTAAAATAGAAAAGCCTAGAAAATGACGTAACTCGACTAATAATAATATTAAATTAGCATATTCATATTATCAGATGAACATACTTAAATATGGAGCTTTCTTTATTTTTTAAAATTACTAAGCTCAAACATCAAAAAAAGTTGTCTACGGCCTTGAGTCATACTGAAACAGTCTGCTACCAGGGGTTTAAGTACCAATTACTTTATAGCCTGCTGTCGCAAAGGAATTTCGCAATATCAATAGAGTGTTTAGGGTAAGGAAGCAATCTTTTTTTTCATTATTCTTTTTTTTTGTTTTTTTTTTCCTGTTAAAGCCATATGCTATAAAGATAAGCAAAAGGAGTAAGCAATTGCTGAAATTAACTATTTCCGACACTATTCTTTTTTTTTTTGCGACATTAGGCCTTTTTAATATATTTGACACTCTTTTAAGTATAACCTGATGTTTGCTTTTAAACTGATTATTTTTTCAGCAGATATTTTGGATTTTGAAATACTTGATTTGCTCAGAATACATTTTTTTTTTTACATTAAGGAATTCAAAAAGTGTTTTTGCTTTCTCCACATGTTTTGCACATATTATGTTTTAGCTGTAATTTAGCTGTAATTCAATTACAGCTAAATTACAGTCGGTTTTTTAACAATTTATTGAACTTGTTCAGTCAATTATTGTCGGTTTTTTAACAATTTACTGAACTTGTTTAGTCAGTTTAAATTATGGTTTTTCATAATATTGTTGTTAAAAATTCATGAACAGTCAAGGCAAAACTTTAGTTGTTATAACATTAACATTGTTCGTAAACATTCACAATTTTATGTAAAAGTTGAGTATTAAAAATATGCAAAATGTAGTTTTTTGTGATTTTATAATAGAAAACTAATTTTTAAAGCAAACAGCAAGTATGCAATTACGATGTTATCATCAAAGTTATTTTAGTTGTTAAGAAGTAATAAAAAACTGCATCTTTCAATAATGACCTTGTTAAAACAATCTTTTTATCTAAATACACAAGGTAATTTGGTTAATTGTAGCCTAGTTTTGAAAGTAAACTGTTTGTTATAAAAGTTAATAATAAAATTAGTATTAATATAATTAAATTGAAACAGTTTGTATTACGTTATGATGATTTAATTAATTTCAAACCAGAGTTTTATTTATTTATTAACATAACGTATAATAAAAGAAGATAAAAAAAAAAGCGGCATTTTGGAGAAAACAAAAAAATATATTAAAGTTGAAACAAAATGAGCAAAGAATTTAGACTCTGAATAGTAAGAATACTAACTGAAATACAAAATATAAAACTTGACTAAAATATCCAATCCATAAACCTTTTTTAAAAAGCTCTCTGTATGTGTTAATTATATTGTTGACATTTACTTTAAAACAGGAAATATTTGTTTAAGTATTATAAAAAATCTGTTATTATATCTTTGTATTTGTAATGGGGCTGTCCTTTAATTACGTCAACAAAATAGGGGAGGGGTATTTTTTAGACAATTGTTGACAAGGGGGAGGGGGGAAGGTTATAAAAAAAATGAAATCAACATTTTATATTTTTTTGAACATTTTACTTTTAATTTTAAAATTAGGCAGCATTTGCAGTCCTGTGTTAAATAGTCGCTCAACCTTCAGTATTAAAATGACTATCCTTTAACATATATTCCTACTTTTTAAAAACCTTCTTTTTTTTTTTTTTTTTTTTTTTTTTTTTAACATCTTCGCTTCCAACAAGGCTGCAAGCAACCACTAATTAGTATTGGAAGTTACTGGAAGAGAAAAGATGAAGATTGTAGAGCAAAATAAGATAAGACTTAAAATATTGCAAATTATATGAATCAGGAAAGCAAGATTAAGGAAGCGAATTCCAAAGAACTGATGTTCGAGGAAAAAAAATTAGATGAATAAGAGTTTTTGGAGCACTTAGGAACAGTAACAGAAAAAGAATAAGACTTAATTGAATGACGAGCAACATGAGAATGAATTTTAGTAGATGGCACAAGAGACGCTAGCTCTTTAGAGCAGTGCCCATTATAGTATTTGTAGAAAAGAGAAAGAGAAGCAACATTACGACGATATGACAGATGTTGAAGGTTGAAGGTTAACCTTCAACTTTAAAAAGACCCGACATACAGAACTAAATAACTACACACAAGACTTCAAAGTTATTGTTGTTTCAGTCTGCTTTGCATTCAAAAAAGATTCATGTAAGTACATTGTCTACATTACATTGTTTAAACGTTTATACAAGGGGTACAACCTGCAACTCGCAAACCTCTTGTGATTTTTAGATGTCAAGATGAAGCTCTTCAGCTGCATCTTGACATCGCACAAATATAAGTATAATCAGAGATGTGGTGTCCCAAATGGGCTCAGGTTTTATATCTCTGTTTTTTACTGGTCTCTAGTGTCCAAAAACTCTGAACATGTTGGTTGATTCATGATCTGCTAAATAAAAAAAACTCATGAAAATTAATGACTTGGAACATATTGTTTTTAAGCCCGGAGTCATAAAGTCCTAGCCACCATTATACCTAAAGACCCCGGGTTTAATAAGAGATTGTCCCTCTAAGTAAAAGTCACTAATAGTAATCCATAAGCGTTTTTATATTATGAGAGCTCCTGGATAACAAAAAATAGGAAGATGTATTCTTTTTGTGATATTCAAATCTGGAGTCCTTTTCGGGACTCCGCATCCTAAATATAATATTAAAATAAAGATGTTGGTAGCTCTTTATAAAATAAAAAACAATGTATACTGTAACTTTTAGCTCTTCCGTCTCAAAAGATTGCCAATCCCTGGTTTATACAATTTGTTAAATGCTTTTTTTGTTATTCTAGACTCTATTAAAAATAATTGGCTTTCACTGTAAATTTTTTATTAGGTCTAATGTTAAATTAAGGAGAATTTTATTAATTTGAAATATGATTATAATTTAAATGTGTAAACGTATCTGTGAACCCTTAATTCTTTTTTTTCTAAAGAGTAATTCTTTGCATTTTTAAACTGGAATTATGTTTAAAAGTTAAAAATTTACTTTTTTTTTCTTTACCTTTCACTTTAATTCACTTTATGTTCAGAGCAAGCATTTGTAATTTTAAAGGGATCCCTAAGTGCTATAAAGATATGATCTCATATGAAAGAGCATTTAAAAAAAAAAAGTTTGATGTATATTACTTTTTCTAAAACGTAATAATGAACACACACTAACAAATTTAATTTTCAAAAAAACGCTTTTCTTCAATTAAAAAATTGCGTCTTGTCCAAAGTTTATTGACTCTACTGCCTCAAAAAACTAACGTTTGTGCGTCAAATTAAACAAAGTAGACAAAATGTCATTATTGCAAACTTATTAGTTGGTAATTAAATTTAAAAGTAAAGTCGTTTTTTTTCAACTAACACATAATTACTTACAAGAATAAGTTTTGTAGCATTTTGTGAAAATATATTTGTATATTAAAAATTTTTTTATAATTTTAATTTATATATTTGTGTTATAAGGGCAATTCCACGGCCAAAAATGAATAGAAGTCAAATTTTAAACTCTTTTTAGTCAGTTAAAAACAAATGAATATTGACTTAGACACATGAAAGTTTATTTAAAATATTTCCTTAGTAGAAAAATAAAGTTATTTCAGTAATTTTTATGGTTTCAAAAGTGACAGTTACTCTCATTTTTGCTTGATAAAAAAAATAATTATTGTAAAATGTTTTAGTTAAATTAACATTTATGTTAATTTTGCTATATTTTTTTTGGTTCAAATTGATAAGGTTAAATAGACATTTTATTAGAAATTAAACTAAGACAGGGCTTGAATTAACGCAAAAAAATCAAATCGCGAAAAAAAAAATTTTTTTTTGCTCTTCCGCCTCCCCCCTCTCTCTTATAGCTCGAGCCGATGTGCGGTACTGAGGGGAAAAAATTATCGTCAATAAATCAAAAAACATCGTCAAAAACTTAATAAAAAATTAGATACCACGTTTTTTATAATTTATTGTTTCTTGAATAAAGGACTAATAAAAGTTTAAATATAATTAAGTTTTTCATTTAAACGGTTGATGTTTTTATTCAATTTTTCTATTTCAAGTTTTCCAATAAAAGATGAAACAAAAAAATTTGGTTTAATAAATTGAATTATACTTCATGTTTAAAATAAGGCTTAAAATTTCTATTCATCTATCTATTCAGAATAATAAAGTTTGTGTGACGTTCTTTATGATAAAAACATTACTTTTAAGAATTGCTAAAAAAAATGCTAAGCTAGAAAAGAAGTAATTAATCAACCAAAAAAAAAACAAGTCGCGAAAAGATTTTTTTTAAGAAAAAACTTATCACAAAAGTGTGTGTAGCAATTGCGATCGCGATATGTTTAATACGAGCCCTGTAAGACTTTTTTATAAGTTCTAAACTATTTAAAACTATTACTTAATAACTTTTTTTTAACGACGTCTTTCAACCGAATGCTATTATACTGTTTTTGCAAAACTAATTAAAAAAATTTGATTAAAACTTAACTATTTAATCGCGATTTTTTTTTTACTTGAAAATCGAAGTAGATATTTTAAAGTTGTTGTGACGTACTAACGTGATTTTTAACGACTAACAATCGAGTTTCAATAGTGAAAAAAAAAAATCAAAATGGAGTTGTTTTTTAGTGATTTCGGCAATTGCTTTTTGTTAGCATGCATTTATTATAACAATTTAGTGAAAAAGAAAAAAAACTTACATATTTTTTTTTTATGCTCTTTCATATGAGATCATATGTTAGGAGCACTTAGGGATCCCTTTAAATTGTTATATTCTTTTAAAATAAATATTCAATAAAGTTAAAATTTGAATACATTTTTCTATTTAAACAATTTACTTTGAACCATTTATTTGTTTCAGTTGTAAACTGAACTGAATTGTAAACAGTTATAAACAGTTGTAAAAGTCAATTTAAAACATTTTTTTTAATATCATTTTTTTTTTCAGGAGGGAGAGGGGGTAATCAATGTTAACATAATTTTATAGGGAGGTCACCGAAAGTTTGACAAGTTGTTGACAAGGGGGAAGGGGGAGGTAAAAATTGCCAAAAATTTGTTGACGTAATTAATGGACAGCCCAAATAAACATCATTTATTTATGCTTGATTTAAACAATAAATTTGCAAGCACATTTTTTTTTTATTTATCTTCGCTTCCCAACAAGGCTGCAAGCAACAATTAATTAGTGTTGGAAGTTACTGGAAGAGAAAAGATAAAGATTGTAGAGCAAGATAACGATTGACAGACAACTTAAAAGATTGCAAATTATATGAATCAGGAAAGCAAGATGAAGGAAGCGAATTCCAAAGAACTGATGTTCGAGGAAAAAAACTAGACGAATAAGAGTTTCAGGAACAGTAACAGAAAAAGGATGAGACTTAATTAAATGACGAGTAACACAAGAATAAATTTTGGTAGATGGCACATGAGACACTAGCTCTTTCGAGCAGTGCCCATTATAGTATTTGAAGAAAAGAGAAAGAGAAGCAACATTACCACGATGTGACAGAGGTTGAAGGTTGGCTGCAAGAGCAGGTCCAACTATGTTTACAATGCGTTTTTGCACCTAGTCTAAGAAGAGAAAGGGCATCATTAGAAGATCCGCCCCAGATATGGCAACAGTATTCCATACAAGGCAGGATCTGGATTTATAGAGATAGAATCCAGAGTAAAAAAGTGACGAGCTCGATAAAGAGAAACAACTTTAGCAGATGCTAATTTTGCAACGGATTTGATATAAGGTTTCCAAGAAAGATCAGAAGTAAGAGTTAATCCTAGAAGATGAAGGGTAGGAGACTCATCGAGTACATTACCGTTCATAAATATAGGAAGGTCTAAACTATTGTGATATTGATTGGCCAAAAAAAATTGAGTTTTATCTGAATTAAAGTTCACCAGGCACTGTAAGCCCTATGCTGTAGCAGAAGTGAGATCCTTTTCAAGCTTAGATACCCCCTGCAAGCAATCAGAGGGAGTTGGCTTCTTATCGTGACAAGAATAAATGGTAGTATCATCAGCGAACAATGCCACCTTAGATGTGAGAATATCTGGAAGATCGCTAATGTAAATTAAAAAGAGTATAGGGCCAACAATTGAACCTTGAGGAACCCCTGAGGTTACAGAATAAGAAGAAGAGTGCTGTTCATCAAGGACAACTTTTATACTATGATTGGAAAGAATGGATTCAATAATCTTAAAGATGTTTCCAGATACACCATAAGAAGAAAGCTTATGGAGAAGACCAGCATGCCAAACTTTATCAAACACTTTAGAATGTCAAGAGCAATGGCCTTAACCTTTATCTAATGCACAACAAAACCTATCGGTTATTACTGTTAGCAAATCATCCGTAGAACAAGAAGATCGAAATCCATATTGATTATCAGAAAGTAGGTTATGAGATTCGAGATTAGAGATTAAGTGTTTGTTAATTAAAGATTCAAAAACTTGCTTATGATAGGAAGAAGACTAATGGGACGGTAGTTAGACAAATCGGATCGCTCTCCAGAATTTTCAAAAATAAGGATAACAGATGCTGCTTTCCAGCAGGCTGGAAAACAAGATTCTGATAAGCACTTGTTAAATAGTTTTGAATAGGATAGACAACAGCTCCGGAGAACACTTGTGCAAAACTATAACAGGTATGTTGTCCAGGCCGCAAACTATAGAAGAGTCTAAGCGGGAAATCACTTTAGATACAGAAGCTGGAGTGATACGAATGTCGAGCAATGGATCAACCTGCTTGATGGCTATATCAGGTAGAACGCAACTAGTGGCATCAAGAGAATATATTGATGAAAAGTTCTTGGCAAACAATTTAGCTTTGTCTTTAGGTGAGGTGACAAAGTCTGAACCATACAAAAGAGGTGGAACTACAGACTTGCTCTTATTACTGATACTATTAAAGATTCTCCAGAAGTCACAAGAGCCTAATTTTTGTGATGAAATACGAGATTTCATGATCTGAGAATAGCGGGTTTTGGTGTTAGACAAAACCTTTTTACAATGGTTCTTAGCAGTAATAAACAGACGTAAGTTTTCTGGAGAATTGTTTTGCTGATAGATATGGAAGCAATGGTTTCGATTAGCAATTGCAGCAATACAATGTGAGGAAAACCATGGAGAAGAGTGAGGCTTGACCTGAATTCTTACGAATGTAAATGCCCAGGCCAAGCATGTGACTATTGGAGTCTTTACGAATTAAAGGAAGATAACCATCAACACTAAGATCACAAGATGAGACAGCTGAACTCAAATTAGTCTTACAAAGAGCAAGTAGGACTGGTGAACTTTGCAAGAGATAAGACTCAACAGAAGAAAAGTTACTTCGAAGACCACGAATATTGGTGAATGATAGGTTTAGCCAACTTGGTGATGACTGTGGTTTTTTGTGTTTTATAGTTTTTGTTACTTTATTCATTTTTAATTTTGTTAAAGAACTTGACTCGAAACATAGATAGTACTCAGTACACTGTTTTATAGCCCAAGCAATTGCCTCATTTCCACTAATAAACCCTAAGCCGTAACAAAGGGCTCCAATGTGGCCTTGGCAATGCACACCAAAAGTACAAACAGGGACACCATCCATGCGCAACATGACACTGTTAGTACTCTGATATTTTTCAGCTGTTGATGGAATCAGCCTCTCTGAGAGCTACCACAGAGTTCGGGAAACCTGACTACCAGCCAGCCTCAGAACCATAAAACTGAATTTTAGAGCTGTACCCTCATTTGGAGATAATAGAATGAGTTGCCTAGTCATAAAAACAGAGACAAAAACAAATCCCATGAATTGAGTCAAGAAGATCCAGCGTTTAACATCCTAAACTGGAAACAATGTGTTAAAAATACATCTGCGCCAGCCTAAAAAGGCATATCCTACAAGTCAGCAGGACATGAAGCAGATTGTACTGGGTTACATGTTACCAGTAGCAGGATAAACCTGACCTGACATGTGCTTTGTGATATGTGATAAACCTGACCTGTGATATGTGATAAACCTGACCTGACATAAATGAATTATTTTTTACAAAAATCTCTTTACAGAAACGTCAATTAAATCCTTACTAAAAATCTTTGATTGGCATTTATAATACTTTTTTGCTAATGATGGAATATTTTGATAAGATCGTGAAAACGCATGGCTCACTGATTTTGGCAGTTTCTTTGATGTAAAACAAAAGGTTGCACGCCCATCTCTTATATGTCCATGGTATAACACTTGCTGAGTCCAAATCAAATAAAATACATTTAGTTTATATATTTTTCATTTATTATTGTATTTAGTTTTTTTATATTTATTATTTTGTATTTTGAATTATATAGTTTAAATATTTTACATTTATATTATATATTTTGTCAGATCAAGGTTTTAATTTTAGTTCCGTGTTTGAACTTTTTTCGATATTTCTTAATATTGAAAAGCATCTATAACATTTTTTGAGGATGCAGATTTTTGTGGTTCATATCAACTCGAATAAAAAAAAATTATATTATAACATAATCTTGGTAAGTGAAGAAAGGAAACCACAAATATTGAATAATTTGAACAACTTACATAAATTTTTCTTAGATAAAGTTTGAACTGGATAAATTGAGTTGTTTATTAGTAATTAACAAAAAAACAACAAAAATTCTTTTCTAAAATTTAAATATTAACTTTTTGCTGTTTTTAAAAACTAAAAGTAATAAAAGATGAAAAAAAAAAACTGTTTTAAAGTGAACGGAGATATAACAATTATATTATTAAATTAAAAAAGTTTAATGCATATTTACTAAATTATTAAATTAAAAAAGTTTAATGCATATTAACTTAACTTTATTTTACTTAAATCTTTTAATTTTTAGATATTTATTTTTTTAGATATTTATGACAAGCAATAAAAAGATTATTTTCTCATTACGAAATGTATTTGTTCATTTTATTTTTATTTTGTATTGTTGAATGTCAAAGACAAGTGACCAGGAGAATTTTTTTGTGTGGCTAAATTGTGGCAATTACACATATTCATATACAGTTATATCATATACATGACTATATTTGAAAAAATTACAATTATAAAAATATTAATAAATGAGACATTTTTTCTATAAACTTGATTATTTTCTTTAATAATTTTTGGCAATTTAATTTCTAAAATTTTGTTTACACAACTATTTGTTATAGATGGCAGATCAATGGTACATAAAAAATGATATGATGGAATCCAACTTATGTCATACTCGCAAGCTACATAATCCATATGATTATAAATAACCTGCTTCACCACCAGCCCATTTGGTATCTGCACAAGTTGATCACTAACAAAACCTTAATAGGTTTTGTTAGTGTTTTGGCACTGATTTAAGCTTAATACTATTAAGAGGAGGTTTTATATAAAACTTTAATATAAAAACTCCTCGTCTTCTCGTTTTAGCCTACTCCAGGAACACAATAATTATAATTTATAAATTTATTATTGCCCTCAAAAAGACTTTAAAATAACATTTTACAATTAAAATTAGAATATAGCTAATTTTATCACAAATAAGTAAGCAATAAATTTTATGCTGACTCAGTTTTACTTAAATAGCTGTATTTCTAAAAGTCAGAAAATGCAATAATATATTTTTGATTATTAGTGATGTTTGATACCTATATTGTAATAATGTCTCAAAAAAATAATCAAGGTTACATCACTATTTTAAACATCAAAATACTTCAAAATATATGCTTTTACTATTCAATTTACTGGTATTTAAGTGGTCTAAAAATACTTTTAATTTAATATTTATGGAATATAAAATCAAAAATATGCCACGTTGAAGATTGTCTATATACCAAATTTTAGGATTACATACCTCATTTTGTTCATAAAATATTGATATTTAACTACTGAGTCATACTAATAATGCTGAGTCAGCATAAATAAGAAAATTGAATCAAGAACCATAATGAGGTTCAAAATGTCAGATTCTCTTAATTTTTATTAAACCTATAACATATAAAAAAAATAAGTAAAGTAGAAAACATGAGCTGGCACTTTTTGCTTCTTTTTCTTATGGTGTCTAAAACGATGTCTGAGTTGTACTAAAGTGAAAACATAAGCACATCCCTTTAATACCAAAAATTACACACATGGCTGTAATTAATAGAGACTTTAGTAAGCTTTTATTATTAAGAATTCAACTCTTATTATTTTGATTTTTTGAGTATTTTTTGAGTTATTAATTTTATTTTTGAAAATTTAGAAAAATAAACTTAAGAACTTACGCTTTAATGTTTCTGTAACCAAAGCAAACAACAATTTCTTATTTTGAAAACGACTTGAAAAGCAAAGGCTTTTTATTGAAGATTCTTTCTTGAGGGCTTTTTCGACAACATCTGATGCTGCATTGTATAATTTTATAAAACTCATTTTCTATTTTTTTCTGAAAATATCAAAAAAAAAAAAACCAAGCTATCAATATAATTATCAAATCACTATTGTATTATTTACTTTAATTTAAAATTTAATAGATAAATTTGTATATAAACTTAAATAGATAAATAACTTAAATAGATAAATTTGTGATTCGTATTTTTTTACAAATTTAATTATAATTGATTTTGACAAAAAAAAAAATTAATATAAGTTAAAATTTAACTCAATACAAGTTCAAATTTAAATCTTTTTAAAATTCAATGCAATTAATAGCTTATTTCAAATAGCTTTGGTTTAATTCTGCTTACATGTTTGCTTTTGAATTATTGGAAAACACTTTTAATTGCACAAGTCAACAAATTTTTTTTTTTTTTGTCGAACAAGCAATACATTTTTTGTAGAGTATTTCTGATTTTGATTTCAAATATGTAATTAATTTTTTAACATCATGTCAAGTTGTAATGATATTTGGTTCAAATCTTAGTATTTAGGGTAAAACACTAATATTGCCCCCCCCCCCCCAAAAAAAAAAAAAAAAAAAAAAAAAAACTATTCCATAATATGTCAACCTGAGTTTCAAAAGAAGCATATTTTCATAGAGATTTAAAATTTATTTTTCAAACTAACACAAAAAATATATCAATAAATTTTACATTTTTTTTTTTATTAAAAAAAAAATGTAAAATTTATCAATATATTTTATGTTAAATTAATTACCTATATATTTTATATAAGGTAATTAATTTAAGGTAAGTAATTTTAATTAGGCAGATGCTAATTTTGCAATAAATTATATTTCCTGGAGAGATCAGTATTTATGAACAATCTAAAAAAATGTAAAATAGAGCAGAGTGTGCAACTAAAAAGATTGAACTTTTAACAATCGAAAGAAAAAACTTATTTTTTTAAATATAAATGATATAATACTTTTATGCTTTGAGAAACATTTAAATTTATTTTGAGAAAAAAAAATTAAATTATTAGTCAAATCATAAAGTCACTTACTTCTATTACAAGTAAGTGACGAGTTGTAATTACTAAACTAATAGTAAATACTAATTTAAATATAGATATGATCATGTAATTTTTATATAAACCATGATTATGTAACACTATATAATAGCATGTTATTTAAGTCTTATTCTACATTTAAGTTTAATATAATTTTTTGAATATAAAACCAATTTTGCTTTTTAATATTTGAAAACCATTTAACCATATTATCCCTAGTAATATCTTATTTTTGTTGCTTTAGTTATACATTTCTGTTGCTTTAGTTTTTTAAAATTATTATAAAAAATTGCTATATAAAAAAAATAACTTCTCGTAATTTTTTACAAAGGTTTTAAAAAACAATCCTTAAAGAGTTGTTGAAAGATTTGCCATCAGACTTACAATAAAAGGTTTAGATAAATGATCAAATAATTATTCATTAACTTAAATTTTTTTTCAAAGTTTTTAGCTTTATTTGACTTTTGGAATTTTAAAATGTTTACTTGATTTGAACCTTAATTTATTTGAAGTTTATTATAATTTATCATAAGAATTTTGTAGAAACGATCGATTATCACTTGCAACCAATTAAATCGCACGACTATAAAATATATGAAAAAAAAAATTTTCTAAATTTATTATAGTTTTAAATTTATAATATTTATAATATAGTTTTAAATTTATAATATTTATAATATAGTTTTAAATTCATAATTGTGTGGCGGTAAAAGCTGCTTATTAAAGATTATATTTTCGTATAGTAGTCGGAAAGAATTACGAGTTGACCCGGAGAAAAATAGTATAAAGTTAAAATTTTGCATAGAAAAAGTATACAGTCTATGGATGAGCTTAAAAAAAAAGCCCCGTTGATTGCGCTACAGGAACATCACTTTTGGGGCATTTTGGGGCAAAAAATAGCCCAATTTTGACAGCATTTTAATATCATAAAAAATATATCGTTGGATAGAAAATTTTATGCTGATCAAAAAATGAAGCCATTTGATAAACGTCATTCGAATTTTTGCTTTCAAAAGACAAAATTTTTACTGCTAAAAATTTAATCATTTTTTATGTTTTCATAACAATTTTTTTCAATGAAACTTTTTTAGTATGGATGGAGTAATTCATTTTTATTACAAAAAAATTTTGCTTCGTATTGAAATGTAAAACTTACAAGTTAAACAATAACTGTTACATGTGGTAAAAGTAATAATGAAAAAAATGAGTGCAGTTTGTGAATTGTGCAAGCTTGGTTTTGACAAATAAAGTTACATTAAAGTATATGAAAAAGGTCTCAAAACTTTGATTCGATTAAGCGAAGAAAGGAGTATGAATGAACTATAGTGGTTAAAGGTTGTTCAAATAAATAATCTTACAAAGAAGATTTTTTGCGCAGTTTGTTAAAACTTTAGTTAGCACATAATTACTCATATTCAATAATGACGTTTTGCTGAATTTTTTTTTTTCGTTATTTAGATACCCCATAAAATCATTACGGTCTTGTCAAAGAGCACCGCCAAAGTGTGTAACCAGGAAAATCACGCCTCCTTCTTTACCGTGCACAGTGGGCCAGAATTTTTTTTCCGTGGCCAAAAGTCCCAAAAAAGTCAAATCTTCTAAACTTTTTTTTTATTTCATTATTGAAACAAAGGTGCTTTACTCCATTCAAAAATGTATCCGCTTAATTACTAGAGATGAAGGCAAGCTTGCTAGAACCATTCATAATGGCTTTAAAATTGTCAAATTTTCGCAAATTTTTTTTTTTCAAAAACACTTATCCTCAAAATTTACACTTATCCTCAAAATTTAGCTTTCGACTATTTTTATTTTAAATAAACATTTTAAATTAGTGCTTATAAAAAGTATATGTTTTAGTTATACATTAGTATTTAATTTATTCATAATATGTCTTAGAATTGTTGGCATTTTAGAGGTGTTTTTCTAAATTTCCTCATCTTCCTTTTTCTAAATGCCACTCGAAGATTGTTTAATTTTTTGATTTTTGCATTTACTAAACGGCAGTTATTGTTCAAAAAAAAACCCATATGCGACCATGTATTCTTTATGATATATTTTTTAGTTCAAAATCGACGACTTATTTTGCTTTTATAAAAAGACCAATTTAAAGTTAATGTATTTGTTTAAGGAATATAGTTTTTTTTTTTTTAATTTTATTAAACTTATCAAACCGTTATTATTTAAAATAAATTTTATTTTATTATTTTAATATTTTCAAAAAAGGAAAAAAAAAGAAAATCATTTCACTATAAAAGCGTAAAAATTGAATATTTAAGTACTCGATTCCAACTAAATGCCGCTCTCTTGAAATTGGAATTAATGATATTTAGGAAGTATAACGGTTGTTTAATGCTATTTAAAAAATCAGCTGCGACTAGCTGTAACTTAGACTTAAAATCGATTTTGAAATTTCAAGATTTTAGACTAATTTCATTCTTACTTTACAATGCATTGTGACGTGAAAAAAATTATTTGTCTGAAAATTTGAAGTTTATATGATATTGAAGACTAATTAGTTAATAGTTGCAGCGATTTGATTAAAAAATTGTAACGTTAAAAACTTTAAAAAGCCTTAAACATTAAAAATTAACG
This sequence comes from Hydra vulgaris, assembly GCF_022113875.1. Classification (NCBI taxonomy): domain Eukaryota; kingdom Metazoa; phylum Cnidaria; class Hydrozoa; order Anthoathecata; family Hydridae; genus Hydra; species Hydra vulgaris. The sequence goes on from NC_061169.1 coordinate 1,942,841, forward strand.
TAGACACTGTAAGAAAAGTGAAGTTAGACACTTGCATATACAGTAAGGGTTAAAAATGATTTAAACTATTAATCATTAACATCCTTCATATAGACTTTTAGTAAACTACATTAACTATATTTTATATTGGTAATATTAAATAATTATTTAAAACTTAGAATTTATTTTTTATTGCTCAAGGTTATAATTTTATTTCTATTTCACAAATTAGTGCACATAATAATTTCGAAAAAATCAAATGGTAGAAATAATATAAATAAAATCTTAGTCAGTGTATTCAAAGTCAGCATAGTAATAAAATGGCAAATCAGTGTTTTCATTTTCAGATGATTCGATAATATCATTGCGCTTATTTAAATTTCTTATTTCATTTATGTTTATTGGCTTTAGTTCCTCATTTCTATCATCAAAATCATCATCTAATCCAACTCATTATATTATTCATCCGCATAAATATCGTCATTAGCATCATTTGTATTTTTCTCTTCAGTTTCTTGAAAAAGAAGATTAACTGCGTCTCCATCTAGATTCATTTTTTTATGTTTACATTTCGATCTTGCATAGTTTAGAGATAAAAGAATTGGGTCACTCGAAAGCATTAAATAATCGAATTGGTCCGTCATTGTAGCTTTTCGATCAAATTTGAGAGTGTGTTGTAAACAAATATTTTTATTATCTTTATTCCGAGCTTCAATTGCTTCTTCAGATTACATTTCAATTGGTAGCATAAATCTAGATATTGTCAGACTACTATGAATGAGTAGTTTGTGTACTGAGGCTGACATGTAAAACCATGAGTACTCTCGAACAAAAATATTTGCTGTTTCCAAACAATATGTTTCATACTTGGCTATGTTAATTTTTTTATTTAAATTAAAGACAGATAGAATAATGTATAGTCTGTATATTAAATCATTCTTGACTCCTGTTACTCGCAAAAACTATGCTTGCTGATGAAAGGCACGACGAGCAGTATTGCCATCATTTGATCTCGCAGATCCGCCTTGAAGAGGCATGTCAACAATAAGACCAACTTTTGCAAACTCACGCTCAACAAATACTTTTTTTACAGCTGCTAATTTTATATTTTCAGGTCTACGTATTTGCCATTCTTTAATATCAAGTCTATAACTTATATGTAGAGTACACTCAAAACATCAAATCCATGTATGTAATGACGATAACCCAAACTCTAAGCTTTGCAAATCTGTTGAACGGATCAGAGCCTTATCTAAGTTGTTCATTGATCTATGTGTACATTTGCTAATATTACAAATTTGAGCCGATTTATTGTCACAAATTGCATTAACTGCTTTTCCATCAATCATTGTAAGTTTAAAACTGAATCTTACTTCAATTTCACGCTTCTTTTCAGCTTCTGGTTCCATTATTTCTAATTAATAATCATTGCACTCAGACATTAAAGCTTTGATCAGACATTAAAACATTACATTCGTCATTGTTGTTTGTTTGGACGGAAAAATCTTTGTTTATACTGTTTTTGGCTACTTGCACCGTCAAAGCCCCATTTGTAATTCAAAGTCATTCCTAAACAGGATTCAAAGGAATCAATTAAAGATTTTCTGTCTTAAACAGTAGTTAGTTGCAGCATTCAATGAACTGTTTGGTATAAGAATTCTTCGCCTTTCATTCCATTTTCAGCTATATAAATACCATCAGGATAACACTTTATTTTTCTTCGCGAATGTTGTTATATGTAGGATGTATATTTGTATTACACTTAATTGAGTTATTTCGCATAGCTTGATATTGCGTCTTTGATAAATTCATAGCTGTTATTAATGCTAATCCCTCTAGTGGCGTATTAGCTACAATTTGCTTGTTTTGATCGAGAATAAAACATTTTGTTTGATTTGCCGAATCTGTATTTGATAAACATTCTTTTAATACATACAGCAAACTATATCGCTTTTTTTTAACCCCATTTCTGCTGCTTGTAAGATTTTATCATGATCATGATTTACTAACAATATGGATGCGTGCCGACGTTTACTTCGGTAGGACATATCTTCGTATTTCTGACATGGTCTTCCAAATGACTGTTCATTTAAACAAGAAACATTTAAATTGACGGTTTGTGATGATTGTTCGCTAGGTTGCTTATTAATTAAAGAAAAAATTTTATTATTAAGCTAAAATGATTCGCCACTTAAAAATTTGCACTTATTTCAAAAATATTTTTTGCTAAATTTTGATCGGCATTTGCATACAAATTTGAGAAGAGCTTTTTCAAAGCAAGTAAAATCATCATTTAAATTGATGGATACGTTTAATTCGTTTATGAGCATACTATTATACTGATCTTCGATTTGTCTTAAAGTAAGTTGTGATGAAATAGTATCTTTAATTTTTTCAAATACTTCAAGCCGAGTTGTGTTATTAAACATTTTTAAAAGATAACTTGATTATTTATAAGATAAGAGTTTTAATAATGCTACTTCAAGAGAAAATTTAAATATCTATAATTTAGTGTAAATTAATTCAAATATTGTTATTACTTTCGTAACATAATTGCAATTAAATCGCTGCAATTATCAACTAACTAGTCTTCATATAAACATATAATATCATATAAACTTCAAATTTTCAGACAAATAATTTTTTTCACGTCACAATGCATTGTAAAGTAAGAATGAAATTAGTCTAAAATCTTGAAATTTCAAAATCGATTTTAAGTCTAAGTTACAGCTAGTCGCAGCTGATTTTTTAAATAGCATTAAACAACCGTTATACTTCCTAAATATCATTAATTCCAATTTCAAGAGAGCGGCATTTAGTTGGAATCGAGTACTTAAATATTCAATTTTTACGCTTTTATAGTGAAATGATTTTCTTTTTTTTTTCCTTTTTTGAAAATATTAAAATAATAAAATAAAATTTATTTTAAATAATAACGGTTTGATAAGTTTAATAAAATTAAAAAAAAAAAAACTATATTCCTTAAACAAATACATTAACTTTAAATTGGTCTTTTTATAAAAGCAAAATAAGTCGTCGATTTTGAACTAAAAAATATATCATAAAGAATACATGGTCGCATATGGGTTTTTTTTTGAACAATAACTGCCGTTTAGTAAATGCAAAAATCAAAAAATTAAACAATCTTCGAGTGGCATTTAGAAAAAGGAAGATGAGGAAATTTAGAAAAACACCTCTAAAATGCCAACTATTCTAAGACATATTATGAATAAATTAAATACAAATGTATAACTAAAACATATACTTTTTATAAGCACTAATTTAAAATGTTTACTTAAAATAAAAATAGTCGAAAGCTAAATTTTGAGGATAAGTGTAAATTTTGAGGATAAGTGTTTTTGAAAAAAAAAAATTTGCGAAAATTTGACAATTTTAAAGCCATTATGAATGGTTCTAGCAAGCTTGCCTTCATCTCTAGTAATTAAGCGGATACATTTTTGAATGGAGTAAAGCACCTTTGTTTCAATAATGAAATAAAAAAAAAGTTTAGAAGATTTGACTTTTTTGGGACTTTTGGCCACGGAAAAAAAATTCTGGCCCACTGTGCGATGGATAGAAGTCATTAGACAACCACGAAAAGAAGCAATCGCTAGAAATCCATCCGTTAATGGATCGCCCAAGAACACAGTCAAATGGATTTACATGGTCTAAATTGTAACGAAGCTATGCTCCTGGAAATATCACTAGAGGTTTTTGGTAGTTTTCATCTCCGGATACACAGCCAGGAACTGTTATTTGCGTTTTTATGTCAGGGACTTTGCGATACACATTCTTTATACCCTTTGAGGCAATTGTTTTCAGCCTTCTCAATGTCCCTGCTATTGGAAACCCTGCTTCGCCCAAATTAAACACATTACTAGAGTTTTCTGGTAATAGAAACTCTGAAGCTTTTATTTGGTGTTCTTCAAACAAATGATTCTCCAGGTCAGTAAACCATTGTTTGATTTGAGCATGAGAAACGTTTCGCCGCTGGTGGCCCAAATTTTTAAGCATTCTTCTTGCAAGATCTGAATGCCTTTTGAAAAAAAAAACAGGTTTATCAAATTAAACACAGTTTTAGTTGATGAAACAAAAGATGATAGTTCCTTTTAGCAGCAATCATTATACTATTTGTAGAAAGGAAAAAAGATGCAATTTTAGGGCAATGGGAAGGAGGCTCAAGCTTGGCAGATAGAGCGGGTCCAACTACGCTAACAATGAGATTTTGGACTTTGTCTGAAAGAGTAAGAGCATCATTACAAAAACCAGCCAATGAAAAATTCCAAACAAGTACGAATAATTCACAATAATTGAATTGATAATAATATACTGTTTTACTGTGAATATTCAAAATATTCACAGTAAAACAGTATTCCAAAGAAGTACGAATAAGAGATATTCACAGTAAAACAGTATTCCAAACAAGTACGAATAAGAGATATTCACAGTAAAACAGTATTCCAAACAAGTACGAATAAGAGATATTCACAGCAAAACAGTATTCCAAACAAGTACGAATAAGAGATATTCACAGCAAAACAGTATTCCAAACAAGTACGAATAAGAGATATTCACAGTAAAACATTATTCCAAACAAGTACGAA